>CM031244.1:553209061-553809061 GCA_018340775.1 Taxus wallichiana var. yunnanensis | reverse complement strand
TTGGGAACCTCGCTGGTGTCCGTAGGGTTTCCCATAGTATGGGCAGGAGGTGATTCAGGCAAAGGCATGGAGCAGGCATGTGAAACCATGGCTGCAGCTTGTTCCCGAGTGATAACAACCATGGAAAAGGGTACATAGTAGGATGCAATTTATCAGAAATAGAAGCAGCAACAAAATGTTGGAATTGGCAGGTTGCTGGTTTCGGAAACTGTGAAAGACAATAACCGATATCGGTCAGGTAACCGATGTCGGTCAGATGTAGCCACCGTCGGTAAGCTAACCGATGTCGGTAGAATAGAACTGGTGTAAGAAGTAGTAGGAAGTTGTTGATTTGGTGTTAACAGTGCTTAGTATGCCTACCAAACTGTTCTGAGGTGATCACAGAAAATAGTGTATGACAGAGAAACAAAATTGAAAACAAGCAAGAATGCACAAAGAAATTAATAGACTAACCCTAGGGTTAATTTTAATCAATTTGGGCTTATGCCTTTAGATGCATAATAATGTCAATCCTAAACAAAAGACTTAGGGGAAATGTCAAGTTTGTTTTGGCTTATAAGGTTACCTCAATCGAGCAGAGGAATACCATGCGGAAAGGGGGATGTTTTGAGTGTTGTGTTAATTGTGAAGTGATTCGGTATGTGTTGTGCAATGAAAAGTAAGATTAATTTCTTGTCAATACCGTGAAATCACCCCCACGTATACGACACATTACTTAATCTATGTTCACTAGAATTGAAAATAGCACGCAAAAATGGGATGCACGTGTTTTAAACCCAAATTGAAAATGTTATTCGATGAAGCAAAGAAGATGACTTTTACTAATACAAAACTGGGAAAGCAAGACAAATTATTTTACCAAATATAAAAAAATATCGTGTGAAATTTTTAGAAGAAGAAAACAGCAAGTATGCTCCCTATATGAAAGCAAGCAAGAAAGAAAGAAACCTGAAATGGGTCCCACCGGGCGTGCCAAAATGTTTCGCACAGAATGTTTCAGCTTTTGGAGATAGAGTTGCTTCTATCCTTTCATTCCTTTGAGAAACAGATAAGGGTTAGGGCTAGGAGGAATACCTGTTGAATGTTGAGAGGGTGTGCGCGTACCGTAGAGAAAGATCAGATCAGACTGCGAAGAACTCCTTTTTGTCTTGGAAGGACTACCTGCAAGTAAGAATACAAGACCACCAGATTTTAATTAGACAATAAATGAGGGAGCTGCCTTAGGCCCAGGAAATATAAAACTTCCTTTCGAAGGTGGTCAGTTCCCCTGCTAATATGAATTAACACAAATGATTGTAAAATCACAATTTAATTGCCTCGTTGAAACAAGTAGAGGAAAGGCTGGTTTTGGTTTTGAATCACGGTGACTAACGCGCTTGATTAATGTCACCGTGCGGGTTGATGATAACCGATATCGGTTGGGGTGGTGATTTAAGGGGTTGGGTGAAGGTTGGCTATAAGATGGCTATATGATAGTTATGGTGTTTATAAAAATTTGGGTAGAATGACCGGGGATAGGTAATGAGGTGATGGAGAAGACTCGAGAGTATGGGGCTGTTCTTAGGGCAAAGTAGGGGTGGAGGAGTGTAAGTTAGGTGGAGAGTGTTACCGGGTAATAGATCTGGGGGTAGACTTGTAATCACTGTGATTCAGAAATCCAAGAAATATTATTAAAAGAACATATAAAACTTACTTACTAGTTCCTGATGGAAAATGCAGGTTCTGAGACTGTGATGACGAAGACAGGGTTCAAGTAGGATGGTCTGACAATCCAAGATGAGCTATCTCCTCTCCCGATGCATGGATGAGTGTCACTGGCTCTGGTTATTCATTGCGATGCAGTCTGGGGCTTGATGTCCTTCTTCGCAAACTTCTCTCTTTCCTTCACTTGTCTCTGCTTGGCCAAGTGAATTCCGGATTCTTCCAATGACTTCTGATTCGGATCAATGAAAATCCAACCCTTGTTTTTGTTGGGGAGGTCATTTACAGGGAACCGATGGCGGTTACGTAACCGACGGTGGTCGAGTAGGAACCGATATCGGTTAAGTCAAAGTGGGCTATTTTTAGTAAAATAGCCAACTTTCCCTCCTTTTCTCCCGAGGGATTAGTTGTGGGCTTGGTCAAGTCATTATGAGGTTGGTTTTGGTGCGGGTGAGGAGTAATTAGTCATGGGTGTGGATGTAGACCAAGTTATAGGTCTTTATTAGGTTAGTTTAGGGTTAGGACTAGGTCATGATGAGGTGGCAAAATGAGGTGGCAGGTTTGGAGATGTGGATTTATTAATTATAAGGTAATTAATAAATAATTGTGTAAGGTTTAGGTGATGAGGTTAGGTTGCAAAATGAGATGCGGGGCACAGGGGGTCGTAAGACACAAATTTGGTGTCTACATTAGCCCCTTGTTGTCGTGTAGCTTGTCTTGTAAAGCTGCACTGACAATAATAAGAAGTGGTTACTCCCGTTAAGGGTATAGGTAATCCCCCTCAAATCTATCACAAATTGAGGTAGCATGAAATCAGGGATAGGGTTGATAAAGGGTAAATGGTGTTGAGATGATGGTAAGATGGTGGGGTAAGTCCAAGGAAGTAGACACACGTTGAAATGTAGTAGTGCGACCAGGGTACATGATTTGAAGAGCAAATAAGTAATTCATAGGCAAAGGTCGATAGTTTATCCAAACAAGGGTGATATAATCCTGGTATCCAAGGCATAGGAAGTAGCTCTAGGGGATATAACGGGTAAGGTACAGGAATGTTTAGGCATGTTCGGCAATATCAAATGGTTGGTTTGGTTGAGATAAACATCACGGTCTTGGTCTAGGAAAATTTGGTCGACTGATCAAGTCAAGTACCCTAATCATGCTAAAACACAAACAGGTGAGCTCGATTGAACAAAAGGCTACATGATGGGTGAATAAAATTGTAATTTGTTGGTTTTGGGTGAGGTATTTAATTGGTGCGGCCTTGGGTCGGGCCAATTGATTAGTGAGGGCCATGGGTCGGGCCTGATTGGTTGGTTGCGCCTTGGGTCAGCCAAATGGTTGGTTGCAGCCTTGGGTCGGGCCTAATGGTTGGTTGCGGCCTTGGGTCGTGCCTGATTGGTTGGTTGCGGCCTTGGGTCGCCAAATGCTTGGTTGTGGCCTTGGGTTGGGCCAAATGGTTGATTGCGCCTTGGGCTGCCATCACCAATCCGGCACTATGATAATTCTTCATCGGGAACTCCTCATGCTATGATTATTTACTAATGCACATCCTTTAGTTTGGTGGATGTAATCTAGAAACAAAACAACAACATAACACAAGAATACCATCGACTATGATAAGACAAAATGATGACAAATCTGAAATATCAAAATAAATTATAATATTAACATGAAACTATTACAATCTCACCCATGAGGTACTTCAAGTGTTATTGACTTCACTTGCCTTTCACCAAGACTATGGGAGAAACTTTACAATTACACCTTTTAATGGCTTCTTCAACACATCTTTAAACTGATGGCTTCCTTCACACACTTCCTACAATATTTCTCACTACTTCCTTCTATGCTAAATGAGGGGGTGGCCTCTATTTATAGAACTTCCAGCTTATCCATCTTATCTCTAAGATAGGATAAGAAATCCACTCTGACGAATCATATTACATACCTTAACTCTTATCTCGTACATGTAAGCTTATCTTCTAAGATAAGATAAACCTTATCATTTTACATGGGTTCCACATTTTTAGACTTTTTACAAATAAAATACACAAAATATTTATGACCTCACTCCTTGTCCTTATTACCAATATAATATTTCTAATTCCTAATCACGTAGACCCTACTTCTCTAATTACCCAAACTTTGACATTTTAACATTACCAGACCACTTACGACAAATATTTACTTTTTACAACATTCCTATTGTACTTTGAGTGTTACCGTACTCCACATTATTGGCAAAGACTTTGCATCGATGGCACCATTATCTTCTATCGAATCTACTACTAATTATACTTAACAACATCATATTCCTAATACATACATTAATGAAATAGAAATTACGGAGGAAAATTTTAGTGTCGACATCTTCCCCCTTCCTAGCTTCTACTCCATCCTCGGAGTAGACTATTCTGGTGCTTGGAAAATCTTCAACTTGTCGTGGTTGACCCATTTCGTAATGGGAGTGCCATCCAATTCCTCCAGTTGGTACGTACCATTTTCATGCACAACTGCTATTTTGTAGGGCCCCATCCATTTTGGAAGAAATTTTCTGTCTTCTTTTTTTGTATCTGGAATCATATACTAGAACCAAGTCATTCACATGAAATGGAGACCACCGGATCTTTTGATCAAAGTATTCCTTCTGCTTCATTTTGATCAAAGCAAAGCTTTGAATTGAGATTTGATTTCTTGCAAGGAAAAAGGCACACCAAAAGTTTCATCCTGAAGATGACAATGTATATCTTTGAAAGCAGATACAACCAGTGTCTTGAAAGCCTCACCATTCTGCCAGCTATTCTTCAGTTCTCCCAAAGCCTCCTCCAAGACTTTGATCTTCCACTCCACGTTGTAAACCCAGGACTTTGACAGATTATCCTTTGCATCATCAAAAACCTTATTCACCAATAAAATGTTCTCATCTGTCTGTCCCATGAGACGGAGGTCTACTATGCAACTGCTCCAGAGTTTGAGCTCTTTATCTATGATCCCAATAGTGGAGGAGAGCTTCTGTTGCAAGTTGTTCACCTTTCCGTGGAGTTTGAAATCTTCATCGATGAATTTCAATCCTGCAACAAGCATATCTTCCACCATGGCCTCCATAGCTCTGCCATAGATGGAATACTTGTGCATGTCTTTGATACTCTGTACTTCATCTTGGCTCAAAATTACAGGTGGCGGAAGGGTAGTCAATGGGGTAGGGTCCAAAACTTTGTCCTTAGACAAAAGAGATTTGATAAAACCTATGAGAATCTGGGCTTGTTCCTCCAACTGTTCAATAGTTTTCTGCCCTTTCTCTACCCTCCCAATGACTCTTGTGACCGTTTCCTGGAGGTTGTGGATCTCACCTTCAGGGGTAGACTCTCCCATAGGAATCCTTGAGAATTCTAGGTCAGATGCCTGTAAGTCCTACTCTGATTTATCTACTGTAGGCTTAGCAATCTCCAGGAATTGCTGACCCTGAGCATCAGACACTATCCTGGAGGTGATTCTATATTTTTGGCGTGAGGAGTAGTGCCTAACAAGCCCGCCACAAAGATCAAAATTTGGCCCTGAGCTCCGAGAGGAAGATTTCCTCTTTCTACTGTCGACAAAAGTTTTCACCCATGCAAAAGAAGAAGAGGAAGCAATAGGAGGGGCAAGAGGACCAAGAGATAGAGAGCTCATGACGCTCAATGTTTGCACAGCTGTTGTCTCAAGTTGAGACACAAGTGGGGAGCTTGAGACAACTGCTGCAGAGGAATCAATAGCACTTGGAAGTTCAGTGCTCTGGACTTCCTTATCTTTATCCGTTGGAGCTTCAGGAGCACTTAGAGGAGTTGGCACTTCACTCTCTTCACTTTCACTGAGAACAATAATGTTCTCTGATCCCAAAGGTATTTCTACCTGCTTTCTCTGAGGATATTTTTCCACAGGCTCCTTCTTAACCTCTTTGAATTTCTTCTGGTATACTTGGGTGGATGAAGAAGGAGTAGAAGCCGCAGGTCCTTGCGTTGATGAGGCAGGAGGGGCTTGCGCACAGTGTGTCTAATATTAGTGTCGATGCTTCCCTCCTCGGTGTTGAAACATCCTTAGAGGAGGATTCTCCGAGTGCCTCCTAAGCTCTCGAACTTTCATATCAAACCATCTCTTAGTCCTAACTAAGACTGGAGCCAGGATCTCGACTAGATCATCTTTCTCTTTCTTGAACCAATCCAAGTCCTCCAAGGGAGTGTGCTTAACCACATTGTCATACTCATATGAGCATAGATCGAGTTGTCATCCCCGGAGTCCTTCAGGAACTTGGTACAATTTGAGTTCTTGGATCAATTGCAGAGAGAACCTGCCATAATGCCTCCTTCTAGCCTCAAAATCATCGGCACAATCAGCCCAATAGTCTTCTGTATCTGCCCTATGATGATAGATTATCTTGATGTTCTACTCAATGAACTTCTTCGAGTCGAAGCAAGTTCTTGGCTTGAAGAAATGGACAGTGATGGGAGCCAGGGCTCTTTCTATATTCTGTGCGTCCAGGGCTGTTTTACAAGTGTAGTTTCCCAAAGAGATGGGGAAGTGCAAACCGGTAATCTTCTTGTCTCTGCAGGTTCTATGCAATTTGTCTAATTACCTACATACTTCTATCAAAGCCATCTTATCACTGCAGAACATGGGAAGCCTCAGAGGGGTGCTCTCATAGCCAGCAAGCCTGATATAGGAGAATTTTCTGAATTGGATAAAATAGGCACCGTAGTGCGATATCAGGTTCATGGCTTCATCAGAAAACCTTCTAGCAGTGTCACCCTCGAGAAGCCTGACCACGTACATGGTGAAAGCATCATTTACCCTTCGGAAATTGTGATTGCTGGTCTCTAGGGTGAACTGCGGGCAGTAGGCATATACAGGATCATCCTTGTGGGCATCGATGTAAGAAAAACCAAACCATTGCCTTGATGCCGCCAGAGTATACATCAGGTACGAAGTCATGTAGAATTTCTTCATTTGCTGTACATTGGACAGCTGCTCCACTAAGTTCATGCTGATGATTTCTGCCCAGTTGATATTTTGAGTTCCCTCACACACCATGTTGATGAGCGGGCACATCCAGAAATGGAACTCGTTAGTAGAGGGTAAGCCCATAACCCGAGCTAGTAGGATTATAAAATCCAACAATTCTTCATTGAAATCAGCCTAGAAAAGAGTCTTGGATAGACGAGATGCTCCCTTCTTAGGGTTTTTAAGCCAAGACTTCGCCACCCGTGCCTTGTAGTTGTCGCTGTCTTGATTGAACAGGGCCTGTGCTTGATTCTGGGAAACAACTATGGCATTATCCATTTCTGGAATCCTCAGTGCAGTGCTAATGGCAGCAACGTCTAGTTTGGCGATGAGTTCCCTGTGTATGTTGGTCAATTCGCTCGAATCAGGGTCGAAATGAGCTCCGCATGAAAGCACTGTATCTGCACATTGCACCGAGATTGGGAAACCACCAGCGAAAGCCAAACCGCTGTCGTGAATCATCTGTGCCATTGGTGTAGGGTTTGCATCTGCCATCCTCGACCAAAAATCACCAAAGTCAAGATGGCGAGCTTCACTGTCCCCGATATTGGGAACGGCAGACTCTAGTGGTGAGATTTGTTCTTGTCCCTGAAATTTGATCTTCATGTTGATAGTAATTCGGAGGGCAGAGCTGCAAGCTAGACTCGGGAAGAAATTACAGAGGGAAATGGATATGCGTACGTAAATCCAGTTACGCAAGGGTTCGAGCAAAGGATAGCATGGAAGCAGTGTGAAAAACACATAGGGGGTTCGCTCATTATATAGCCGTTTAGGAGAGAGAAAGGTAATTAATGCGCATTTAATACATACCTACCAATTTGAATAAGCAAGATATTCGGGTAGAGCGGGAAAATTAGCACGAATGGCACTTGGTTCATTTGGGACATGTGGGACGTGAAAGCGCGAAGCACGCGGCTCGGCCGATTCAGTGAAGCGGGAAAAGACGCGCAAATGCTTTTTTGGGACATGCGGGACAAAAGTGCGCGAGGTACGCGGTTTGGGCGATCCGGCCGAAAATGGAACAACTTGTCCGGTGAACTTGGGACATTTGGGACAAAAAGTTCCGATGGGCCCGAAAATAAAAACTTCGGGAAACCGCCGATCGGGGAACAGAGGGCCCAATTGAACTTGGGACACGCGGGGCAAAAATGTCCGACAGGCCCGAAAAACACACAAAATGACCCAAAAATGTAGATTTTCTCAATTTCTCGACTTTTAACATTATCAGTACAATAGAGAAGACACTTAAACTCAAAATTTTGAATTTTCACTTTCTTAAGAGCAAGGGAATTTTGAGTGGACAACATCCCCAAGTTACATGAAGGATGAATGCTACTGGGTGACCTTAGCAAGAAGATGGACAATATTGTTGATACACTAAATGCTAAAGGTGAGGAATTATCATTTGATGAATTCAACGCTTTGATAGGGGATTTATTTCAAAAACCGCAAAGTGAAGTGGATGCCTCGGAATAAACTTGAAGCATCCTCAACAAATACTTCCCGACCCTTTTAAAGCTATAGAAAATTTCTTTTTTTCTTTGGTACAAACCATGTACAAGTTATTCTTTCCCTCCATTATTTATTCTTTATGGAAGCTCAGATTGTTTTCTAAGGATGGAAAACACATTTATTGTGGGGTGATGTTGAACCCTGAAAGTTACTAAGTCCTAAGGAAAAGGATGAGCGTGCACAGAAGGAACTATGAGGAAGAGGCATGAGTAAACTCACATGAGGAAAGATAGGTCTGCACGTGGGAGTAGAAAATGTTTTAAGGGTTTAAGGACTTAACCGCATTTTAGTTAAAGGGTGTCACATGAAAAACATGTGAAGTTGCGGATAAGCATAATGATGACATGGTTGTGAGATGAAGACTAGGAGCTCAAGAAAATAATATTCCATGGAATCATTATGGTTACGGGTTATAAAGTGGAGTTTTTTATGGCTAGCTGGCATCTGTATGGCTTTGACACTCGATTGTAACAGGATATGATGACATTTGGCATTTTGGCTTGCTTTTGGAATGATGTTTAGGAGAGTTATTATCCTAATTTAGGACGCATGTAGATCTAGACAAGGGTATTACGTTAGTGTGTATTGGTATTGGGTGTTAGAGATTAGAGGTCAAGTATGAGTGGATATGAGTGGTATATTTTTTCAGGAAGGGATTATGTAATGGTTCTAAGGGTATTATATGGGGTTTCTAGATCAGAGCCATGGGAAGGGTAGGATGTTAATGGTAGAAAGATGTATTGATTTGTTGCTAAACCTTTTTGATGTAATATGGCTACTATAAACACTTGTTAATCAATATATGACGGGTTATTTTGTATATTTGTGTTTATGGGTTCAAACCCTAGTGTATTTCATGTTACTCATGGTACAGATCTGGTCCTCTTATGTTGTTGCAATGTTTATGTTTATATCATGGTGCATCTATGTTAGATCTAGTGTTTTTACTCTATGCTAGAATAAATTCTTGTATTTCTATTTCTGTAAACATTCCTCCATTAATGGTGAAGCATTCTTACAAATCTCACATAAAGGATGGACTCGATATCTCGCGCATGCCTCGAGTGAGCGCCCAACTTAATGTTGGGTGATATTTCACACGCTTGGTATTTAGAGGAAATAGGGAAATGAGACTACATATCAAATTCCAAAAACTGAGATATGGAGAATTATTTACATCAGCTAAACTTCACACTATCCTTCCCAAGTCATTTAATGGAAAATATTCATACTTTCTCCATCATTTTGTAAGATTTTTAGACCAACTTTACTTCTTAAAAATCATTCTTAAAGGATAGGACATCATTATACCCGATTCCAAAATAAAATAATCTTAACTTCATGCCCCAATGAATATGAATGGATCAAATCCTGTGTAAATATTATACGTGTGGGTGAGAAATCCAAACTTGACTATTAAGTTGGGAATGATGGTAGAGCCTAAAATAAATTTTCATGCTTTGTCTTCAAAAAAATGATCTCAAAATTTTACCACATGTATGTAATCACCTCCTACATGATATCTAATGGTCCCGCATGTTATCCATGCTTTCTTACCTCTGAAACTCAATATGCACCTTGGTTTCCCCATGCTTTCTTTCCATGTCTTATTACACTTGCCACCAAAGGACCTTGAACATGCATAATACTCCTCAACTATGGCCTTGTAAATATTCCACACATGATATTAAACCTAAAAACACTCATCACATTCTTATATTATCTTTCTCTTCCTTTTTCCCCGAAGATACCACATCATCTACTTGCACTAGGTATAGGACTAGGCCTAGTTAGGCTTGTATCACCACACATCTCAAGTAAAATGACATGTTCTCCATCTTACGTAATCATTTACACCTTTGACATATCTCTCTACCCATGTTAGACATCATATAAACTTCACACAACCTCGAGAGCATAGAAACAAGTCCATACAAGATAAACCATTCCCTAAACCGTGCATATGCACCAAGACATCAATCCACTACAACACCTCATGATACAATATCACCTCACTAGCAATCAACCTTCACTTGTTTTACCTTATTTGAACTCAATTATCATCAATGAAAACATCATGGACTCACCTATGTACACCAATACACCCTTTGACATCAATGTTACTTGACATCAATGATAAGAACATGACAAATATCCAACAATATGAACATTTTTTATTGATGGAACCCATATTCAGAGACATTTATGGATACCAAACATGCAAGCACTTTCATGAAACTCTTTTCATATTTCTGAGTACACTTTCCCCCTTCTACATCTATGAAAAAGGCTCGTACAACAACTTGACATGCAAACAACGTCGACAATGCATAAACAATACTTACAAGACCCCCCTTTGTTTGTACTTACTCTCTTGAGAAAATTTGTTGCAGAGATGATCCATGGACCTATTATTGAAACATCCTCAATACTCATTACTCACCGAAAACATATACAAACCAATTTAGGTCTTCTTTCTTTTTGTAGACCTTCTAACGATGAATCTCTAAGAATCACGTCCTTTGTTCAACAACTCAATTCCTTTCTTACATTTTTCTACCTCTTTGACAACATTTTGATACGTCATTCAGATTTCCCATTTCCATAACCTTATACATAGTTATAAAATAGTCTCGAGACTTTTATATCATTGGACAATACTTGAGTGACCTCTACATGGAGCAATGTGCCTTGACTTTTCAAGAACACAGAGCTACCCTTCATATTTCACAATTGTGTACCAATAAAGATAGAATCGATTTTCCATTCCTTTTAGCTTAAATCCATATACACATATGTACTATACAACCTTAGGAACCTTCTTGATTAATCTTCAAACACATATTTCTTTAATATTTGTCTCCTATTTCTATCACTCTTCAAAACACTTATATCTTCCATGCAACATCGGGACAATACCATCACTACATTTTACCTTGACTATAAAATCAGTATTGTTTAAACTCATTCAACCAAAATGCATTTTAATCATACATTTTTTCAATTTTGACTTAAAATCCTTATCATAATATATCTATCATTCTTGCATTCTTCTTAGATCTCGATTACCTATTTTCCATAAGGTCATATTAGTCTTATCTCGACCAATATTTATCTTCAAGTGATATAGACTAATATAGATCCTTCAATTCATCATCTATTATTGAAAAATCTTGTTCACATGGATATTATGATGTTCTATTTATTTAGTTACTCAAAGTGACAGAAAAACACAACTTCATGATGTTAAAGCAACTTCATACTTATTTCACATTTGAGTCCTTTACTTAATCTTACAACAATTTTTTTTTAAGTAATAGACTAACCTTATCATTGCAAACACAACTCATGATTCTTCAATAAATTTGGAGAATGCCTCTATGAAGCATAGAAGAGACACTCCTTTTAACTAAATACTTTTATCAATGCCAAACATCCATCTCCTCATGGGATAAATCACCATACTTCAGAATCTACTTCCTTGGTTGTTGTGTCTTCATCTCTCCATCATCCAACTGGTAGTATTTTTGTGATGATAGAAGGAGTTCTTGAGGTTCTTCAACAACAAATAGGATTCTTTGACCAGAGGAATATTATGACTACAAAAATCTACTTTAGGTTATTCCTTTTCTTTCTCAACATGATTAGACCTTACAAATGCCTTTCTCTCACAATTTGTATTCCTCCATTTGTAATATCTTGAAATATTCCCAACATTTTTACAATTGAATCAAAAATAGGACTATTATCTCTAGGGGATTCATTCTTCAACTTTGTCTAAGTGGGTCAAGATGACAATATCTTGAAATGTGAACCTTATCATGGAAATTATAGAAAGTGTTGTCTTTTAACTGATATGAATGGTCATTTCTACCATTTTTCCATGGATAATTATTCTTGACATCATGTCTACATTTCCTATCTCTATGACCAAAGATGTTTCACAAGTAACATAACCGTTAAACTTACTTGAGAACCTTGTATGATCATGTTGTCTTATAGTCCATGTATTCATGTTTTTATTCATTTGGTCTTTCTTTGGAACTTTAAAAAACAATCTCCTTGCTTGAAGCACCATATTCTTGCATTACCTCTTTTTCCTTAAGGTTCTCCTTCAACCCTAGACCAATCCTATCTCTTGTAGACCTCTGACTGTCTAAGAGATCATCTAGATCTTTAGAAAACTTCTCAAACCTATGAAACAATCTTTCCTTTTATCTGATTCATATGCTTATGCTCTTAGAGACATAATTTCCTTTTCAAAATTGATACACTCATTCTCCTTAGATTTTAGACTTGCTGATATGGTCTCTACTTGAATTTGTAGCTGCTTGAGAATCTCATCATACTTGTTGGTTTTAGACTAATTCTTCTCCTCAATATCATGAATATTTTCTTCATATTCCTTTATTTGTTCTCTCAAATTCTTGTTCTTCTTATAAACATGTGTGAAATCCTCTTGAACACCTATTATCTCATTTTCAAGATCACCCTCTTCTTCTTCAAAATGCATGCAAGATCCTCCAAATATGGAATCTTCACTTTTAGATCTCTTAGCACCCTTGGCCATGAATAGGACTTCATCACCTACATCATCATGTTCGACCGAATCGAATTAGAAACACCATCATCACTACTTACTTCTAATGAGAAACAATATTTCTTGAATAAAATATTTTCTTAGACTTCTTCTTGTTTTCAAACTTCCTGAATTTCTTCTTACTCTTGTCGACATGTGAGACCTCTTATTATTATATCTATCATGATCTTCATCATCTTAATCCTCATGCTTGTGAGTGAATTTATTTTCAAAATTTCCCATCTCACCAAAATTGAATCACT
The DNA here is from genome assembly GCA_018340775.1 of Taxus wallichiana var. yunnanensis. Lineage (NCBI taxonomy): Eukaryota > Viridiplantae > Streptophyta > Pinopsida > Cupressales > Taxaceae > Taxus > Taxus wallichiana. The sequence goes on along the minus strand of CM031244.1, from coordinate 553,795,972 downwards.
TGAAGGAAACATACCCTTATACTTACCTAAACCAATCTTCAATTTCCTATAAAACATTACAATAAATTAATCATCATCAATATCAAGAAACATCATTAGTGGCATTCCTATTTTTTTACTTCTTCTCATCTTTGAATACAACCTCCTTCTTTATATAATTCATATAAATGGTCCTTATCTCATTGTCTATCAAAAGGCCACAAAGCTCATCCATCAACAATACCTAGATCCATGACTTCCTCTATAGCTAAAAATTGGGATCAAACCTAGGAGTGAGATATCTCAAAGACCTTCTCGCACCAACACAACTTATTCCAATTCTTATCTTCGGCCTCTTATAGTGTTGACAACTTGATCTACCCTAAGAATATATGTATCAATGGATTCTTCTTCCTTCATCTTTTGGATTTCAAACCGACTTCTATAATTTTGAAGATTTTTCATCTTTACATTAGTGTCATGTTCATAAATAGTCTTCAACTTGTCCCACATAGCCCTAGCTAGAGTACACTACATCACCTTGAAAAAAATTATTCTTTGAAACCACACAAGATAACATTCATAGCTATAGAATTATCATTTCTAGCCTTCTTACCTGCAACATCAGTAGGAGGGGTTTTAGGAATGGTGTATCCATTCACAAATGATTTCAAATTATAACATCCCAAAGAACTTATGTAATTCCTTATCTTGATATTCCAAAAGGAATAGTTTGTCCCATTAAACATTAGATCTTTGTTACTCTACTGACTTATTTTTTTGTGCTTCAAAGGATCTCCTTTAAGTAGTTACACTTGCTTCAAAATGACCTTTCTTTGATACCAATTGTTCCAAGCACAATGAGTGAGGGGGTGAATAAGTCTTTAAAAAAATTTAATTTAGTTATCTTAACTTGCATACATCATTCAAATCATCCATTCAACATTCATTAACCAATGTGAGCTTATTAATCATGAAACAACCATCCACAAGAACATGAAGCAAGAGAGAACACATGAACACAAGATATAAAGTGGGAAACCCTCAAGGGGAAGAAAACCCATTGAACCTTTTCATATATTACTCAACACAAAGGAATTTTTTTAGTGAATCGCACACTTCAAAAGGAAAACCACCCCCTATAAATTTAGTTAGGCACCAACCCCTATTTAGTTGAGCACCCACTATGTAATGAGGGTACAACCCCTTAATATTAGAAAACACCCACATAACCAAATGCATATGAAGATCACCCTATGTCCTTTTTCTTAACGAACTTATTTGGATCATTCTTTGAGCCCTCTTCACTCAAAACCCTCTCGAACATCTCTATCTCCTTCCTCACTCATGAAATTACCCTACAATGCTAGTTAGGTCAAATGACCTTGTAGATTCTTATCCTCTACCCTTATCTTCTTCTCATACAATTTTCTTATCTGATCTAGATCCCTTGCACCACTCTCAAACTCTCCTCTTGTTCACTCACAACTCCATCCTCTCCTCTATCTCAAATAAGAAAATACACTTTAATTTTATACATGATACGTGCCAAAAACTAGTCTATGTTGGCAAAGAACAATAGACCATGCAATAACGGTCCTATACAACATGAAAAACACTTTACACATTCATATAAAACAATTACAAGCAACTTATAGGTCTACATAGACATAAAAATCACCAAATTCCACAAATCTTCTTAATTAGGCCTAAAACACTCTAATGATAGCATCATGAGCATCAAGGGAACTCAAAAGATTCACCATGACTCTAAAATATCTAGAAAATTGAAAAAAATATTCTCACAATCATCGACATGCACAAGAACCTATGCCTCACTCCAATTTGCAAGCTTCACCAATTAGGTCTTAAGAACCTAATTTACACTCCTTAAAAGCGAGTTATTTCACATATCAATTCACCTCTTCATGACACACGTAGCACATCAATGGAATTTTATTGATATTTTCTAGCCCATACAATTCATATCCATCATCATCTCAAGGCATAAGGCTCCAAAATGCTTTTATTTCTAAAACTCGCCCAAACCTAGTTTTAGGTCTCAATAGCCATTCTTCTACTCATCAACCTCTAATACCTCCACTCTAGAAACAATATCAAATATGCTCAAAATTGTATATGTCATATTCATCTTATGACCAGTTATGAATTACAATCATATACCGTGGAACTATTCTTTATAATCCGCGTAGAGACCATTTCTAGCCCCTCCATTATTGTTGCACCATTAGTACCAACACAAACTAACTTCGTGGAGATGGAAAAATTATCCATACCTTTTATATCCTTCAAACTTGACACCACTAGTTTGTAAATTTTTTTATAATTGCAATTTTTACTCATTTTATGAATAGCTAAGAGATGGGGATTTCTTACTTCATTTTTAAAAGTATATACATGAATAAAAACCCATGAAGTATTTTCAATTGTTTTGACCTCATCAATTGAAAGTGAAATAAAATTTTCATTTTTAATAGCCTATTTCAAATCCTCCTTTTCCACCAGAGAAAGACATTTTGCAATTTTCTATCCACTACTATCTGACCAATGTGATTGTGGGCCATTCTCAGTAAGCAAATAATCTGATACAAAAAAATTATCTCGAGAAATTTGAAATGGGTCTTCACTTTTTCAATATATGGAATACCATATCAACTTGAATAATTTTTGCAAGCATTTCATCCGCATAGTTGGGTCTAATTTTGCTGCAATTATGCCATATTTTTCATTTCAATTTTTCAAAAAAATTGTTCTTTTTCATACTCTTCTGTTTAATTTACATGCAAGCATTCTTTTGAAATTTTCCATTTATTAGATCTTACCATGTGCCCATCCTTATTATTTTGTGAAATATATAATTTCCAATAGTGATTTTCAATGGTGTCTAATTTGAGTTGCATTGTATGATCTTGTTGCTAACTACATATTTTACATTGACATTGATTTGGAATATTGTTACGATTTTTTTCACTCCACGGGTTAAATAAAAGGATATTTGAATGCCCAAATTGAACTTCAATATCCTTCCTATTGTCCAGCTTAGTCATATTTCTTCTCAAAGATCTTTTATTACTTTCTTCAACTTGTACTTCTAGGTTTTCTATAAGCATGTTCTCATCACAAATATATTGATCACCGTGTCTCCTTTTTATAGAAACATAGATTGGATTAGAATCTTCCTCTAAGGTTGGTGTTGGATGATAATTTGATGTGTCTTCTCTTAGTTTGATGTCATCAAGGGAATGAATGTTTTCATCAATAGGATCATCTTGAAAAATATTAGTTTCTGAATGTGTTTGAGAAATTTCTCCATATAAAAGTGTTACAAAAATATAGTATTAATTATTTATATGATTAATACAACTAAATAAACAAGAGTACAAAGATTAAAAATCAATTTAATAAATAGGATTACAAGAAACATAGAACATGGAAAATATAATAATAATTTTTTTTAAATTAGTAAATAGTACATGCCTATATGTTATGTAGATCTTGACACCAATTTTATTTTTTGTGACAGTCAAAATAGCCAAATAATGTCATGTTACTACTTTTTGAACTGGCAATAACCTTTTTACCATGTTTTCCAGAATCCATGGATATGTCACGTATATTGAATCTTGATAGATGACTACAAGGTTGGATGCTACAAGACTTCACTTCAGAGAGGTTTGGGTGATAAAGGGTCACACGACAAGGGTAGGATGGGCCAGGGGTTTGATAAACATGGGTAGGATGGGATAATGGTTAAATGAATAGGAATATGATGAGCTAGGGTTGGAAAAACAAGTATGAGATGGATTGGATTTGGATGGATGGGAGTTAGACGCACATGGGTGGTAGAGGTTAGATGGAAAAGGTTGAACGGAAAAATTTGGCCGAAAATGTTGGATGGAAAAGGTTAGACAAAAACATTAGACCATAAATATTGGATGTCACAGTTGAATGAGAACACATTGGAGAGAAAAGGTTGGATGAAAAAAGTATCAAATAGGGATGACAGTCTCTATCATAGATTGAAAAAATAGGTTGGGTGGTCATCGATGTCATGAAAAAAGGAGACACATGTCTTTTGGTTGATAGCTTGGATGGTCGATGTATATGTATTATACCTCGGCGATATATAGTATTATACCTCGGTGAATATGAGTGCAGTTTGATTCAAAATGTTGGTGAAATACATGCATAAGTTCATTTTTTAGTGTAAATAGTAGGTAAACTAACCCATAAAAATGACTTGTCAACAAAAAAATTTAGTGAACTCGGTGGCAACCGAATTCTAAAATTGACCATTTCCAATTTCCAAAACCCCTAATATTCGTGAGTTTATGAAAATTCACCACTAAAATTTTCCTTATTAAGTGAGGGAGAAAGGTATGAGGTAGATGGGAGAAAGAATGTCAAATAAATAGAGGGAAAAGAGGGAGAGGGGAGCTATGAAAATACTAGTAACATATATTCCATCAAGCAATAGCTTAGAGTATGTATAGTTCAATCGAAGACGTTGTTAGGGTAAATTTAGTGTAATGTACTAATTTATGCATTGTATTATTGCCTTAGGTAATTATTATTTTACTAAGGTAATTAGTTTATTATTGTTATATGGTTTTATAAACCATATTTGTCATATTATTCACATAGGATTATTTGTTACATAGTTGTAACAAATACATTTCTTTGTATTAATTTATTTGTGCTTTTGCACCTGTGAAACTTGATTATTTGTTTGAACAAGGTTGTCCAATATCTATAAACATTGCAGCCCAACTATTGTAAAATTATTTTCCTAAATATCAATAAAATTATTAGGCTTCATCCCTTTTCGATAAACTACATTTGGTACTAGAGCAGGTAATAATCTAGCTTGTGGAGAATTCAGAAGTTTCCGGAAGAATTAACTACATTACCTACATCCCAAACCTTGCATTCCCATCTTCTAAGAAGGAAAGGAAAGCCTCTTGTCATTCTCTAGGAAAAAGTAAAGATTTTTTTTTTTTGATGGTGCCTCCTACACCAGAAAATTTACTTCGAGCCACATCTAGTTTATAGAAATCATATTGAAAATTAAAAAAAATCAGACATCTCTGCAGAAGCAAAAATCACCTCTACACAGAGCTCTTTGGTTTCCCCACCGAGCTCCCGACCGAGCTGTTTTGTTGTAGGTGAGCTATCCCTCACCGTATTGGAAGAGGTGTTATCAAGTTAATGACCAAGCTCAAACCAGATCAGATCTACATTGACAAGTTGTATCTATACTTCACCGATTTAGGTTATCAACACAACATTGGAGCGAGCTAAAGGTCAAGGCGTTGAGCATTCAAATGATCATCTGCGAGTGCGGAAATTCCAAATGGAGCTCACCCTATTTAAAGACCCGTACAATTCAAAAAATAGTGATTACAAAAATAAAGAAGTGGTCATGTCATCTCCGATCAAACCAATGAGCCTAGTTATAGACCCTCATTGATATGTACATGGTTTGAAGCTCTCATAGTCCGGTGAGCCATTCAAGCACCAAGTTTAACCCTCCCATCAACAAGAAAGGAGATATTTGTCCCGACTCAAGCATCAATCCACCAATCCAATCAGTAGGCAAGAGATTAGCCAAGCCATTGGTAGCCGAGAAAATGCAAACCCCGAACATACAATACAAAGTGGATCAAAAAAATGAGGAGGAAAACAAAAACAAAATGACGAATATAGTAAAAAGAGGCTCGAGATCCGTTCGCATGCATTTAATTAAATCCCTAATCCGTCATCCTCAAACAAGGTAGCCACGTGATCCTCTCCACTTCCACGTTGTCGCTTTTACAAGTTTAACTCCTTTTCATTAAGTTTTAAAACCAATTGCTTTGTTTCATTACATGAGTGTAATCAATGCTTAGTTGGCTAGTGTGAAAGTTTAAAAGCTTTGGTGAGGCATAGTTTGGGGTTTGACCCCACCCCAAACAAAGGTTTTTTTTATATATATTGAGTTTAGAAATGTTCTAAGCAAAGAACCGCCAAATTTATAGGCCCTCTAAACCCACTAACCATCACTAAAACCACAACTTTTTTAGCAAAGAAAACCCTAAAAAGGGTCAAAAATAATTTCTCCCACATTATTTATTTTTTCATACTGATCAACTTTTTCCAAAGGGGGAACATTGAAAACTTCTTTTAAGCTTTTTCTTTCATTTTTTCACCCTAAGAGTCGTATTGAGCTCCTGAGGCCACCAGGCCTTGAAAAAAAAAATTGCATGCCATTCAATTTTTCTACATATTGGATGAAATTGTAATATTTCAGTGTATTTTTCAGTGCATTGTACTAATTTACAAGTTGCCATATTCAACCACAAAATTATAACTACTATAAAATGGCGAGTATTGTAAACAAAAATAATGAAAAGTTTGGTTATAAAACACTCACGATATCTTCAGATATCATTCACAACGTTTGGTATATATAGTGCCTCTGGGAAGTGCTTACGGGTAAAGACGTTGACTACTACTACACTTAATGCCTAATATAGCTACAAAAATGTCATCTAGGAATCAACCCTATAAATTAATGGGGAGTAATAAGGACACAATGCACACACTTTGAGCCCTCCCATCCATATTTGAATGATTTCATGACATTATGCTAGACACTCAAAATTATCCCAAGTATATAGCAAAGTTACGCGGGAATATGAGGATATTTCTTTGAGCCGGTGTCTATAATCGCATGGACCCCTTTCAGTATTGTCTTGATACCATGTATCATATTCTTTCACGTATGTGAATGCCTCTTTCACGTACTAATGAGTATATAGAAAGGGAAAGATTCTTCCACGTATCGATGGGTATATCGGAAGGAACGTATATAGAAAGTTTCGGTATATTGGATTGACGGTATATAGATTGGGAGACCGTATACCTAGAGTGATAAGAGCCTTACCCTTTGTCAGTTGATTCTGTAAAATGGGCACCAATGCCCCCAAATTATTTCTTCTAGATTCTTAACTTCTAAGAGGAGATAACTATGCAGCATGGAAGACAAAGATCAAAACATAGCTTGAGTTTGAAGAGATTTGGAATGTTGTGGATGGTTCTTTAACCAAATCAACAACTGATACAACCCAACAATGACAGTTTGATAGATCCAATCAAAAGGCCAAGCTGATAATATTGTTTGCAGTGTCTGACAACATGTAAACCCACATTCGAGATGCCAAATCAACCAAACAAGTGTGGGATAAATTGAGCACAATGTATGAGGCCAAGAACAAGAATGTAATACTGAATTTTCAGAGTTAGTTACACACACTCAAACAAAATGAGAAAATAGAATATTTTTTTAGAAGAGTTACAGAATTGAGGGCTTCACTTCTAGCCCTAGGAGAGGAGGTCACTGATGATGCTCTCATTCCCATTGTTCTAAGATAACTCCCTCATTCATACCGAATTTTTGTGGCAATACTCAATTTATCATATCGATAGCTTAGCTTTGATAAGTTGGTAAATTTACTACAATAAGAAGAAGCTATGTACAATGAAGATGGTGAAGAGGAACATACACTTTCTTCTCATTAGAAATGAAAAGGAAAAGAAAATTGAAAATCTCATTACTCTCAAAAGTCCCAAACACTTTGCATCAAGATGGGGATAAACGAAATAAGAATAAGAATAAATGTCCTATCTGCAAGAGAGGACATGATATAAAATATTGTTGGTTCAATACCTATAAGAAAGGTTCATCAAGTAATTCTGGACCTCAAAATCAGAAATCTCATAAGGGACATTCAAACTACAATCAAGGGAATACTGGTGAAGAAAACCCCATTAGCAAGGAAATATAGCTAAGCAAGAAGAACATTCGGATAATGAAGAATTCTTGTACATTGCTCGATCAAGTGAACCTTCCACATCATCTAGTGATGTCTAGTATGTTGATTTTGGAACCACTCGACACATGAATGGGCATAGAGACTAGTTTACCACAATTATGGAAACGCTTTCAAAAATCATGTTTTTTTGGGTGATGATTCTTCGTACACAGTACATGGTATTGGGAACATTTCTCTACCTCTTGGTTCACGCAATTGTAGATTATCAGATGTACTATATGTCCCTGGGTTGACAAAAATCTACTATCGATAAGTCATCTTCTAGATCACAATCAAGATTGATTTCAATATTCATTCCGATAAGAAAGTGTGTTCGATTCAAGAAAAATCACGAGGCTTGAAAATTGTTGAAAAATCCTCTAATGTGGGATGTATATTCCATCTTGACTTTTTCCATAGAGACGATCAAGCCTTGTGGCTAATAATTCTACCTCTCAGCATTTTTCGCATCGAAGACTTACTCACATCGGTCTCAAGTATCTCGAAACACTTCCTTAGTAAAACATGGTAAAAGGATTTCCATCTCTCAAGAATGATACAAATAAGTGTCCTCACTACCTAGAAAGAAAACAAAAAAGAGCTTCATCCTAGAAGAGTACTTATGGAGCTCATGGTAAGCTTGATCTAGTTCATACTAATCTTTATGGACTGATGCAACTGAGTCATTCTAGATTTTCGATACTTCATGTTATGTGTTGATGATTATTCAAGAAAAATGTGGATATATTGTCTTCGTAAGAAAAGTGATGCTTTTGAGACCTTCAAGAAGTTCAAAGTGGTTGTAGAGAATGAGACTGGTTGTCACATCATATCTCTCCACTCAAATCAAGGGGGGGAATTCACCAGTAATGAGTTCAAATCCTACCTACAAGCTCATGGGATTTGTCAAAAATTCCTCCTCCACACACACCGCAGAAAAATGGTGTTGTTGAGAGAAGAAACCATACTATCATGGAAATGGTGTGTTGCATGATCAATGATTCTGGACTAACGAGGACATTTTGGGTAGAAGTAGCAAATACTGTTGTATATTTGTTGAACAGAGTGCCCACAGTTTCTCTTGATGGAGTAACTCCATATGAAGCATGGTTGAAGCGGAAACCATTTGTTGCACACCTCTGAGTATTTGGGTGCAAAGTAAGTATGCACATACCCAATCATAGCAAAAAGAAGTTGGATATGAAATCAAAAAAACTCATCTTCATTAGCTATAATGAAGAGACTATTGGGTACAAATTGATGGATCCAAAGACCAAGAAAGTCTACACCAACAAAGATGTTTATTTTTTTAGAAGAAGGAAGCAGAGACTCCTCCTTTGGACTCACCTGATGTAGATTTCTCACCGTTGTAAAAATAGAAGCTGATGTTACCGCAGAATATTATAGTGATGATGGGGATGATGGAGATGATCGATATAGAACCATGACCCATGAGAGTAGTACATCATATGCCCAAATCGTATACTAGCATGATACGAGATGCAAATTGGTTTCTCCACCGAATACATCCTCCACTAGACCAATGAGTCATAGTAAAGCACAAGAAGAAGTAAAATTTTCTTTAATGAGTAGAGTTATTGAATCGATGATCCATCTATAGTCCAGAATCCCTACAATCAAAATCTTGGAAAGATACCTGGATGTTGAATATCAATCGGTGATAAAAAAATAATTAGCAACTTGTCGATCTTCCACTAGGAAGAAACCCATTAGTTAAAGATGGAAATTCAAAAAAACGTACAAAATCATATGGGACCATAGAAAAGTATAAAGCAAGACTGGTAGTAAAGGGGTATGTAAAAAAGGCATTGACTATGAGGAGACATTTTATCCCATAGCTAAGATCAAAATGATCAGGATGATCTTTTCTCTAGCTACACAATTTGGTTGGAAAGTCCATCAGATGGATGTGAAAAGTGCCTTTCTGAACAAATATCTACAAGAAGAAGTCTACATGACTCAACTTGAGGGATATGTTGTACCTGGTCAAGAAACAAAGGTATAAAGACTCGAGAAATCATTGTATAGCCTTAAACAGAACCCCGAGCTTGGTACATCAAAATTGATGAGCATCTCATACAACATGGATTTTTAGAAATCCTTACGATCCCAATCTCTACCTCAAAAAGCAAGGGGGAATATTTTGATTGTTGTTTTTATTTTAATGATCTAGTCATCACTGGCGCTTTAGTGAAGATGATCGATACGATGAAGAAATATCTTAATCAATTGTTTGACATGACATATCTCGGGCTAATGCACTACTATGTTGGATTTGATGTATGGAAGAAAGAGAATCACATCTTTGTTTCTCAATCAAGTATACCAAGATAACTCTCAAGAAATTTAGGATGATAGATTGCATACCTATTACTACACCTATGGAGACAAGAATATAGTTATCTCGTTCAGATCCATCTCCTATGGTAAATGGAACTCTCTATCGATAGTTGATTGGGAGTCTCATTTACCTCACTTATACTAGACCGGATATCATCTTTACAAGTGAGATTTTTTTCCAAGTTCATATAGGAACCCAAAGTTTTTCATTGAAGGAAGCAAGGTGAATATTGAGATATCTCAAGGGAACAGTGGATATTGGTCTAGAATACAGAAAGAATGATCAATTATTCTTGACTGGATATTCAGATTTAGATCATGTAGGAAACATTGATGACAGGAAATATACTTCAGGATTTGTATTCTATCTGGGATCTAGACCAATATCATGGGGAAGTAAGAAATAACACTTTGTTTCTTGATCTTCTCCAGAAGCCGAGTATTGTACTATAGGTGAAGCCGTGTGCGAAGCGATATGGCTATGTCACATATTGGGAGGACTTGGAATAACACAAGAAAACCTTACCAAAATGTATGTAGACAATGAAGGTGTTCTCAAACTTGTTTAATCCATTATTTCACAAGATAACAAATAAAATTAAGGTACAAGTTCATTTCATATTCGAGCATGTCTTAAAACACAACATACAATTTCAATTTTTTCCAACAGCTGAACCACGAGTAGATATCTTCACCGTGTCACTTACATGTAACAAGTTCGAGTTGTTTAGAGAGTTCCTCTCCTCATTTCTTGAAACAATGCAAAATTAAAGGGGGAAATGTTAGGGTAAACTTAGTTTATTGTAGTAATTTATGCAAAGGTATTACGCTTTTGCCTTAGGTAATTATTATTTTACTAAGGTAATTAGTTTATTGTTGTTATATGGTTTTATAAACCATATTTTTCATATTATTCACGTAGGATTATTTATTACATAGTTGTAACAAATACATTTGTTTATATTAATTTATTTGTGCTTCCCGGATGTACTTTTGGAATCTTATGTAAATAGGTTTATTATTGCACCTATGCAACTTGATTATTTGTTTATACATGGTTTTCCAATATCTATAAATACTGCAGCCCAACTATTCTAAAATGATTTTTCTAAATATCAATAAAATTATCGGCTTTCATCCCTTTACAATAAACTACGACACATGCAGATATACACAAAACTATGCATGTTTCCTAAAATAAGAATTGCAATTAACACAAATTTGAATTACCAATTCCATTCTGTAAGATATTGTAGTACATTTGGTTGAGTATGAAGTTGAGAAAATGGAAGGAAATAATAGAGAGTAACTGATAAAAATAGTTTTCTAAAGGAGAGCAAAAACAAATCCCCTATAATGAAGTGAGATCCATCTTAACTATCCTACATCTTGTGACTCTTGACATTCTTACATAATTTTTCACCTTCTTTTCTAGAATAAGATACTTTTCCTTAATTTAAGAAAACTACTTTTACAAAAGTGGAAAAGAGATGACTTAAGTTGATTTTGAAAAAGTGCTTTCCTTAACAAAGAATTAGAAAACATTTAGACAAATTTTGGGAAAATATGCATGTTACATATATGAACGAAAGAGAGAGAGTACGAGAGAAAGAAGAGAAGAATCAATCAATATAGAAATTTTATGAGGATGATAGTTTGATGTGATAAACTAGAGAACTCTCATAGTTTCCCATGGATGTATTGTACATGAACAGCGCCTCGACACTTATTTATCTAAAGGAATCGAAGTATTGGAGATGAAGTCTAACCAAAGGATCAGCTCTGCTCTAGATTATCCTGCAATGTTTGAGACACTTATGGATATTCTCAGCAACATTGAATATATCCAATATAACATGAGCTAGTGTGTCCATGAGCTCATCTCCATATTATCACAGATCGAGAGAACTAACCCTTTATAATGTTCCTCAAATGTTAGTGAATTTATTCAAGTGATGCTAACTTTGATTTTAACTCGGTAATTGATGAGGCCAAAATATGTCCGATTAATGTATAATATATTATCTCATATTACTCTCCTTTTGATTAATTTTGATTGCATTGTGTGACTTTTAGTTGATCGATATGAGTTAGGATGCAACTATCTATCTTTTGATTGATTGTGATCCTAATGTTAAAAGCTCAAATTCTGACGACAAAGTGTGTGTTTAAATTTAGTTTTGTAATAAAGCAAGTCTAATCGGTTGAGGAAATGAAGCGGTGGCGTTCGTCAAAAGATGTTTTTGATAGTTTCTTTTCCTACACACTTAGTTCCATAACTTCCAAGATAGTTCCAGAACTCCATCACATAGTCATCATTTAGTTCCAAAACTCCAGGACTTAGTTTCGGAACTCCAATATTTAGTTCTAGAATTTTCAGACTTAGTTTGAGAACTTCGAGGACGACTCCAACTCTCACAGGTTTTGGTTCTTAACAATTTCCTATGGTTCTGGAACTTCTCCAAAGTTCTGAACCGATGGGAGTTATCTATTTTAAACCACATCCAAAGATTTTGCATCTACGACCCTTTCAATCATAAAGGACGAGAAGATTTCTAAATGCAGATCTAGGGAGAGTTATCCTACAGCTATCTAATCAACCGCCATCTGACTCAGCATCTATTCTGGGCATGATTTGATTTCATCAGAATCATTGAGACAACTGTGATTGTAAAATGTATATAAAGGTAGACCTGCAATAGATAGATAGAAGATAGAGATATAGAATGAGATAGATATAGAACAGAGAAAAGAAATAGACTAAGTACCCAGATCTAGTACGTTTTGTAATACTGAATGTTTTTATCAATAAAATAGCCATTTTGATTTGAGAGAATTCTGAGTTATTAAAATCTTGATTCAAGGAGGAGCAAGGGCCCACTCCCCCAAGGACCAGGATATTCGTTTATTTGGTATTTATATTTCTTCAACAAATAGCTTAGATCTATTAATTTTGTATTGCTTTAGTTCTTTCAGTTAAACTCTATTGTATACTTATTCCTGGTGTTTAGATAAATCTTTATATTTCTTACAATTATTTTCAAGCATTTTAATTTGAGTGTGTTTATTTCCAAAAGCAAGTGTGTTTCCATTATGCACAGTGTGTTTCCTTTCATAAAGCTTTCAGTGTATTTTACTTTCAACAAGTTTTCATAGTTTGATTTGAATAAGGTTTTACCAAGAAGTCCTTAAGACATTAAAGAGATCCCCGTAAAATATAAAAATAGCTACAGTCAACTACTAGATCAGTTAAAGTACTCTTGTTGCATATAGCTTTAGACACACCCCTGGTTTGATATTACATCAACAAGAAGTTGATTAAATGAAGGGAGTGATGACACCCATCATTTTTAACACCGTTTCAGGGGAACCAACAATTGGAACTTTCTAATTAAGTGTTAGCAAGAGCAACAAAACATACATCTAGTAGTTGAAGAATCTTCCATACTATATCACGAAATATATGATTAGACCAAGATACTCATAGGGTAGATTCCTTCCAAAAACATCTTCACAAGAATTCATAACATCCTCTATTCAAAGTAAGGAAATTGATCAAGAATTGGAAGCACCACCATCTCCTGTCAGACAAGAAACAAAATTGTCATTTTTGGAATTCTTAGACCAATCGCTTGAAGGGAGTAGAACTTTTAGGAGAAGGCTTAATACCCAAGATCCATTGAGGGTAAGTTTTGATTCTCAATTGATTATTCAAACTCCTACTCTTGATTTTTCACCTTCCCAAGGCATACAACTTACCACATTGATTAGGAGGCAAATTCGAAAAAAAAATTTTGAAATAGCACGAGAAGTCGAGAGAGCACCCGATAGGAATTTTACCTATCCAATCCAATTGGGAGATGATGACACATCAATGAAAAATATCTCACCTGCACATTTACCCACCTTCAGAGGGATGTCATCTGAAGATCCTGACCAATTTCTATTTGAATTCAAGGTACTATGTCAGACCTATGATTATAAAACAGATAATCAAAAACTCAAGTTGTTTCCATCCACTTTGAAGGATGCAGCAATGAGGTGGTTCATGGGATTAACATCCAACTCTATTAGCACTTGGGCACAAATGGAGACTGCCTTCCTAGATAAATACTAGGATTATTACAGAGGGAGAAATAGGAAGGAAGAATTCTTCAAAATCAAGCAGGAAGAGGATGAAAACATAGAAGACTATTTAGACAGATTCCTCTTTGTTAGCAAAAGATGTGGATTTGTGCTTACAGAGGAATTAAGTAAAACCATTTTTCTCAAAGGTTTGGATGACGAATCTAGAGAAGCCCTTAACTTGATAGGAGGGGGAGACATTGATCAGATAAGAATGAATGGAATTAAAGAGATTTGTAGAAGCTATTCCAAAACAAGAGGTGGACCTAGAAAAGGAAAATCAGTGAAAAGTCTGAATCCAAATATGAACAAACTAATGGATGAGTTAGCAAACTTTAAAACAGACATTTTAGTGTAATTAACCTCTACTATGGATGGATTACAAGCTAAAGAAAATTCCAAAACTGAACCATTGGCTATGTATTGTCCTAGATGCAGGAAGAAGCATGCATTAAGAGATTGTCCTTTGGATAAAATAGAAATGTGTCTTATCTATGAATCTAAAGAACATGATACTGATGTTTTTCTTTACTTCATGTCATTAAAAATCAGCTTAAACAAACCAGTGCCTCATCTAGCAACCGAAGAATTGAATTTTGATCAGAGACAACCTGACCAAGTATATTTTATGTCAAGATCAGTTCCTAATCCATGGACAATGCCATGGGTTTCTCATGCGATACCACAAAATTAGTACAACCACCTTGGGTACCTCACCAACTTGGAACCCTCAAGATTGGGAAAATCAAACTTGGTATGCTCAAGGACATCAACAACCATGGGCTGGTCAAGGAAATCCTTATGCTTGGTCACAACCTAGATGGAACCCTAATAATTATTCCCAAGGAAGAACATATCCAAATCAGAATCAACAGGCCATCATGGGATCCTTGCACAGAATTCACAAACTAAGAATGTAGTCCAAACAAAATGTCAGCATAGCCAGTAGCAAACCCCAAAAACAAACAAACAACTCCTATTTATGGAACAGAACCAAGAAAAATTAGTTGATTTACATGCTATGGATTGTAAGGATATTCAAACTAGATCTGGGAAAATCATTAATAGTCCACCCCTTATAATCACTGAAATGACAGAAGAAAATGAAAACCCTAGTACTTGTTGTTCCAAAAGAGGATATAGAAAGAAAAGAAAAGGAGCCGATAAAGCAACACTATTGAGACTCCATTTCCTAAGAGATTCAAAGAAGATATAGAAATCAAGGAGTTTGAATTGGTACAGGAACTAAGGAAATTGAATATTGAAATACCACTGTTACAAGAAATTAAAGATATTCCATAATTGAACAAATTAATCAAAATGTTATGCATGAAAAATCCTGGAAGAAAGAAACAGTATCCCAAGACTATCAAAGTAGATGGGAAACTTGTTGATTTATTAGTAGGAAAACTATTACTTCCCAAATACGGAGATCCTGAAGTCCTGTTATTTATGTCTCTATAGGAAATAAGGATGTACATAATGTTTTGATAGATTTGGGAGCTGCTATTAATGTAATGACAGTGGATACTCTGAAAACATTACCATTAACGGTATATAACCTACTAATACCATATTGCGAGATGGAATATCATCCGTAGAGAAAAACTAGAAGGAATTATTGAAGATGTGGTGATTATGGTAGAGTCATGGGAATATCTAGTTGACTTCCTTATATTTCAGCCAAAAGGTAAAACGTTGGGTTATCCCAATATTTTGGGTAGACTATGGTTAGCTACGATCATTACTTTGATAGATTGCAGTCGTGTGATATGACAATATCGAATGGTAAGAACTCTACACAAATTTCCTTATATCCTATTACACAACCTTTTACTAACAATCATGAACAATTGTGGGTTGATTCTCCTAAAACTAATAATCAAAATTTGTCTTCTTTGGTTATGATCACATTGCAGGATCATGTAAGAGAAGTAGAAGAGATGATTAATCCACCATTGGATGAGAGCCTGATTGTCTTCAGTGCAATCAGAAATAGTTCTAGAACCCACGAACTTAGTTCTCGGAACCCGTTAACTTAGTTCCGGAACCCGTGAACTTAGTTCCGGAACCTGCGAACTTAGTTCCAAAACCTATGGCTATAGTTCTGGAACCATCACATTTAGTTCCAAAACCACGACAACAGCAGTTCTCTTTGATTGAAAATGATTTCACTTCGGAGGAATGATATTTCTTGTGGAGAGAGGATGAATCAATAGCTTCAATTTCAAGTACATCAAGAAGTGGTGAAGAATTTCTAGAAAGTAAGAGTGATGAGGAATTTGGCCTGCAAAGAGATAAGTATCATAATTCTCATTCTTTTGTCCTTTTCCAAGATTTTGTCTCAAGGAACTTTTGGAAATGTTGCTACATATCATATGTTGTTACCACATGTATGTCCATTAAATACTTTAATGAAACCATTTCCACAAATCAGTTCATCACATATTGAAACCAAGCATGTTGAAATTCAATCGGTAAAACTTTAAACATTAACAGTTGGTTAAAGGAGGATGAAGAAGCTAAATTGTTTGATGTTCTAAAAAATCATACTAAAGATTTTTCTTGGGATTACAAAGATATTAAGATGATTCATCCAAGTATTTGCACTCATCACATCTATACTGAAAACATTAAACTAGTTAGGCAGCCTCAAATAAGGATTAACCCAACTTTAAGGGATATAGTCAAACAAGAAATTGAAAAACTATTACAAGTAGGTTTCATCTACCCTATCTCAGATATCTAGTGGGTATCTCTTCTTGTAATTGTTCCCAAAAAAATGGAAAATGGATAATATGTTTTGACTATAGGGAACTAAACAAAGCCACAATGAGAGACTATTTTCCCTTACCATTCATAGATCAAGTCCTATATAACCTTTCGGTAAAAATTACTTTTATTTCTTAGATGGCTTTAGTGGGTACAATCATATCGAGTTGTCATTACCGAGGATCGAGAAAAAAAAGCTACATTTACATGTCCATGGGGAACCTTTGCCTATAGAGTGTTACCATTTGGTTTATGTAATGCTCCTGCAACTTTCCAGAGAGTTGTACTTGCAATATTTGTTGATCTAACAAATGATTATGTTAAAGTATATATGGATGACTTCATTGTACATGGAGATACATTTGAAGATGCTTTGAGAAATCTAGATAGAGTGTTAACAAGATGTGAACAACACAACTTGTCTCTTAGTGATGAAAAATGTTTGATGATGGTGGATGAGGGAATTGTATTAGGACACCATATTTCACAAAAATGAATTCAGGTGGATCAAAAAAATTAGGATCATTTTAGATTTACCTATCCCTCAGACCCCCACAAATATCAAATCATTTCTAGGACATGTTGGGTACTATAGACGCTTTATAAAATATTTCAGTAAAATTGTTGCCCCCATGTTTAATTTGCTAACCAAGGACTATGAATTTCTTTGGGATGAAAAGTGCCAGCATGCTTTTGAAGAAATTAAAAACAAATTAATCAGTGCCCCAATATTAAGAGGTCCTAATTGGGAAAATCCATTTCATATCCAAACAGATGCCTCAAATTATTCCATTGGTGCAGTATTGGGACAGAAAGATGAAGAAGGAAAGATGTATGCCATTTACTAACTTAGCAAGAATCTTACTCGCACTGAAAAGGAATTTCTTGTTGTAATTTATGCAATCAATAAATTCAGACATTATATTACAGGGTATAAGATATTTGCATACACAGATCATTCAACAATTAAGTATTTAATGAACAAACTAGTGGTTAGAGGAAGATTCATTAGATGGTTATTACTTTTGCAAGAATTTGATATTACCTTTGTGGAAAATCCAGTAAATCTAATGTGGTAGTTGATTTTTGTCAAGAGCAAACACCATAGGGGAACAAGATCCAGTCAAGGATAACTTTCTAGATGAAAAATTGTTTGCAATCTCAGCAAGTACACCATGGTTTGCTGATATGAAAAATTATCTTGCAACAGGAAGCTCCCTCCTTCTTTCACTAAGAAACAAATAAAGAATTTAATTAAAACCAATGCACAATTCAAATGGTTAAATGGAATTCTATTTAAGTGTGGTCTTGATTTTGTCTTGCACATGTGTGTAAGAGAGGATGAAATCTTTGACATCCTCAGAGCATGTCATGATGAACCAAGTGGAGGACACTATTCAGTAAAAATAAAATCTCATAAGATACTTGGCACTAGTTATTATTGGCCATCTCTGTACAAGGATGTGAAAAGATATATCAAGAGGTGTGATCTTTGTCAAAGGATGGGATAGCCAACTTTCACCAATGAAATGCCTCTTCACCTTAAGTTATGGTTGAGCCATTTGAGAGATGGGGATTGGATTTTGTTTGTCCCTTTAATCCTCCTTCACAAGGGAAGGAATATATTCTTGGATGTACTGATTATGTGACAAAATGGGTAGAAGTACAAGCATTGAAAAATGCCACAGAGGAAGCAGATATTGATTTCCTTTGGAACAAAATTATGATCAAGTTTGGAGCACCAAGGAGCATAGTTTCAGATCAGGGACTGTAATTCATGTCTAATATGATCCAAGATTTCACAAGGTATTACCAAATCAATCATAGGAATTCATCTCCTTACCATCCACAATCAAATGGACAAGCTAAAGTAACAAACAGAGAATTGGAGAACATCCTTACCAAAACGGTTGAAGCTGGGAGAAAAGATTGGGTAAAGAGACTACTTGAAGTTGTCTAGGCTTATAATACAACTTGGAAAACTACAATAGGGTTTTCACCATATGAATTAGTCTATGGGAAAAAGCCCTTATTGCCTATAGAATTTGAACTTCAGACATTGAGGACAGTAGTGAAGGTGGGAATTGAGTTGAATGCAGCTCAAAAAGAAAGAATCCTTTAACTCAATGAGTTGGATGAATTAAGGTTAGAAGCACTTTAGCAGAAAAATATGATTCAAGAGCAAAGGAAGCAATGGCATGACATACATATCAAGAAAAGGCAATTCAAAGTAGGAGACTAGGCATTACTGTTTGACTCTAAGTACCAACAGTTCAAGGGAAAATTGAGAACCAGATGGTTGGGACCCTATCAAATTGATCATATTTTTGACAATGGTTCTATTCAGTTACTTCTCATTGATGGTAGCAGCAGAACACTCTTGGTCAATGGACATAGGCTGAAACTCTATAAGAAGCCTCCCACTAAGAATGAATTTTTGAGGAAGATTGAAGCAGACAAAGAATTTGATCATATGGAAGAACTCAGTTCTTCCAAAATGATCAAATAATCAAATGATAGATCCAAAATAAAGGGAAGAAGATGAAAACCAACAAATGGAATTTTCTTCCCAAAATAAAAATAAAAATTTCTCTCAACGTTAATTGAAAACCAGCAAATGGCAGTTGACCTCTTTTTGGCTAGTTCAAATAAAGGAATTCTTTTGAATTCTAGTTGTCTTATCTAATCATGTTTTGTTCTACTTGTAGGAATGACGAGTCATCATAACAAAAGAATTACATCATAAAGGATGGCAATTATGTCTTTTAACTTATTTAGGGTTGATTAAATGTTTACATGTGTGATGTGACTTAGTTTAAAAGTAGGTATGATGAGTCATCTATTTATATATTATGATTACAAGTGTGTAATCATGAAATTGATTTGGATGGAATAAGTAACGACATGATTATCATTAGTAATCATAATTGTAAACATTAAGTGAAATAAAGATTGCAGAAATATCCTGAGGAAGGAGCAGTGAATTGAGTTTCTATTCAGCAATAAAGAACAGAGAATTCAAAGGTTCTACAGCTAAAAATTAAGGTTCCGTAGCTAAAACGAGGTTCCACAGCCAATTTGTTTATTTCCGCAACTAATAAGAAGACCTACAACCAATTCTCAAAAAATCAAGAGCGACAAAACTCAATCTGATATGGGGATTAAGAATAAATCAGAACCAGAGGATGATTCCCAGCTGTTTGCAGACGAAGTAGTATCCATCTTTGAGCATGCAGGATGGCTTGAATTCCTGAAGAAATTTTCAAGGCATAATGACGAATTGGTAAGAGAATTTTTCATAAACCTAGAACAGTCTAGAACAAAGGTGAGAAATGTCTTTATTCCTTTTTCTGTAAATACTGTAAGTAATGTGTCTGGAGTGCCCATTGTTCATGTCCCACAACCTGCCAAGGGGACTTTGAAATAACTGGTTGAAGTCTTACTACAAGAAGAAGAAGTGAACCCCAATACATCTACAATACAAAGAAAATCATAAAAGGGGTCAGAAGGGCCATTTTTCCCAAACCTTTTGAGAGGGTAGCATTTTGGATAGTAAAATATTTAACCTGTGTCGGTTTGGGTCCAATGGGAAAAGAATTCTAAAAAATACTCATATATCTGAAGTATGGAGCCACCAAACCTGAATACATAATAAACCTCCCAGGGTTTCTTTTTTATTCCATTCAAACCATGGCTCAGAGGTATTCCTAGGGTGTTGGGACAATTAGGCATCATGGTCTAATTCATTTGATATGCCAACACCATTTCCTATCAAAAAAAGAATGGAGAAGAAATTTGGGACAAGTTTCTTGGCAAGTTCAAGAAAAACCCTAATATTATCAGAAGGAAAATTCTAGCCCCATTCTCTCCTTCAGCTAATCTGGAAATTGATGCCCCTGTAGAAGGACAGAGGGAAATGGAAAGAGAAAACATACCAAGAAAAAGAAGGTTGGTGAGGAAGATAAAAACAACAGAGCCTTCATGCACTGTGAAGGAAATTCCTTCTTCCACAACAGCTTCAGAAGAGCCAATATCTGTCTCTGACGGTGATAGCTCACCCACACAAGAACAAGAAAGAATAGTAAGAAGAATTTCTAGAGGGAAATTCACTACTGGGCATGTTGAACTTCCTAGATAAGAAAAATTCATAAGAGGTCAAGGGGAACTCCAGAAGGAAGGAGTGAGCAAGAAAGGATGGAAGAGGAAGCTGCTGACATTTTGGGTAGCATGGCCATGACTCCACCTAAGCCAAGTCATGCTGAAATGGATAGAGGAGAAGAGAGATTTGAAGATCAATATTTTTAAGAGTTGGCTAAACCATCAGCAGTGCCACATGAAGAAGAAGAGTTGGCATCCAGGATAAGAAAAGGAAAATTTCCTTTAATAGAGGAAGAATGCCCAACTCCTCAAATAATTTCAGAGGAAGAGGAAAGACAACAAGTTAAACAGGCTCTGTTCTTGTCTAGAGCAGAGCTCATTATCAGAGAAAAAGATGAGGAATTGGACTTCCTCAAACTTAAATTGGAACAAAGGGAAATGCTCATTGATGAGCTAACAACTCATTTTACAAATCGGGCGAGGATTTATCAAAGAACCAATAAGCAATTGATAGAAAAAGAGGAAGAGTTCCAGACTTCCAAAAATAGAGTGTTGTGTCCACAGCCTCTACACAGACTGAGTTGACCTATTTGCCACTCAAACAACAATGGGATGATATTTTCAGAGAGCTCAGAGAAGCCAAAACATCAAATGAGGAATTAAAGACCAAGATGGAGGAAGAGATGAAGGCAAGAAAGGAATGGGAAGAAAAATTTTATAAGGAGGAAGGAAATAAATATAAATGTCTTGCCAAAATTCATATGGTCTGTATTATGAGTGAGAAATTGCTTGCCTGCAGGAGGCCTTCTCTTACATATAGTGTGTTTTTGGAAGAGCAGTTCATTCACTAGCAGCTGTCAAGAATTACATGTGGGCTTCCACATGAACTACAAGATGAATCTGAATTCATGGAAGCTTACTCTCTATCCAGCCCTAAGCAAAAAAATATCCTGTGTGAATTTTATCTTTGCAATTATATGCTAGAGAAAAACACAGGATTTATGATTAACTTGTATGTAGGGGAG
This sequence comes from Taxus wallichiana var. yunnanensis, assembly GCA_018340775.1. Classification (NCBI taxonomy): domain Eukaryota; kingdom Viridiplantae; phylum Streptophyta; class Pinopsida; order Cupressales; family Taxaceae; genus Taxus; species Taxus wallichiana. The sequence continues at coordinate 553,773,738 of CM031244.1, read as the reverse complement.
AGCCAGCTCAATGCATTTGTCTCTCTTTTGCAAAACCAGATTGCATGGAAGGAAAGGGAATGTGAATTTTTATTGAAAGCCAACTCAACAGGCCTCTGCATGAGAGCTCATTATGGTAAACCTTCTACCTTCCTCACACATTTTAGAACTCATGCCTTTGATAGGAGATTCAAGACACATTACCCTGCCATTCTGTAAAAGAGTATTGATTCCTTCACCTCCTATGAGGAGCAAAAATTGAAGATATTTATGAAGGATGCTAAAAAAGGTGGGAACTCCTTACTGTTTCTTTGAAAAGAAGGGAAGTAATTTCCCCTATAAATTTAATATGGATTTTAGAGAGGGCCAAATCATTATGCACAATAATTCCCCAAATCAATGAAACCTATGGCCAAATATGGATGGGAATGCGAACAAGGACACCTCTACTTCTCACCCCCATGTCTCCTTGGTAGAACATAGAACCTCAAGACACTGCGGAATTTGAAAAGTAGGAGAGTAAAATAGAAAAAGGAGCTAGGTATAGTACATATGAGCTTAAGCATTGGAAAATATAGTTTCATCCATTTGATCTGAGAAATCAAATGGAATGCAGAACATATGATCCCACTTTTGAAGAATGAGTTTGTAAAGGGACTTACAAACAAGTAAGTTCATGGGAAATGATGAGGCCAAAATATGTACGATTAATGTATAATATATGATCTCATCTTACTCTCCTTTTGATTAAGTTTGATTTCATTGTGTGACTTTTAGTTGATCTGATATGAGTTAGGATGTAACTATCTAGTATTTTGATTGATTATGATCCTAATGTTAAAAGCTCTAAAATTCCTGACATAGTGTGTGTTTAAATTTAGTTTTGTAATAAAGCAGGTCTAATCAGTCAAGGAAATGAAGCAGGTGGCATTTAGTATGTTTTTGATAGTGTTTGTTCCTACACAACTTAGTTCCAGAACTTCCAAGCTAGTTTTAGAACTCCATCACACAGTCATCATTTAGTTCCAGAACTCTAGGACTTAGTTCCGGAACTCTAGTATTTAGTTCCGAAATTTTTGGACTTAGTTCCGGAACTCCTGGGGACAGCTCCGGAACTCTCATAGGTTTTGGTTCTTAATAATTTCCTATGGTTCTGGAACTTCTCCAAAGTTTCGAACTGATGGGAGTTATCTATTTTAAACCACATCCAGAGATTTTGCATCTACGACCCTTTCAATCATAAAGGACGAGAAGATTTTGAATGTAGATCCAGGGAGAGTTATCCTATAGCTATTTGATCAACCACCATCTAACTCAGCATCTATTCTAGGCATGATTCGATTTCATTAGAATCATTGAGACAGCTGTGATTGTAAAATGTATATAAAGGCAGACCTACAATAGATAGATAGAAGATAGATATATAGAATAGAGAAAAGAAATAGACTAAGTACCCAGATCCAATACGTTTTGTAATATTGAATGTTTTTATCAATAAAATAGCCATTCTGATTTGAGAGAATTTTGAGTTGTTAAAATCCTGATTCAAGGAGGAGCAAGGGCCCACTCCCCCAAGGACCAGGATATTCATTTATTTGGTATTTATATTTCTTCAACAAATAGCTTAGATCTATTAATTTTGTATTGTTTTAGTTCTTTCAGTTAAACTTTGTTGTATACTTGTTCTTGCAGGTGTTTAGATAAATCTTTATATTTCTTGCAATTATTTTCAAGCATTTTAATTTGAGTGTGTTTATTTCCAAAAGCAAGTGTGTTTCCATTCTGCACGGTGTGTTTCCTTTCAAAAGCTTTCAGTGTGTTTTACTTTCAGCAAGTTTTCATAGTTTGATTTGAATAAGGTTTTACCAAGAAGTCCTTAAGACATTAAAGAGATCCCCCAGAAAATATAAAAATAGCTACAGTCAACTACTAGATCGGTTAAAGTACTCTTGTTGCATATAGCTTTAGACACACCCTTGGTTTTATATGATCATCAAAAAAGTTGATTAATTGAAGGGAATGAAGACACCCATCATTAATCTCATCTTATTCAAATGTTTGATTACTTGTTCTTTGATTTCATGACCTCAGTTCTAAAGGTATGGGTAGTCTTTATTGGCTTGAACATAGATCTTATTTTCCATTAGATGGTTCTTACCCAAAGTGCGGGAGAAATTGTCTTCTTAGCTCATGAACACTTTCCTTTTGAGAAATATTTTCCTATTAACTATGCTCATTTTATGGAGATTTAGGAGTATCTTGTTCCAGTGATTCACCTCCTTATTGACTATGGAGAAAAAATCCTCTATATTTTCAATTGAGAAGGTAGCAATCTTGAATATCCTCACCATCTCCCAAAGTAGTTTGCACCCTTTTTGGACAATGGAATCAATCCATGAATTTTTCATTCTTCCCATCCAACCCATATTTTTGGATTTTGGACCACATGAGAGTCAATTTTTCTCAAAGGAAAAATTGAATCAAAAGGATTGAGAGGAGGGGCATCTGGGTCCAAGAATCTTTGGACATATGAGTTCAAGGTATGAATTTAATTCTATAGTTTCTCCTTGGTTTCCTCTCTTTCTCTTTTTTGATAAATGAGCATAACACCAGTCTATCAAAAGTTATAGGTGTTCCATTCTAGTATGATCTTTCCAAAGTAGTAGTGTGTCATCTCATAATCATTGATTTTCATCTCAAATTCATCTTTCTAAACTCTTCATTGGGAAAATTTGATGAGCTGATATTTTGAGGCATCTCTCATAATTCAAGAAGTGATCTTTTATTTTATCAAGTGACGAGAAGGATTCCATATTTTAGAAGATTTTGATTTTTATCATTTTTACTTTGGCCACAATACGCTAGTGATTTTTTATGACCCATGGGAAAATAGGACCTGGCAAAGAGGATGAAGCATGTGTTGATGGGATGCCTAGACCATGTGAAGGAAGGACCTATGAACACTTTCTTCATGTGGCTGAAATAAAGGCATGAAATATCTATGGGGCAAATATGTGAAAATTCAGGAGACTTATATTTTCTTCTTACTAAAGAAACCACAAACTCTCCTGATTCGAGAGCACTCACGTTAAACCTTTTGATGAACAAATTATTTCTCACTGGTTTAGGTGAATTAAGTGGAACAACCTATATGACATTAGAATTCTCCTTGAGCCTCAGATGTCTCATCTCTTTCATGTATACTTTGTTCCTTATTCTACTAGAATGTTTTTATGATGAAGATAGAATGAAATTCAGCACATGAACCTTCTTAAAGTGCCATTTTCTTGATCTATGCATAACCATTGCAATGTGGGTCAAGATATCCACAAGTTCTACCTTAAACAAATCCACATGATGAATCTATTTGAAATGTATATCTTCCAATACTCGGTTCAAATATGTCACTTCAATCATTTTCATTGTCATTAGCTTCCTAATCCATCTAAAATTACTTCATTTTCTACATGGTTAGAATTGATTTGAATTCATTGAGGAGATATTTGATTATGTCATACTCCTTAGGAGCATAATGGGAGAATATTTGGTCCAAATTTGAAGCCAAACAAAGTTAGGAATCAAGAGATATGGGGAAAACAAGATTTGCCATCTACGAGAACAAAGGAAGTATTTTTTAATTTGAAGAGGATGAGCTAAATCTAAATCATATGTAATGTATTCCACCTCCTATTTTGAAATTTTCTTATGTGTTTATGAGGGGGAAACAAGGCTTAGTATTTTTATATGGTGGAGTTGGAGAAGAGGGGGCACATGGAAGAGTAAAGAAGTGGACGAGAATGGGAGATGGAGAAATGGAGGAGGGAAGTATTCGCACCTTGTTGCAATTTTTGGTGCAATTGCATCTTAACAGTGTGCATGGGTTGTAAAGAGGGTTCAAAAGTGTGATTGGAGGGAAGAGGTAAGTGCCATCATCACGTCATATCAAACTCCCACATGCACTTTTTGATTTCCCCTTTTCATTTTACTTGTGAAATTTCCACCAATAAGAAAGAGGAACACCTTTTGGATGTAATGAGATACCAAAAGTGTGCAAGTGTGCCCAAGCGGAGATTAGAGCATGGTTTATACCTCTATTTCTCACCTTAGAGTGTTTCCTTCACCTCATAGTAAATTCTCGATGTAATTTGATCGTATAACTAGTGAATCTAATGATCCTAATTAACAAGCTTGAAAATGAGTTTTACACTTAGGTTCTCTTGTACCTTCCTTCTTACCTAAAGAGGTGCGTCGATGAGCTAAGTTGTAAGAAATATTTCTAACAGAAAAGTTAAACCAAATTGTGGTTAATTAATAGAATTGAAAATACTCTCTCTTGATTTTTTTAAGTTCCCAAGTCCATTAGGTTTTTCCAAAACCTTCCAAAGAAAAAAATCCATGCACAAAAAGGTAATCTTGCTCTAGTTTTAGAATGGTTTTCGATTTCCTATTCTCAAAATTATATCACACTTATTCCATCCTAAAGTAGGCTCCATAATATTTATAATTAATAGGATATAACCTCCCAACACTTCATGAGGATCCTAAAACCCTCCGCTGAAGTTAAATCTTAAATGAAACATGCATGCTCCTTCTTCTCATAAAGTTCCTATTAAGAAATCTTTCCTAAGGCCATCTTAAAGATCCTTGAATGATTTCTAAATTATACCATCATAGATAATACTCTAATACCTTGCTACCGATTATAATCAAGACTTATGAAATTCTCCCAAGTTAATGAAACCCTTCCCAGAAGTTGAAATTTAAAGTGGGTAATTTGACAAATTTGACTATTTTTATGAGTTTGACTAAAAGGTTAAAAAATTTGATGGGGTTGTCATAAAAATGTAGTGACATATATGCCAACATCTCACTACCATTGATCAGTCTCTCAAGGAGAAAGATATCATTCAAGGTCTTACAGTGCCTACTCTCACAAGAACCAAGAATTCATTCACAAATGAATTAGCATAGTATAAGGTATCTCAAGAGGTAGTTTCCCCTAAAAATACCCCTTCTTCCCCACTCGAAAGAATCTAGAACAAAATTTTATGCACACACTTCAAAGGTTGAATTTGAGAAGGAAAGCAATAAAAAGTATGATACTTGATAAGAGGAAAAGAAGGAAGATATTGAACAAAGAGAAGATAGATGAGAAAGAGGAGTTTGAAGAAAAGAAAAACAATTAATAAATTAAGAAGGATATGAAGAAGAAGAGGAAGAAAGTGAGGAAGGATAGGAATAAGAGGAATTCAATGAGATCTCAACTCAATATTTGGGGAAAACAAGTGCTTCTAGACCCAAATTGAATATACAAAGACCCTCTCCTTCTCATCAAGTATCTACTAAAGACTCTCTATTAGTAAAGACTATTTCTACATGAGGGTATTCTCTTCCTCCTTTAGCACTTGATATGGCAGCAATAAGCAAATATTTTGGTGAAATTTTAGATACTTCATTCTCTTGGGTATAACCTTGTGGTTGAAAGTAAAAAGAGGAAATCTCAATCAAGAATAGAGGCTCCAAATTATGATGTTGTGGTTGTACTTCTTGGTACTTGTGCTCTTACCAAGGAATATAAAAAAATGTCTCGCTTAGTCATAGATAGTTCAAGTCAACAATTCATTGAAATATCAAGACCAACATTCGATAAGAGTGAATCTTGAAATTTCTTTCACTTATTTTGAGCTCACAAGGATTTCTTTGGGGGTATATTCATATAAAGGGGGTGTACACAATCTGAAAGAAATTGATTCAAAAGTAATTGAGAAGGTTGAAAAAGGAAACATACACAAGAGCAATTGGAAGCTCAAGTACAAACTCTCTCAAACTACATAAAACCTTTTGTCTCCAAAAGTTACACCTTTGTATTTTCTTCCACCCTCAACTCCAACAACTAATATTGATATGAAATAAATTGTTGAAGTCCATAAGCATACTCTTTACGGAAAGTTTGTTGAGGCATGCGTTGAAAAATATTGATGATTTGTTTGAAATTCATTAATGAAGGACGTAGGGTGTATGATAATAATATTGTGGCACAACAACAAACAAGTTCACATTGAAAATATTGAAAATAAATCTAAAATATGGCCATATTTTGTCATGCCCATGAATTTTAACAACCCAAAATAACAACTACGATACCTGTAAAAATTGGCACTTTTTGTAAATGTAATTGAATATTATCATGATTTAAATCATTATTATTCCAAAGAAATTAGATTTTTATGGCTGTAATAAAATTAAAATGGTGTTACTTGTGCCTCACTTCCATAGTTTACGTGACTAAGGAAAATTAAGTTCATTATGAACTCCATCACTACAAGGGTAAGAAAATCATGTACAAGTTATATACATAAATTAGGTTAATCTAATTAGGTATGGCTAGAAGACAAATCAAGTATTACTTTCACCATTCATATTTTTTTCATCTCAAAACAATCGCTAATGATGAATATATAAAAATCCATAGCCTTAATTTTGCAATTATCATCTCTTGATTAAAATCACAACTTTCCAACCAAGGGATTCAATTGGAAAAGTTAAGAATTTTAATTTCATTGTCATTCCATGTCATTGAATTTTAAGCAAGGGTGAGATATGTGAACCAAGCTAGAGTTTACGCAAGATGAGGTTATTATCACCATCAAATAGTTTTATGAAGATTGCAAAATTTTAACTAGATTCAAATAATTTCTCCATCCGAACTTCCCATTATGGAGTTTGTCTTAACAAAAAAGGAATCTAGGAAAATTTAACCATGTTTTGGGTCATGAATTCTAAATATCATCCAGAGTTAATTATAATATCCATAACAATGAGGTTATCTATAGGATTAAATAATTTCCATGTACGTAACAATTTATAAATTAAAGGCTTAACAAACTAATGGTTAGGAATTCTTTATTAGTGATTCAAGTGTTGAATTATATTTGTAGTATATTATTATATGAGTTTGGTAACTCATTAATAATAATATAATGTTGTGATTTTGAAAACAAATCACTTAATTATTTTGGTGGGCTTGTTGTGTGAGTTCTGACTCCTTAAATTATGTAATTGTTATTATAGGAAGGTTTCTTATATTATAGGAAACTTAATCCTATTTATTTATAAGAGTTGGATGTTAATAAACAATGGAAGATATTGAAGATTATTTTTCTTAAGGTATTCACCTGCTCTTTCATTTGGTACTAGCACAAGTTATGGATTTCTAATGATTTTTAGGGAAGTTGTACTTCTACATTTCCCTATGAGTGGTGTCTTTCTATTTTGAAGATATTTTATTTTGTAGAATTTTAGCCGTAGAATTCGATCGTCTTTAACACGTCCATTCCCTCTCCCCGACTCATTCTTGTCATTCATATATGCATTGATGGTTTGTATTCTTCTCTGGCATTCCCATAGTGCCAAGGTGAAGGACGGGGCAGATCTTGCACTTGTCTGATATGGTAAGTGCCAAAACCAAGCGTAGCCACAACTATTTGAATATTCAATTGGTGAGCCCCATCAGTAATGAACTAGTATGGATCTGCAAAAGTTGATCACAATTAAGAACATATATCCACTCTCAAATATATACAACAATGTATGAGAATATATGATTAGATGCATGGTGGAGTCCTGGGTGATTCAAATAAGCTTCACATTCTCTCAAAGAATTTAGACTACATTTATTTTTTCAGCATTAGTGCTTTGGGTGTTTCCACAATCCGTGTTTCAAAGCGAGTTTGGATTGAGCATTCCCTTTCAAAAGCTTCATACACAAACAAATTTTGTCCTCTTCCAAATTCACGTGAGTTTTTTGCACAACCAACTCTGATTGGCCAATTATTTTAATTTTTCATAAAGACTATAGTTTTGAAAATATAATTTTTCCTATAGTTTTTATTTAATAATTGCATTTTGAAGGCAATTACTACTTTTCACTAAATTAATATTTTTTCGGTGTATAAATTCTCCGAAATATTGGTATTTTTGGAATCCTCATTTCCTCCCAATTCCAACAAGTGGTCACATAATTAATTTTCTCACCATTTTGAGAAAAAAATTAAATATTGTGTCAATTTTGCCATAAATTATGTCATTTTATGGCAAATTGTAACATCAATATCTTTTGCACGATAACTCAAAATCAAGTGTCATTTTTGCAAAAAGTGTTTACTTTTTCATTCTTGGTGTATTGGTTCTAATTTTGGGAGAGATACCCTCTTTTTTACCATATAGTGGGAAGTTCCTCATTCTATTTTTGTATAACTCTGAGTATCATTGTGTCCTCAATGCCAAAATTTAGAATTGTAAAGGATGCATTATCGCTAGAACACGACATCTGAAATATGTAATACCAAGAATACAAGATTCGTAAGAATCTTGAGGCTAGATATGAGGTGGACACTGAACCTGAGGAAGCTCGACCACAAAAATATTAACACTTGACAATGCATGAATACATAAAGAGCCTCAAATCTAAATCAAGTTAATTTAGCAATATTTTACTAGAGGTGGAGGACACACTTTGCGGATGGAGGAAAATTGGCATCCTCTCGTTAGTCACCACCAACGAGGCCATGCATATTGATTTGGTGACGTGTGTGAGTGTGTGTTTATTTCATTTGATTTCAGTGTGGTGTTTTCAAAATAATGTGTTATGGAGACTTCACATTGTGGGGGGAAATAACACAATGTTTCATTTTTTATGAGTTGGATGATATGTTTTACACTATCATGGATTCCAAAATTTTAACTCCAAAAGAATAATTATGGTGAGATGTGAATAATGCATTGGAACATCGCGATATGGTTATAGGTAAACCATTTGAAAACCTTCACCCCTTTGTGGTTTGTGGTCAACCACTAGAAAACCACCTCACTCTCGATTTTTGGTTAACCAATGGAAAACCAACTTTTGGTTTGTGATAATCCAAAGGAAAATCACATGATCACGAAATCAGGTGCAATTTTGCTTGGACATTTTCCCCATGCTTGAAATAAGGGAGGAATGTTATAAATTAGTTATTATTGCTTCATGTGTTGAATTGTATTTGTAATATATTCTTATATGAGTTTGGTAACTCATTAATAATAATATAATGTTGTGATTTTTAAAATAATTCACGTAACTATTTTGGTGAGCTTATTGTGTGAGTTACAACAACTCCTTAAAATATCTAAAAAAATTATAGGAAGGTTTCCTATATTATTATTTTTATTGATCCCTAGGAAGAAGGCCTCTTTGCCCGCCAAAAATACATTTTTGTACCAATCCATGATATACAAAATCATCAATGGCCTCTCAGGTAAAGTTTAGGCACTTTATCGTGCATCAAAAATCAAAATACGAAATTATACTTAATCTACTAAAGGGATACCACAAAAAAACACCTTTAATATTATGCACATTACCAAAAACCAGGCACATAGATGCCACCATAGACAAAAACCAACCAAGGCACGAGAACAAAAAAACTCCATGCAGCCCGAGTAGTCCCGAACACACTACTCCATTCACTAGCTAGAAGGATTCTCGGATAAAATTTAAATATCTGAGTCACTCCTACATGGCGAGGAAGAAGGAGAGTGGGCAACACAATATTCAAGCATTACCATCGTGGTGTTCTCTCGGAAGCCGCACTCCACGATTTTCTGCCATGGATTCCAAACCTCTGGAAAGAGCCTGGACCCCATGAGCTAAAGCATAAATATGATATTGCATGCTTACCAACCTCTCTTCCAAGCCCTCATGTTCTCTATGGAGGATTACTGGCCTGATGAGTTCAACAATATATTAGCATCACTCAAGCTTTGAGCGATCTCAAAGACATTTTGGCAACCAACATGATGATTAGGATCAAGCATAAGCCTTCGCATCTTATCAAAAATTTATATCTTCTCCTCATCCTCAAAATTATCAGCTACCAACCAGCCTTGCTCTATCCATCATCTCATCACTACATTTTTAATCCTCTCGTCCATCCGATCAGAAAGATTCACCCAATGCATCCCATGTTTGAGCTTGTCGTCTCTTATGGCTAGGACCCATAGCTGAACCACCCGCTTTCTCCATGCAAATAGCAATATAAGCCAAGGACAAACACAGAATACCACCAACACCCCTGGTAAGAGAGGAAGGAGATCCTCAAGAGATGAAATTCACCCAACACCGGCCACCCATAAATACACACACCTCCACCCCAATCCACTAAAACCTCACACGAGCACGTACCCAAAATATCTTCCCAAATCCTCCAACTTAAATGTCATCAAACCAAGAGGAATGAAATTAATAGATGACAACCTTCACAATCATTCACCCCTCCATCGATGCCAAATGCGCATTCCTCGCCAAAAGGGTCGAAATATCATTGGGAGAGCACGACACCCAAGCTTGGGATTTTACCTTATGATTGTCCCATAATTTGCCACCTTTATTAGCCAATCTATCTCGCCACCTTATTTCCTTCACTTTTAATTTCAGAAAATTTTACCTCAAATGAATGAATTCAGAATCGATTTGATTTTTGTACGAGACTTGTTTCAACAACCAAGCTTTAGGAGCACTCCCTTGAGCCAAACCGATGACTGTTTTAGAATCTCTTTAAATCCATAGATGCCTCCAATTCCTCTTCTTATCTTCAAACAAATAAAAAAGAAGGGCCATTCCTTCCATAAAATTATTGGAAGAAAAACTACAATTATTGCCATAGCTTGAGGTTACGGTAATAGGAATCCTGAAAATGCATCCGCAACCCACATTGCCTATATTTCCTCTAGAAGCTCCATCAAGTTTTAACTTGATCCAGTCCTCAATCAAGTGTCTCCACCCATCTCGATCCTTTTTCTCACTCCCCTTATCGGAAGAAGTTTTCATATATTCTAGGAAAATTACTCTTATTTATTTGTACGAGTCGAACGTTAATAAAAAATGGAAGATATTGAAGATTTTTTATGTTAAGGTATGCACCTACTCTTTCACTAATTGGGAATTTATTTTCCTAGATGATCCTTAACCCCTAAAAACCATGTTTAGTTCATGAAAATGTAATTAAATTTATTTCACAAAAACAAGGGAAAGTTAATATTAAATCCACTTGTAAGTTCTAAATAAAAATAAAGTGAATTTGGAGGACCATAATCAAGCTGGGAAAACATGACCCTAAGACTAAATGAATGCACACCGTTGATCTAAGGTAAGGTTTAGAAACCCTAAATATCTTAATGGGATTTATTTTCATTTCTCTTCCACATTTTCTGCTCATTTCTATTCTCTTTGTTTGTAGGTGTCCAAGGGAGATCTCATGGAGGTAGATGAAGATCTATTTGTGAATTTTTTTAATTTTTCCCACCATTTTCTTGCCTAAAATCCACATTTGTAGATACTAGCAAGGATATCTCCAAATATTCATTTAGATATATGTTCTTTTCAAGCTCCCAAGGTATATTTACTTGTGTGAAGATCAATTACAATATATTTACAAACACATATATAATATGATTTAAATACTTAAATGCATCCCCAAAATGGGTAGAAGCCACCAAGGATATATATATTATGTATATATAAGCGCATATGTAGCGTCTGTGTGAGTTTAAAAATTGTGGCTGTGGATATATGCATGGGTCTATTCTATTACCCACCTGAGTGGAGTTTGGGAAAGGGGGTCACGGAAAGGCCACGACCCCTCCCCTATATATATATATATATATATATATATATATATATATATATATATATATATATATATATATATATATATATATATATATAAAGGGCTAAAGAAACATCCCATATAGATATAAATAATCGAGCGAGATAATCACATATTTAACTCTTATTAAAACAAGTTATCTCAATACCCTCATGAGAAATTTGATCAAAATGAAGCTTATATAAATTTTAGATTCACACATAATCTGATTGGAATACTTAGAAGGAAGCAGGAACTTTTCTTTTTATCTCTAATTCATTGAGATATATGTTAAAATATTGGTATTGTATTTGTAAGATAAGATAAATAGGATTAAGAAGAAAATCACAAAGTAGTTGATCCCAAAAGAAATCTCTAATACCACATAGATAGTAAAATTAAATATTTCTAAATAGATTCATTTTGATTAACCACGTCATACATAATTCTATGTATTCTAACATAATAAGTGACTATGTTGTTAGTTAAGTGACATTAGAGGAAAGGAAATATACATGAAGTAAGCCTGAGATAAATTTTACCCAACAATGAACAAGCAAACAATGAGATACATTAACTTGATGATGGGTTTCCTTATTTTTGTCATTGATTTAATCATGTTAGAAGTAAAACTTAAACTTATATATATTTAAGAGGGACTTTGTTTTTTCAATTTCCACATTAACATTAACTCCTAGTCTTGAGAGTGTTATAACCATAAATACAAGTAGATTGTTTTGAGATTTCATCCTCATTTGAAAACAACATTCCTATTTACCACACACACTCTTCAAGGTGATAATTAACATGAATATATGTTAAGAAATTATTATTGCTCCATGGTAATTGGTAGTTATCATATAGTAAAAGTGCACTTACGATTATATTATTATTTGGATTGTTAGTAAAATTTTGTAGAGTGTATAATTAGACCTACCTCCTAATTTATAGGAGCATCATATGTTGTATGTATGCAGTCCTAGATAAATAATTGAGAAGAAAAAATCAATTTTTATTGTGTCAATATGTTGTTGCTTTATCATCTGGTATCAGAGCTCCTTTGATCTCATGCTTGTGAATCGTGATGAAGCAAAATAATTTTTACATCCATATGTCTTCTTCAAGCTGGTCACGAGTTCAAACTCGATGGAAGAATTTGATTTATGTTGAGTAGTTATTTCCGGATGTCGTGCGTCTGATCTAGATAATCATTTTAAGTCATCTACTGCCTAAGAATTTACGTCTAAGTATTTATTCTGATATCGTTGTGTTCAATGTGGTAACTGTGCATATATGTGTAAAGTGGGTTATGCCCATTACTAGATCCACGTGGCTCTTCATCTAACTCGCTTGCACTTCGGATAGAAAGGACGAGCATCGTAAAGGTTTCATTGGGTACTGTAAATACTAGAAAATTTCTTTGCTGACATCTTATTATTTGTGCCTCATTACCATTTCCAAGAAATATAGATTTGATTAGATACATGTTTTAAATAATCTTACATAGATGGTGGTTCAACATGGATTCTACACACCATCCATAGTCATTCGACAATGTTAAGAAATGAGGAATTTTCCATTTAAAATCAGCTAGATATGTGGAGTCCAATAAATGGATGAAGTGTCATCTTAAAGTATGTATAGTTTCCCTCTTTGCATTGGGATTGCTAAGATTTACTTCACATCTCTTCACAGTTTTTTACATTTGTTCCCAGCCACCACAATGGATGATTGCCTGAATAGACATGGTATAGTGATACATCAATGCATATAGTTTATATTCATGTTTAGATAGCCCGTGTTATTATCAAGTAGTAAGTCTTAGCTTTGTTCATTTAATTGTAAAATTGTCAAGTTAATTACACGTTGTCAATAGTCCAATTAAATGTCTATTTTTATAAATCTTTGTGATTTCGCAAATATTAAGTGGTTGAATTCTTTATCAAATGATATTTAATATGTAATTTGTTGGGTCTTTTTCATAAGTTATTGGTAGACTTGGTTCTCGCATCAACAGACAAATAAAATTGTTATTGGTATATAAGAAAATATTGTACTATCTCGTTGTATCCTTATAAAAGTGTCAGTCTATAGTTGTAAAAAATTATGTTTTTTTCATCTCGATTGTAATTTATTGTGACATTAATTGCCATCATGAGTCAATGTAAAAATTTGTTTAAGTAAAAAAAAATTGTCTTGCAAATGTATTTTTGGTGTAACCCGATGTCCTAAAAATAAGTGTTTTCACATTATGGGGGGAGAAAATTAATGTGCAATGTGTAATTCATTGGCCACCATTTCTTCATCGAGTTGATTAAGCATCTCATGAATGCACCGGAGGTTGGAGGCAACGAAGGATGGAGGGCGATCAACATCTATTCTCGGTCATCAACAATATCATCACATACAACATTGGTGGCACTTTTTTATACTATTTTAGTTGCTTTATTTGAGTGATGTGTGCAGAAATAAAACAAGGTATTCATTCCTCGTTATAGTTTGAAATGAGGATAATGTCCATATTGGATGTTGAGAAACAGCTTATATAGAAGGGCAACACTACGATTATCCTCTCGAATGTCAAACTTCTTCATCAATTATTTGGTGTAAGTGTGATCATCCAATGATGGATTTCTTGTTGTGAAGCGGGTGGTCATGTGTAACAAGATCCACATAGCAAGATTTATATAGCATTATACCGACCTAAAATAATGTCGAGGTATACGATCATGTTTCGAGTTCTTGAGATGTTTTTTCTTCCTATGTTTACACTAGGGGAGGAATGTTAGTAAATTATTATTGTTCCATGGTAATTGGTGTGTTAACGTATAATAAAGGTGTACTTATAGTTATATATGTTGTTTGGGTTGTTTGTAATATTGTTACTAATATTGTTTTGGTTATAACAATATTGCGTAGATAGGTTACGAGAGTATTTTGTAGAGTGTATACTTAAACATATATCCTATTTAATAGGATCTTCATATGTTATACATATGTAAGTTGTCTTGGATGAATAATTAAGAAGAATGAATCGTTTTTTCATGTGTCAATATGTTGTTTCTCTGTAAATGATTCATGCAAGCTCAAAAGATTAAATTTCCCCCAATTCCATTATATTTTCAAAGAAGGATGAATATCCTTCCTATTACAAAACTAACAATTTTCTTTCGTTTATTAACATGAGTGAAACCATAAAGGTTAAATACATTTATTGAGATACCAACTCGAAAAACCTATATATAACAATGAGGCTTGGAATGAATTAGCTCAAGTAAGTTTATTTATATAACCAAGAATGCAAGATTACAAGACATTAATATGCAAGCTCTTTTCAACCCATTATATTAAAGCATTCCAACCATATTTTCTGAACCCTACTAACAATAAATAATTTCCTTCTCAAGAGAAAGTAAGTTTACAATCTACTACAAGTCCCATAAGCCAAATTATCCCTATGATTTTACAACAAGATTTACAAATGTGAATGCAATCTTTACCACCAAGCTTGAAAACTAATTGAATTCTTCCCTATATTGAAAACACAAGAATGAAGAATGCTCATAAATTAAAAGTGGAAAATCCACCTTAAGAGGGAAAAAAATTCCCATTTTTTTAAATGCTCCAAATTTCAAGTGAGACTAACTTCAAACAAGATCTAAGGAAGTCATGCTCTATTGTCAAGAAATAAGGACTCCAAAATGTAAGAGAAGTGGCTTGGTTGTCCACCCAACCAATTGGCATCATTATATGCCATCGAAAATGTGGAGTACATATTATCATCTCTCCAATACTATAGGAGAGAGAGGATGCATGCCTCCAATATGCCCAAGGAGCTAAGGAAGGAAGACTCCCAAAACAATCACTCAAGCAAACAATTTTGTGTTGGGGTTGATAATGTCAAGTGGGATATCATTTGATAGACCACTACATATGACCCATTATCAAAAGCTTATTTATAAACTTAAGTTGGTCTTCACACTTTGAAAAGAGTGAAATTGTATGACCGTTCACCCATCCTATATATAGGATGATCCCTCATGGGATTGGTAACTAATTGATCATATATACTAAAGTTATTTTTATATATGCGATCTATTATAATCCAAAACATTGGTATGATATTGTTATATGTGAAACCGAGGAGCAAAGTACAAGTGTTGGGTTAAATACTTGATAAATTATTAATACAGACAGTGCTTTATCAGTGGGGTTTTTCCTTCGGGTTTCCCACTTAAATCGATGTTATATGTGTCCTTACTTTCTTGTTATTTTCTTTCACTCTTTCTCATTAAGCTTTGTGATTCACTATCTATTTTAAGATAATTTTGTGTTTTATTTAACTACAAATTATAATCTATAATATTTGGCATTTTAACTGTGAATTTATAATTGTTTAATTATACATTCCATCTAAATTCTAACATGGTATCCGAGTTGGTATTATGTGTGGGCAAGATCGATCTAGAATCTTTTAACTAGCTAAAGTGAAGAAGCTTGAAGTTATTTACGGATCTGCAAAGCCCTTGTTGCTTATAGTCATCTTCAAGCTAACTTGGTTTAAATTTCTAATTCTCGTCTAAATATTGTTTGCAATATTGGTGAAATATTAGCTAAATTACTATTTAGATTATTTTGAGCTATTGTGTGCTTAGATATGTGTTTCTATAACTTGTTCTTTGTCTTTGTGGTTTAAATCCTTTGTCTGCGAGTTTATTTTAAGTTTTTCGTGTCGTTTATAGCCATTATAGTTGTTTTTATTGTGGATCCGAAAGTCCTCTTTAGATCCAATTAGTTTAGAGCTTCTAAGTTTGTTCCGACAAAATAGCTTTATTTTTGCTAGATCATTTTGGTGAAGCTTGAGCCTATCATTAAGTGTCAAGTACCTTCGTTATGTCATTTTTATATCTTTTCATTTTTGTGAAGCTTGTGTCAATCATAGAGTGCCAAGTAGCTTCACCATATTTACAAAATAATCTAAAGCACTGAATCAAAAAGTATTGAGATAGAAATACCCTTGATAGTACTGTCGTCTCAATGACTGTGGCCTAATGCTCAGCCTGGTGGTTGTCAACCACTACATATACACGATGGGCACGTCCCACGTCACCCACCGTCTGCTTAGATCTAGGAGCTCTCTGCATATCTGTAGTAGTGGGCTTGTGTAGACACATACGCACATAATGGTCTAGAGCCCCACAAATAAAACATCCTCTGTACCCCTTTGAGATGGGGTCCCTCCTGTACTGGCGCGAATTGAACTGCCGGTCCCAACCCTAGCAGGACTCTGCCGCAGGCGGGCTAGGCGAGAGTGATGATTACCCGGCCTCCTATCCCTAGATCCACCAAAACCACCTCTAGATCCACCTCGCTGAAAACTCTAAGTCTATCTACCCCTCTGATGCTGGTGTCCCTGATGCTATGTCTACTGCGGTGGGTGCGGTGGAGCTCTCGATGTTGCTGGAGAAGACCAGAATCCTCCTCTAGGGGTGGTGCTTGCACCCCATGTCCTCTAACTCTGAAAGGCATGTATCCTATCCTGGAACTTGCTCTTGTTTCTATCTCGGTGTTCTTGCACCTTGGTCCTATTCTCCTTAGCCAAGTAGGCCTTCTCAATGGCCTTCTCAAGCGAGGGAGGAGATAACATCCTAACAGCTCCTGCTATATCTGCATTCAGGCCCCGAATGAACCTATTTACCTGTAATTTCTCATCTTGCAGGTAGTCTACATACTGCAAGAGATCCAAGAACCTACTCTCATACTGTGCCACTTGTGCTAGAGCCCTATCGTAAGTCGTGAAACTCATCGATCCTCTTCTGCACAAAATGCTCTGACATATACCGGGCCCTGAACCGCTCCTTGAACAACTCCCAGTCACTTTGTATCTCGAGTCAAATGGAGCTTCCACTCCTCATTCCTCCACCAAATTCTGCTGCGTCTCGGAGGAGGTGTATGGCAAACCTGGCTTTGACATTTCTCTCATGAGAGTGCAAGCCAAAGTAGCTATCCAGGCTAAGGAGCCAAGACTCTGCCCCAAAGCCATCTGTCGAACCAGTAAAAGTAGGTGGTTGAAGGTGAAGAAGGTCTCAAATCACACTACCTATGTCTCAATCCTAGCGATGTGGTCTAACAGGTGAAAGGGGTCACCTATCTCCAAATGGTCCCTCAAAGCTGTGTGATCGGCTGCGACGAAACGAGGCCATCCTCTCGCCAAGGATGGAAGGGCTGCATGACCTCTCTCGTCTCGGGGTATCGTGCTCAGGTGGCTTTGAATGTGCATCCTCACCAATCAACTCCTCATCTCCCAACTGAATGTCCTCCTCTCTCGGCTCCTACGGTGGTGGAAGGCGCTCCTGCACGATGCCTATCAGCTACTGCAGGGTCTCTAATATCTGAGGCCCAAAATCGGGGTTGGCGGCTCCCGCGTAGGTGCACTACGTCCCAAGCCTCGAGCCGATCGTCCCCTCTTGGGTGCCATCCTGAACCCGAGGTAAAAAAAATGTTTTATAAACTTTTTAAATGTTGTTGGAAGCATTTTAGTTATTTTCGTTAATGTTATTGCAAAAAAAATTATTAATTAAATAATTTAATTAATTACTCCATGTAATGGTCTCATTTCAACATACAATGTATGCTCCAATTTTAATACCCAAGTATATATTAAATTTTCGCTCACTCTTATTTATTTTTATTATTATTTGTTTTATTTTATTTTATTTTATTTATTTATTTATTTATTTATATAACCAATTCTACCCTTTTTATTTCATTTTGTCACACACACACCCCTCATAAAATTATTTTCCCCTTTTTAAAAGACCTAAGGTTTGAAAGATTTAGTTGTGTCCCTTGGATCAAAAACATCTCAGCCCTTGATCAACTTGCCCTAAGAAAACCCTAAAATTTCTTATGTTTTCCTTTCTCTCTTTTAGATATCTTTTCCCATGCCATTTTCTCTCATTTTGTTTTTGTGCAGGTGGAGGTGGAGCTATGGAAGCTTGGTTTCATGGAGTGGTTGTGTGTGTATTTGCCCTTTTCTATTTTTTTTTTTTTTTTTTTTTAAGACAAAAGCTGTTTGAGAGTTTATCTACACTTACACACCCACATATTTATATTTATCATTTTTTTACAATCCCTTTTATCTATCCCGAATGGGAGAAGATAAAAAAACATAGGGTTTTAGGTATAGCGGGCGGTGGATTGTATTCTAGCCGCATTTTTTTTGTATTTTTAATTTTTTTGTTGCATTTTGTAGGGAGCGGCGGCGGGGGGGCGGTGTGGTCGGTTGGGGCTGACCGGGGTGTGGCGGGAAGGGTTTTAGGGACAATGGCGGTGAGGAGGAGGGGCAAGCGGGGTAGAAGGGTGCGCGGGGCGTGGGAAGGGCAGCAGGTCACTGCGCGAGGGGCAACAAGGCGGATGATGGGGATAGCGTCGGTGCCGGGAGAGGGGCGGGGGCTTTGCGTGGGGGAGCAGCGTGGGGAGAGGGGACAGGGGTCGGTGGTAGGGAGATGGTGCGTAGAGGGGTTGGGGAGGGGGTTCGGCCCTCCCCAACCCAAATTTTTTTTTTTTTTTTTTGTATTTTTTTGCTATAAAATACATAAGAACATTTAATCACTTAGACATACTACACATGGTAAAACAACAACATGAGGAGAATAAGGTCAACCTCATAAAGGGGAAGAGAAGAAATAGGATGCCCAAGGCAAAGGTTTCCAACCATAGGAACACCAACAAAAGCATGTATACAAAACTCCTTATTCCTCCTAATCATTCATCCTCCTTATTCCTCCTTTATGTCAAAGAAATCCTTCTTGGGAGGATTTTCAAACCCCAAAAGGGTTTCCTCACCAAGAATGGGGAAAGGTTCAAGCCATATGAACCTTTCTCCCACCTCAAACCATATGAGGGGATGAGAAGGGACCTTCATGGCTTGACCAACAACCATGAGGCTTGAGAGGGAAATCCCTCTCTCTTCCCCTACATTCTCCAAAAACCATCAATCCAAATGATGGTGGAGAGAAAACAAAAGAAAAAAAAAAGCAACAAAACAAACAAACTACATTCTCCATACAACTTTACAACACATCATTTCACACACATTATTTTATTGACCATTGCATAGTTAACAAGATAAGAACAACTAGGAAAGAAAAGGATTAAGAATCCTACCTCTACAATGTTTTCCAAGACTCTAAGATTTTCCTTTTTCCAAGAAAACCTCCAAGCTCCCAAAATTCTCCAAGTTCTCCCCAAAAAAATGAGGCAAGAAGACCCCTTCCTTCCACATGAGGAAGAATAAGAAGAGGAACCCAAAATTTTCCTCACCAATGGGAAGGTGACAAGTGTCACCCCTCTCCCTCCCATGAGTCAAAGATTCCAAAACCAAATAAGTAAAAGTAAACTCACCTTTTAGCCCTTATCACCCAAAATACTAAAAATGAAAATAAAACAAAGTGGAGCAACTTTTAACAATTACACACAAACCAACCATCTTACATGGATGGTGACTAAGGAGGGGAAAATGGGAGGGAAACTCCCTCCAAACCTTGGAAATAAGCCCCCTACCTATTAGGTAGGGTCCAAGGGCCCATTTTCATGCTAAGGGAACTCCCAAACTCAAAAGGGGTCCCTAAAAATGCCTAAAATAACCCAATTTCGGGTTTGGCATACTTGGGCACAAGGGTAGAGGGTGTGGGGTCCACCCAAGGTTCACATGTGGTCCCTAATCCCTTCTACCAACACACACACACACACACATACCCAAAACCATCACTTAAATTGAGATGAGATCATTAAACCCCTAAACTAATTTACTTAATAAAACACACCCTAAACATAATTAATTTTAGAAGACATAAATACATTACAATTAAGGGTTCACCCATGGTGCCCAATTAATACACCTATTCTCGGGCCTCAAACATTTAGCATGATTAGGACTCGGCCCGTGGGCCACTCGTGCACAATTGTGTAGCCACCACAAAACCCATGCTCTCCTATACCACATCACTGCACACTCATTGCACACATTAACCGCATCATGCAATATAATAAACATCATCTACACATCACAAATTTAATCAAACTTATAATGTCCTAACATCTATATAGCATTGATAGCAGTCAATGCATACAATTATACACATAGTTCGCCATGAATCACTCACAAATAAAATTACAATGGCATACACTTAGGCTAGCGTGAGATTACCATTATTAAATCCATAAAACTATATCTTTAATCAAATCGACCATAAGAATCAACATCTAACCAATAAATCTCACTATCATGTACCCTGTCGGTTGTCATCAACATAACAAGAAATATATCAATATATGAATCTAATCCAATTGGCGCTACGCACCCAAAATACCATAATGTCCATGAGGATAAAATAACATAGCAAAATGTCCAAAATCTATCAGAGTCTCAATCAAAACATGTCTATGCATAAAGGAACTAACAGATAACTGGAGCTATAAAAATGTGGGCACTACATATCACTTCATTCGTGAATTGGTTAAGAAAGGAGAAATTGAGCTAAAATTTTACAAGTCAGAGCAACAACTAGCTGACATTTTTACCAAACCTCTATCAAAGGAAAGGTTTGAGTATTTGAGAGAAAATATGGGCATCATAGATGGACCGCCTAGCTCCATAAATTAATTATCAATTTTTGTATGAATTTTTATTTAGCTCAAGATTAAGGGGGAGTGTTAGAATTAAATGTTTCCATAATCTTGATCCACATGCACAAGTCAAAATATTTTTCCCACTCCTCCAACCTCCTCGCCGACGGGGATTAATTAATTTTTTGGTCGTTGATTTTTAATCTACCCAACACTTCCACGTGGTAGCATTCTGCGACCCTCCATCAAAATCCTCCCCACGGATGTTAAACTCCCGAGATTTGAAGATATCTTTGGGTTCGTGTTAATCCAAATGAACCGGAAAGGTAGTATATTAGCATATATATAAGGGGGAAATATAATAGAGATATGAAGCAACATAATATAACAGAAAACAGAGGAGAATAGAGAGCCGCAACTCAAAGAAAATAGAGAAAGGGAATAGATATATGCCATAACATATAAATAAGGAAAATATAGAGAGGAAATATATAGAAAGAGATTATATAGCAACATCTAGAGAAAAAAAAATTAAGAAAAATAAATAAAGAATAGGACACAAGAAGAGAAACAAAAGAAAAGACAGAGAAACAACTCTAAGATTGTAAACATTTTTATAAATGAATTTAATTTTATATATATATTATGTGTGTGTGTGTGTGTGTTTTTTTTCTTTGTGGTTTTGTTTTCCCTCATGTTGGTTATTTTGACACTAAATATTGTCAACAAGGGTTAGCATTTGTATAGTTTTTGCTCAAAAATGCTTGAAGCAAAAGAAAAGAAACCAAACCATTTGCCATAGTATAGCCTAGCATCCCATTTGTGCTTGTGTAAATTATAAGTTTATATTGATTACCATCTCCTTTTAACCCATGGCTTGGTACTAAAGGCAAGAATAATTCTAATTCTTGAACTTGACAAAAACATAGTATCGGATGTGTTATTACGTGGTTCCTAAACATTTTCATTGACTATATTTCCTAGAACATTTGTGTTAATATTTTTTACCAAATATTTCTTTTATTGTGCGTTATAGGATTTTGATGGATCAAAAGAGAAATTTCTAGAAGACTAATGCTCAATTCATGATGATAAAGCTCACCATTTTATTCCACCCTTGTTTTCTATTATTTAAGATGATTAATCTCCTAAAAAAATGGATGATGATTTAATTTACAAAATGGTGCTATTTGCTTATCATCTTGTATGGTAGTGTTGAAACAATTGATCCTATTAACTTTTAAGAGTATACAATGTAACTCAAATCACTCATAAGAAGGACATTAAAATAACTCTACCAAGTGGGAAACGAGACAAGAAAGAGAACACAAAATATGATTTTTAAATCAATGATGGAGTAAAAAATGAAAAGTTTCAAATAACTTTATGTTTCAATGACAACAACTGAATCTTTCTAAAGATGTCTTGGATTGAGTGCATAACAAACAAGACATAATTTTGACTCTAAAATCCCATGGCTTATCATACCAGTATCGTATACATTGGGAAAAAACATTAGAATCAACACAAGCACATTGGAACCTCTCTCAAATGTATTTATTAAACACACAAAAATCCATGGGAAAGCAACAAGGGAAAACAAGCCGAACTAGGAAACCATGTACAAAGTAGAAGGAAATATTTACGGGGGAGGGAGAAGAATATAAAAAGTTTACTGAAACCCAACAACATGATGAGAAAAGTATGTACCATTGTGGAATAGTGAACTGAAATAAAAATTTGAGGACTAAAGGTGATCACCTTATTATACCAATGCTTTGTGATAACTCCACATAGTCTAAGAAGAAAAATAGAAATCAATAAGCCATCCTCAAACCGATATTGTAAAAAAACTCATTTGAACCCAATGACCACTCTAGTGGTTGTTCAAAAATATTCTCCTTTGACAATGGGGAAATTCTGAAATAAAATTTATACTAATACCAAGCTTTGACTTTTGCACGAATATTGATTACCTCCTTCCTAATATTTACAAACCCGATTACTCTAGACTTGTTTCATGTCAAGTCTTGCAATCGTAACACGATATTCATGTCCCAATTTAACATTGAATACATTCATGTATGAGTTGAAGAAAGCATCATGACTTACCTTTCTTAAATAAATAGTAAAGGCACAACATCTTTCAATAACACATTCAAGAACATATCCAATTCCATGATTTTTCTTGTTATGTTTTAGGTTTTCTTGACAATATGGTTTGGAAGAGGTTGAAATTTGATCATTAAATTATCCTTTATCATATTTTTTACTTACTCTATTCATATAATTCGTATTTAGTTTGTGATGACTTCAGAAGACATTCTTTTATTTTTCAAAAATCAACCACTTTGCTTCTAACTCCTAGAAGATTATAATCATTATACACAATTTGCATTGTTGATTTAGTTTTAGAATTAGCAGAGGACCCAATAGTTGGGAGACAATATAAAAAATGGTTAACAATAATTTCATCTTCCCCTTTATATTCAAAATAAAGATTAGAAGAGAGAACACCATGATGTTTGTAGCTTTACAAATGATTATTTGCACTCGTTATCATCGGTAAACTCATTAGGATGAACACCAAGGCCATCAAATTTTTCTTCAATATCGAATATTTTTGGAGGATCAACACCGAAAGGAAATCATTAATACTTATTTTTATCTATTTTTTCAACCTAGGAAAATATGTACAACTGGACCCAGTTCGGGTAGTTGACAAGTGCATCATGCATGATCTGGAGGATTCAAGATGATTTTCATGTTCTAGAAGGCATTTGAACTGATTTGGGAAATATGGAACATTCGGATGAATTTTTCCTCCTCTTGGTCTTGAAGAGTTTTAGATCTTTGTTAAGTCCCAAAATAGCCTTGGGGGCCACAAACACGATAACATGGGCAAGGTAGGAGAAAGTCATTTTTCATGTTCCCCTTCATGTTTACATGCTCCCATGAATTGGAAGAAATCCGATGGAGGCCCTAAAATCATAAAAAAAAAAATGCCCAAAGGGTGGCCTCGAGCCAAGAAAACTTAGCGAGTTGGGTAGGAGTGGTTGATATTGAGCTCGGTGAGCTCAAAATGGCTATAGCGAGTTATGCGGTGGGTTGGTAAAAATCGGGAGCTTGGGGAGTTTATAGCTGATCTAGGTCGGAAGTGCATTGGCTCGGGCTAAGTGCGAAGTGGAATGGTGGAGGAAACATCATTGGTGAGTGGCCACTTTAGGAGTTAACACCTAAGTTGCATTAGGGAGACACACTAATACGTCGGAAATTTTCCCTCCAAGGAGAAGGAGAAACGACTCGGGCCATTTAGGGCCAAGCCACTCAACAACTCACCATGAAATTATTATAGGAAAGGGAGATTTAAACACGCTCTCGGTGTAACTCATGAGGGGCTCATGATCGGGCCGGTTGGAGCTCAAACTTTGTAAATTTAGAGGAATAACTCGTAGGCTCGGAAAGATTGGAACTCGAGAGTCGGGGAGTTGTGATCGGCGCGGAAAATGGGATTTACAACAAGCTTAAATGGAGATAGCTCGTAGGGGTCAAGGAAAGGGATCAAGCTCAGAATTATAAGGGCTCGGGTTGTCTTTCGATGTCGCAAGTACGATGAAAAAGTGAGTTAGTATGGAGGTTGGAGGTGAAGGCTTGCCAAGTAATTTTTGTATTTTAGGGTGTCACTAAATCGAGGTTTCAAACTCTCAACATTGGAGATCGGTGGGAAGATTCAATGCAAATGCGATCTCAAACTTTGAAACTCCAAAGTATGAATTTTAGAATTCGGGTTTCGAAGTTGTAGTGAGCCGAGAGATTATTACACGGGTTATTTTGTTTTATAGGTGTAATGTTTGATACATTGGAGTTTCGGGACTCGGATGTCAAGATTTTTGGTGGGCAAGTCACCCAAGAATAACACGGTGGTTCCTAATATACATGGCGAGTGTAAGCCAAGTTAGTTAGCGGGAAGATTAGGATTGATGTTGCATTGTGGGGTTGTCCGCCGAGTCGTCGATCAAGTTGGAGGGAGGTGGTTGGTGAAGTTAATGCAAAGGAGTTCGTTTAGAGGCACCCATCCAATGTGAGGGACTTGAAGTCCGACAAGGTCATTTCGGGCCTGACATTCAATATGGAGGATTTTAGGAATGGTGAAGGTGAGCCATTTAGAGCTTGATAGAGAAACAAAGGAGCCAACATGAAAATCTGGAGGAATATAGCTTGGGGTGGCTAAAACATGGAACCTGCTATACAACACAACACAAAGCAGCTCGCCAACAAGCTCAAGTTCGTCAAGCTTGTTGGCAAGATTCCATCTAGGACTTGCCATGAACCCCTTTCCATGTAAACTCTAAACTTGTAGGTCCCACAAATGGGACAAGGATGAGCTCGAAAGAATTTTAAAATATTATTTTCAATTAAATGGAGAGGAATTAAAATTTGAATTAATGAGGCATGGTGGGGGGAGTTTTCTTCGGGTACAAGCATGATGCAATCAAGCATGGAGTGCTGCAAGAGAGCATGGGCAAAGGCATGGTCTCACCTATCTGCTACAATCATGCCTAGAATTTAGGAATTCTCTCTCTTTCTCTCATAAACTCAACAATGCTATAAAATGTAAGGGGATGAAAAATTACACAAAGTTAGAAAAAAATTCCATGTTTTCCCCTCTTCTTCTCAAGCTAAGTTGTTGTGAATTTAGAGGCTTTCAAGCCTTCCTTATAAGAATTGTAATGGAAACTCTTGCCTCTTCATGTTGTAATGATGCACTTTGCATGTGTCTAGAGTATTAAAATGATGTTTTTTGATTAATTTCCTATCCTTGCATTATGTTTGTTTCTCTCTTTTGCCTCTCCTCATGTTTGCAAGTATACTGTGCAACCTTTTGTTTCCATTGCAAGTTCTGGAAGTTGTTGTGCTTATTGGGAATGGTGAATGCATGTATTGTGGTTTGTGATACTCAGTCTATCCTCTCCAAGTTCATCCCTCTCCATTGGCAGGCTGGGAATTTTTCTGACAACCCCTTTTCTTGGTGCATCACCACTTCTAGTATAGGTTTTATTTTATGTAATCTCTCTCCCTATCTCCTTGGAATGTTAGTATAGGTTTAGTTAGTTGTTTTTCTTACATTAGGAGTAGTGTAGTGTTAATATTAAGAAGAGAAAGTAATCCTCCTCTAGAGGTCCACCTCAAGCCCGCAAGTCCCACAACTTGAGAGGTGGTACCCATGTTACGCTGTAATCCCACCAAATGCCTAAATCACATGACAAGAAATTCGGGGTGTTATGATTTGGTGATAATAATTACCTCACCAGTGCTTTCTTGAAAAAAATTTGGCAAAGAATAGGGATTCATCTTTGGCATATTTTCTTGAGTAGAATCTTCAATGAGCTTTCGATCACTTCTTTTAGGAAATGGACCTTCATCTCCTATACATTCCATATTTTCAAAGAACTCTTCTCTAGGTTGAAGTGATGTCGTGAATGATAGCTCAATTTCCTTTATTTCTTCATTATTTGTAATGATTTCAATTTAAAATTCATCACGATGTTCAAGAGGAATACATCCATAAGTTGTATTGAGGTATCACTTTGGAATTTATATTTCATACTGAAGAGGATCAAACGGAGCTAATTCTTGTATATAATTTTTCTAATTCTCATTATGGAGTGTCTAAAACTCATCCTAGGGTTCACCTTCAAGTTTTTCTGACTTTTTGCATGTTTCGTGTTGCGGTATAGTAAGTCAACACAACCTAGTTAGGCACGATAGCACCTCACTTAGACATAGGTTTAAATACTCACCCAAAGTGTGCGTAAATCCTTTGAGTTCCTTCTAGGGTGGAAATCAATATATGGTTCCTACAAATATGATTAAAATAGCATGTAATCCATATCTCATACAAAGATAATGAGTTATTACATTATGTGGAAAGATAATTGTTCATCAAATGGGATTACATTCATTCGTTGACATATACAATCAATATGAGTATCTAGATACCAAGGACACTATCGTTATCCTTTTGTATCTTGGAAAAATTTTGGTTAGAAGAAATGGATAAGTGTTAGCCATGTGCTAAAGTTGGAAATCACACAAAAAATGGCGCACGTAGATTCGAAGAGGAATAGAAGATCGGGATATCACACAAAAGCATGCACGCGAGAATAGTGGTTAAAGACAAAACAAGTGTGTGCAAAAGTGCATGTAACACGAGAGGAACAGGTTAGCATGCAAAAGGTTCATGCACAAACATAGATTGAGAACTTGTCCATTTTTGGAGTTAGGCTAAAAATAGGAAAGAAAGAAAGTTGGTGCGATATGCAAGAAAAGTACATAAATATGCAAACAAAGAGGTAAAAGCACATGCAAGAAGGAAAAAAATTAATATGAACTAAAACATGCTAAATCGAGCTATTTGTAGATCAAACTAAAGATAAAGTAGAGTTGTAAAAGCATGCAATCTATTTTTAGCATGTTTATTAATAGGAAATATGCATGTAAATGGTGAAGGGCAAGCCCCGCCATGAATAAATACGAGTAACACTCTTGTATTTAGTAGATTTTTTTATGTATGTGTAAGAGAAATTCTATAGAGAGATCTGCATGCACACATGGTTTATTGCATGTATGTAATGGTTCTATATCTAATCAACATAGTTTTTATGTAATGCAATGTGTCATGATGGATAATTGTGTATGGATTGTAAAGGTTAGTGTATCTAAATATGGTATCATGGGAATTATGTTAGCATGTGGTCCTAATAGGTGTTGTCATTAGTGAAAATCCACATTAATAAAAAATTAAATGTTGTGTTAAGGTTGTATGATGTTCATGATTCTAACATGGTGTTTCAAATGTACACTTCTTTGTCTGATGAGATTCAATGAGGTGTGCTTACTCTTATAAGCCTATATAGGTGACTAGGTGATCTTGCATGATGGTAGGAGCTTCTTATATTCTTGGGAATAATGTTGAAATGATGGATATTAGGTTTTGAGGGTGCTTTGGCACTCACAATAGTAGCATGGTTCAAGTATAGGTGGTTCACTATGTTACAGGTGCTCATTGGGAGCAGGTATGACAACTTGGAGGTGTGGCAGTGTGGTTTGGATACATATGAGCTCATGTAAGCATGAATTAAGGTGTATCATGGAATATAAGGTATTTTTGGGTCATTTTCGAGGTTTTATGATCAATTATTAAATTATTTTGGTTGACCCTAGCTTCATAGTGAGGAATATACATGCTTAGCATAGGTAAGTCTTAGTGACTTGAGAGATTGAGGTATGACATTGGCATAATGATTATTAAATATGTTATAGGTATTATTCATGATGATTTGAGAAACATTTCAAGTGCCCATGATGTGTAGTTTGTAATATATGACTATTTTTGTGAGACAGGGTGAAAAACAAGTCAATTTCCATCTTGA
The DNA here is from genome assembly GCA_018340775.1 of Taxus wallichiana var. yunnanensis. Lineage (NCBI taxonomy): Eukaryota > Viridiplantae > Streptophyta > Pinopsida > Cupressales > Taxaceae > Taxus > Taxus wallichiana. The sequence continues at coordinate 553,745,012 of CM031244.1, read as the reverse complement.
CGTTGAACTTCGGATGCTCATTGTTAATAGTGTTCTTTGCATGGTACATTTTGGCTTTCGGGGATGTTTCTAAGGTAATTTTATAATGTTTCACAAAAATAATTAGGTTTTTTTATCGTTAGGATTTTATGAACAAATGTTAAGAAGATAAAGTTGTCAAAACCTTAGTTAAACCCTACTAAGAGGAGTTTGTAGAAAGTGAAGTATAGTGAACAAGTTTTGATTGTTTCATCAAAAGTGATGATTTTTAGTGTAGAGGACTTTGTTATTTTCCCATAAATGTATGGTTGAGGTCATGGTGATGAGTGGGCCCCACCTAAAATTAGTAGTTTCTAAAGAAGAAGGTTTTAGGATAAGATGGTACAAAGGAGTAGAATGAAAAATATCGGTGCATGATGAATGGGAGTTTTTATTGATTTCCATGAAGGTTTTACGATAATTTCATGTAGTTTCATGGTTTTGTAGGTCAAAACAGGTTGAATGGTCAAAGGGTAGTTTTGGGATCTCAAATAATATAATCCAAGTAAAATGAGAATAACTTGAGCTACATGTGGAATTTGAAGGTTAGTCAAGTTGCATTGGAAAGAGATTTAGATATATTTCCATTGATATGATTTTTCACTCATTATGAGGTGATTTAATAGGGTTTCTAGGGCATTATTTTGACAATAATATTTTTGGCGATTCAAGACTGGCATATGTTCAGTGAAAGTTTGATGTTGTTTGAGGAATTATATTGATTAGGTGATGTTTTATGTCACCTTTAATATTAATAGGGATGAATATTTAATCCAATTAATCTATTTTTAGGTCTTTATTGTATGTAGAAATTGTTTTATGATCTAATATTTGGAAACAACCGTTTTGGTGGGTTGTTTTGGTGAAGGAAAACGTAGCTTTGGTTTGAAGAGATGAATGTTTCATACATTCTAAATTTTTATAAGTGTTCTATAGGTTATTCCATTTCTATAAATTTTTTACATGCCATTAGTATCTCTTGTGTTATTGATTTGGTGTGTAGACAACAAAATTGGGTCACACTCCCTTGGTCCCTCGTCGAATAACCGGATCAAACATACTCAAATAACCATGGCCCCTTCCACCCACATCACTATTAATTTAATTAATTTAATTAAATTAATATATATCCTCACAATATTTATTATCTAATTATCTTAATTTCTACCCCACCACCTCACCTAGCCACCTCACCCTAGACCTATTTTTGGCATGTTTCCATAATTAACTAAGACCTGATCTTACTTGCCTTAATGAGCTAAGATTTGGTCTAACCCTAAAAGCACATGCCTAATATTTCTCTAACCACATTCCCACTCATTAGAAGGGAAGCTTCCGTTCTGATCCGTGGGAATAAAACCAATCCAGCCCAAGAAATCAAGGGGATATGCCATTTTTAGTAAACCTAGGGAATCCCACCTTAACCAACGTCAGTCAACCCGAACCATCGTCGGTTACCATTTATTCACCTTAGCAACCTTGTTTTTGGGTTGGCATATTTTGAGAGCAAGAAGATGAGAAGAGAGCTGCATGCAAGAAGAACCAGAGTCTTTTCACGCACCCAGACATCCATAACCAGCACCAAGACATATCTAGAAGCATTTGCACTCACGGTAACATTCCGAGAAGCATCACTATTACAACAAGCTCCATTCCACCAACTGATCATCACCACCACCCAACCATTGGACCTGCAACATTGGTAAGTGTTTTTATCATTAATCATTTCCATTCTTATTCTACTCATAGAGTTGTTACCATTTCTATTATCATTCTTCTATTAACATTCCCATTCCTCCATAGCCTTCTTTTTGACAAACTCAAAAACTCACCCACCCTTTTATCAAATCACCTATCCTATCCCTTCCACCTCTCTAAGTGTTCTCAGCATTCCCATAGACCTTGCCATCCCCTTCTTTAGCCCCATCTAACCTCACCCAAACTCTACAATAAGGTTTTCATTGAACTACTATCACCCTATTGTACCGACACTTTGGTTACCCATAACCGTCGTCGGTCTCCCTTAAACCATCATTGGTTATACCCAACCGACATCGGTCTCGTGTTTCATACCCTATGCCAATAATAGAATCAAAACAACCTTTTACCAAATAACCTAAACAACCCAAAACCTAACCCTGACCAGTTCTAGTACCCTGACACCTACCAACCCTTGATCTGACTATAGTGTAGCTTGTTATATTAGATTTTCTTATTGTGATTGAATGAGATACCTAAATCATATCAAATACAGTAGGACTTTGCTTATTTCTCACATTAATTTGTTTTAAACAATGGATTGACAGCCATCTAAGGAGTATCACACTTCTCGGGTGCGGCATACGCTAGGCAATCCACTGTCATATATCATTTAACTATTCTTTTGTGGTCTTGTTTTCTATTTCAGGTAGTTCCTCCCAGCCAAAAGGAAGCTCTCATAATTGGCATTGGATCGAGAATTCAGAATATGCGCAACAACCATCAACCGATCAACAATAATAGGTATTCCTCCTCAGCCCTTACCCTTATCTATTTCATCTCAATAAAGTAAAGAAAATGGTGAAACATTTTGGCATGCCCGGGGACCCATAAGGATTTTATTGCATTTTCTTCATTTCTAGGCAAAAATTGTGTGTTTGTTTCCCTTTAAAAGGCTTACACAGTAATTTTCTTCCCTAGTAATCCTCTCTTCTTTCTAATTTCTCTAAAAGAAACATTTCTCTTGGTGCATTTAAAAGGAATCATTCTTCTTTCTTGCTTTCTGCATTTAGTGAAAGAGCATACCCTCTCTTATTCATCATTTGCTTCATCGAACGTAATATTTTCAATTTGGGATTAAAATTGGTTGCATTACATTCTGATTTGTTACATTTAGCTCACATTAAAATGAGGGAAACCTATATGTTGGAAGTCATGCCCAGCTAATGGTTGACACAAAGAATCATAGAAAGCACATTCTCTCTCTCTCTCTCTCTCTCTCTCTCTCTCTCTCTCTCTCTCTCTCTTACCAAACTGCACAAAATTGAAATATACACATCTTTCTTAAACAACATCTTACTTGGGAACACTCATCAGAATCACACAATCTGATAGGCGGTGTACTCCTAGCTCGTTGCTTACATCAGTCATTACCTTAGAAGACGGCCCACCCCGCCATAACATACCTGAAACCTCTCCTTTTAGATATCCTTCTTCATAGGAAGCCTTCCTCACCAAAAAATCTATTCTAAATTCATGAGTCAGTCTTCTAAATAGCATAAGCTCAACACATTAAAAATCACTTGTTAGGTACGTGTTTTAGTGTTTGATTGACGTGCGTTTTGAGGTGTGAGGATACACTTCTCCATTTTTCCATTTTGTTGCCTTGCACACTCCACAATCATGGTTGGAGTATTCGACTTCTTACGAGTGTTTTAGGGATTCATTCCATCATCTCCAGACCTCTATGTTGATTATTTATCTCACTAAAATTCACAACAATCCATTTTTCTACATTTTTCCAAATTTTCACAAGATGGCACCGGTTTTGCTTAATCAAGGCATCGGTTTTATGTTCTTTTGGGTTAAATTTCCTAAAGAACCATTATTTCATTTTCTTTTCTATCAGAATTCCTATGAGTATTTGTACTCTCTAGGCTTTGATAAACGGTCATCATACAACTTGTTCGTCTAACTATCAATAGTCTTTGCTTCATCTAGTAAATTGTTCTGTCTCACAAGATGGCGACATTAGTTACCCCCGAACCGGTTTCGATTACCATGTGTTGAATCTCAGCTGATACATTTCCCAAATCCACCTATAAACACTTGTTTTCTTCATTCTTACTACTCTTTATGTCATCTGCAGGATACAAGATCACCTGATATACATTCATTCATATTGTGTTGACTCGCAATCAAGCTAACGCTCTTACATTTCACGCAAGTCGTCAACCACTTCTGCCTAGTCCTTCACCACCCTCTATTCTATCACCCATGGATCCAATCCTACCTACCACCATTTCTGAACTTGATAAGGAATTTGCATGACTCCTTGATTAGAATCCCATGGCCTTACAGTTCTACCTTTCCCACTCTTCCACAGGACTCCTCAGGTCAGTTGATATATGGCATGCCTGTATCCATCTCTCCTACCCTTATTCTCACTTCTGCATCAGCCCCTAATAATGTGGCATTACCTTCACCTGCTTCACCCCCAGTAGTTTCATAGCTAGGACCCATACCTATTATGATTGATGTGTCTCGATATCGATCCGCACTGTAGTATTTGTTGTCCCCTCATTGACCAACCAGACCATAACCTTATCCGCACCCATTATCTCACAAATACCCATTGCAACACAACCACTCGTGGTGTCAGTGACCCCTACTCCATTCCATAATCTTGTCCTCTCCATCCCACAAACACTTCCCTAATCACTACTAGAGTCATTACGACCATCCCACCTACATACACATACTATCAACAACCCCCTATCTCATCTATCACCCATTCTAGATACATGCCCTCTATGTCGGTCCCCTATTCTCAACCTCCCTATTTGGCATCACTATATAATGGAATGCCACCCACATCACAGTTCAATACCAGCCCCCTTATGCCACAGGAGGTACCCTTCCATCACAACCTACTAATGACCTCATCAAATTGATGATGGAAAGGATGCAAACACTGGAAGCATCGATTTCGGGCTCACGCAATTCTCTCACCTACGATGAAATATGTAATGAATCTATTCATCCATCCATCCCTATTTGCCCATACCCTATATGTTGGGAAATTCCAGAATTCAACCGTTTCAATAGTAAAGAAGACCCGCATGCAGCATTTGCGGTCTTTCAAACATGGGTGTTACTTGATCACCCATGATGATGCTTTACTCCTATGGACCTTCCCAATGTCCCTGACAAGACCTGCATTAGACTGGTACAATGGGCTACCAAGACACTCCATCTACTCATTTAATCAAGTAGCCCAAGCCTTCTTAGATCACTTCTCCATCAACATTGTTAAGAAGGTTACCATGACTGATCTTTATTCCACATAACAGTATGATGATGAGTCTATCATTGACTTTGTCACTCATTGGCATAGCCTAATTAACTAGCTCACATTTCAATTACCTCAAACTAAACTCATAGATTTTTTTACTCGAGCTTGCGTAAGACACATCTCACCAACCCTACAAGTGTAGAAAATTTCACACTTTTGATGAGGCATTCACCATGGCATGAAAATTGGAAACTCATGCTATCGAAGAGAAGAAAATTCAACTTCGTAACAATAACATCACGTTCAAATCAAATGATGCCTCTTCATCTTCAAAACCCCAAAAACTATTCAAAACCCAAAGGATCTGCCAATGCCGTAGTTCTCAAGGTTGGCCTCCTCATTAATCAAACCTAGCCAAACCTCCTTCTAATCTCTCTCTTGTCCAAGCTTTCCAGTTCAGACAAGAATAATGAAAGTACACTTTGATACGAGAATCTTATTCTTCTGTTTTGGAAAATCTTGTTAAGGATGGTGCCATTTCCCTTCCACCTATAAAACCACATAATGGTTTTGATCCTGAGCACCCCATGCCCGTGTGGTATAAGGAACATGAATTTTGCAACTATCATCGTGTCAAAGGTCATAGTGACAATAATTACATCACCTTCAAGAATATCATCCAAGAAATGTTAGACAATGGAGATCTAGTCTTGGATAGCCCGAATGCACCCGCTAACCAAAACCTACATATCTTCAAGAAGCCATTCCCTAATCATGCCCCATCTTCCAACCAAGCTAGTGACACTTCAAACAATGATAGCAATGTCCGCGAGGTCCACACTATTTTTGATGACATACCAGTTGCTTCCCAATTGCCTCATGTTCCTTCCATAGATGAAATCTTAGCCCGAGCTCCCCTACCTACACAAGAACCTATTTCATGTACTCCTCCACCCACAGAGGAACCCCCTTCATTTTCTCCTTCACCCGTGGAAGATCCTATAATCAGCACGCCACCTTTGACCCCTCAAATTTCTGAGCAGTCGTCAATGGTACCTCTCCTACTCATAGGAGATACATGTCCACAACCTACACCATCACAAGGAGAGTCAACCTCATCTCGGCCCATCCTCTCCTCTACCCATAGAGGATCCTATAGAAATACCATTTCCTTTAGATGACCATTCACCATCGGACCTTCAAGATCCCACTGATCTACTTTCGGCTCTCTTACCCACAGAGTCCAAGGCTAGCCATTTCCTTGTATCTCAAACACATTTTATGGGAATTGCTACTCAATCCATGTCAGCCCCACTTACAACAGTACCATTTTCACACTTGGCCAATTTCTGGACTATGTTGATAGAGCCTTACTTTGGGGACACCTTCTACTTCTTGTTTCAACACAAATGTAGTTGTCACTCACCGACACCTCCACTATCTACCCAAAAGTGTTTCAAGCAACCAAAACAAACATAACCACAACTATTACAACACCTTCCACGTCACCACCCATGGCCCAACTCACACCTCTGCCCATAACCCAACATACATCTACACCCAAACACCTACCCACACCTATATCATCTCCCTTACCTAAACCTATTACTACCTTAGGGGTCATACCGACAACTAGCCTTACTCACCCACCCATCAAATTAGATTTAGCCACATCTTCCAAAACTAACACTAAACTTACCCCAACCCCAAAAAGAAGACCCAACCTCCTAGGCCTCATACACCAACCTCACCTACCACACTGTTATCACCTTCGCCTCTTCCGTCCATCCTAGGGCCTCACCCCTCGACCCTGGCCAAGCAATCATCTTCCACCGGAAAACCAAGAGCGCAACAGCCCATCTCTACATCATGGACCTCTAATATACCCAAGTGATCCACACAACTTCCACCCTCACCCGTAGCCTTCTTACCACCCATACCTCCACTACCATCCATAACTTCTTCACTACCCATGACACTTTCTTCTCTTTCACTCACACCTTCTACCCAACCTCTACCAACCACCTCCACAGCACCTCGGTTACCCCCAGTGGGTCACCCGTCCTCTTCCACCATCTACTTTCCTTCCACATCTCATACACCCATGTCACCTTTGCCCAAAAAGGTGCAACCTAAAGCTAAGAATCTACTACCCTTCAATAAGGTAGTTAAACCAACCAAATCTTCCACTGCTAGCTCTTCTACCATGCCCACCCCGAGTAGATGCAACCAAGACCTAAGACCACTCCACACACCAAACTAGTAAACCAAACCATTCCCCCTCCTGTAAAGCCTCTTCCTCCACAATCAGCCATACCTATACCCAAACCCACATTCACCTCCCATTATGATCCACTAGTAGGGTCCTACACCAAAATCTTAACCAATCTCCTTGAAAAAAATTTCATCACATTACCACCTCTTAGACCTTACGACCCACTCAAACCCAAACCAAAAGGGTTTGTGAAACCAAAATTTGTGCCTACCATCATGTGTCAGGACATGATGTAGAGAACTATAAGGATTTAAAAACTTCCCTTGTCCAATTATGTCCTCCTGAAGAAAATTTTGATGATGATGATCTTCTTGATGAGGACCCCATTTCACCTCCACCAATTTCCCCATATCTCCTTCCATTACCTACTCAACGACCAAAATCTCCACCCCCACGCCCTTTGATCCACCCCCGAGATTTGAGATTAACATGGTCCGTATAAGAGAGTTGGCCAAACCACCACCCAAATGCCAATGTGCCTTACTCATTTCACAAGGATCATATCCCCCATTAGGGTTTTGTCCCTCATGCCACTATACCTTCCATGACACACCCTCTTCATCCACTTCCCCTCAAATTAACATGGTTCATGTTACCACCCGTGCTCAAAAAGACAAGGGCAAGGAAAAGGCAACTAGCCCATCAACCAACCCTATACCCAACATACCATCTGCACCCATGCCCAAAGTCACCATTCGAGGTCCTGCATATCCTATTTCCAATGGGGTCACACATCGCATAATGCTAAAACAACTACACCAATCCCCCCTCAAAATGTCCTTATATGACCTCGTCCAAACCTCTGAGTCACATTGTCAAGCCCTCATGGAGGTCCTTCAATCTATTGAAGTTTTACCAAATGATCCCATGCCTGTAACCTCCATCATTACCCCCCACCACGTAGCCTCTCTTACTAGGTCATTTCCTTCCTCTACACCTCCACCTACTCGCTAAGTAGCCACCCTTAGCTTTTCAAATGAAGAGATCGCTCCCTTCCAGTCTGACAACCCCGACCCCACTCTTTACATCTCTGTCTTTATCAATAATATACACATACGATGCGTTATGATCGATGGTGGTGCTGGTATAAACATCATCTCCTCCCATGCATATGACCAAATGTGAATACCTACCAATTGCATGCATGGTAACCCGGTTATGCTTTGCGCTCCTTCAATGACGCCATGACCTCTACCCTAGGCACCATCATTCTCCACGTCTGCATAGGTCCCCACACTATCCCAGAATTTTTCTATGTCCTAAAAGGGAGTTCCAGTATAATTTGTTGCTTGGCCGACCTTAGATCTATGTCATGGGTTGTGTCCCTTCAAATTTACACCCCTACCTCAAATTTGAACACGAGGGACATAATTACACCATCCCTGCCGACCCGTCACCTTTCAAGACCTATAACATGTTATACTAGCCCAATGATGTGCTTGTACCAGTCAAGGCATCTACCACTATCCCTACTTCACCTTCGCCTACAAGCCTGTCCACCAAAACTGCCACTACCTCTTCTACATCTAACCTTGTTATCCGCACTTTGCATCCGTAGCCTATACCATTGACTCACATGTTTCCCCATCATCTATCAAGTCATCCATCTCCGCTACCCACATACCAACTACCGATCCCTTAGAAGGTTTTTTTCAATGCCTCACTCTGGGGAATACTTCCTATACAATATCGACACCTTCCTCACCTGTAAGAGTATGGGAACTGTAACAAACACCCCAATTATGACATCTGCATCGGCGATGTTTTCCTTATGGCCCTCCCCACCTTCGCACTAATCTAATGTAAGGGGACTTGATATGGCCACCTATAAACCCGAACCTCCATCCCAAACCCAACCATTTTCATCCGACCTACACTCCCTCACTAACCACTTTGCTTCACTCACACTTTCATCCACCGGTGCGCGTGGAAAGGATTTGGCTTTGGCTTTTACGAACAGGGCCGCCATACTGTCATTTCTTATACCTCTCGTAAACACAATGACCGTAGTGGCATTGGTTTTGATGCTCCACCTTCTAAGAAGGTTCGCATCGACCTCATCCAAGACGGTAAATATTCTCCATCTCATTCACCCATATTACCATCTTCACCCACGAGTCCATATGCCCCAAATCTATTCCTCCTAACTTTTTTTGTAAACACCATTTCCACGATACCGCTTGACCTATCAATGCGATGGTGAAGCTGCCTCTTCTCTCTGACTCCTATATCCTGACATGATCGATGATGATACACCTTCTATTAACGTTCATTCAATGTCAAGACGATGAGTCCATCCTCACCTACCTTGGTGCAAAAGACTCTTATATTCATCATCGTTACCCTCTAAGATGCAAACCATGTTGAATGAATCAACCATCGAAATCAAAATTAACACTCAGGATGACCCGCACATTCTAAAGATCGGCCAATCCTTAGATGCTATTGAATAGGAAGCCTTCACCTCTTTCCTTCGGGACCATAACAATGCATTTTCCTGGTCCTATGTCGATATGCCCTGGTATTGACCCAAAAATCATGGTCCACAATATTGTAACCATTCTTGATGCCAAACCCATCAAACAAAAGCTATGGAAAATGCATCCTCGCATTGCTCTTCTGGTCAAAGAAGAGATTCAACGCTTTCTCTCGATTTCCTTCATTCTACCCATTTATTATCCCCAATGGATCTCTAACATCATTCCTATCACAAAGGTAATAGGGGACTCCGTATTTGCATGAACTTCGTGACCTCAACCTCGCTTGTCCCAAAGACAATTTCCCCCTACCGGGCATCAACCAACTAGTTGATCTCACCACTGGCCATGAAATGTTATCACTCATGGACGGTTTCTTGGGCTACAATCAAATATTACTAGCTCCATAAGATCAACACAAGACTACTTTCATCACCCCTTGGGAAATTTCTACTATCGAGTCATGCCTTTTTGCCTCAAAAACACTTGGTGCTACATATCAGCGAGCCATGACTTACATCTTCCATGACATCATCTATCGCATCTTTGGAAGATTACATAGATGATATTCTAGCCAAATCTAAACATCAAACCGAACACTTGTCCATCCTTAAAGTCATCTTTGACCATCTCATCAAGTATTGTGTGTGTCTTCAACCAAAGAAGTGCATCTTTGTGGTACTTTCTAGAAAACTCCTAGGTTTCATCATTTCTTTGCGTGGCATAGAAGTTGATCCTGCTAAAGTCAAGGCTATTCTGAAATTCCTCCACCCACTAATATTCATCAACTTTAAAGCCTATAAGGAAAATTGCAATCCATTCATCATTTTATCTCGCAGCTTTCTGACCGTTGTCAACCATTCCATCATCTGCTCAAGAAAGACGTGTCCTTCAAATGGGATGATGAATGTCATAAAGCCTTCAAAGCCTTAAAAAAATACCTCCTTCAACCACCAGTACTCATTCCTCCTAAGGATGATCAGCCCTTTTACCTATATATTTCTGCCACTGATCATTCTCTAGGTGCCATGCTTGCTCATCGTGACAACTAATACCGAGAGCAAGCGGTTTATTACATAAGTCATACCCTTCTGGACTACGAAACTAGATATACCCATGCTGAAAAACTTTGCTTATCCTTAGTTTTCGTTGCCACCAAACTTTTCCATTACCTACTCAATCACAAAACCTTCATCATCACTAATACTGACCCATTACACTATATGTATGCCAAACCCTATCAACATCAACGTGTCACATGTTGGCTTATGCTTCTTGCTGACCTTGACCTCAAATTCATTCATCAAAATTCCATCAAGGGTCGGTATCACGACCAATGGGTGATGCACATATTTCCGGAATCATCCATCTAACTTCGATTTCCCAAATGAGTCTATAGCTACCCTTTCCTTGGATGAACCCACTTACAAAATGAAACTCTTCTTCGATGGTTCCAAGTGTTAGCATGGGGGTGGGGCTGGTGTTATCCTCATTCCTCTTGATGGTGAACCTATGACTTTGTCTTTCAATCTCAATTTTGATTGTACAAACAATATTGCTGAATACGAGGCACTCGTATTGGGTCTTTAGGCTGCCTATGCCTTAGATGTTAAGACAATCAATATCTTTGGTCATTCTCAGTTAGTCATAAACCAAGTCAATGATATATACCAGTGTCATAATGAGATACTTCAAAAGTATAAGCATCACGTAGATATGATTTTGACCACCTTTGACCATTACACACTTCAAACAACCCCACATTCTACCAATAAATTTGCAGATACCATGGCCTACTTGGCTTCTCAGATACTTTCTTCACCCACTGACTCTAAAATATTTGTCCCAAAAAAGGCTACAATCACCCTCTTATTTACCTTGTGAGGTCTACTCCGTCGGAACCATTGCCCCTGACCCACATGACCTTTGGTATAAGCAATATGCAGACTATCTTTCCCTTTCCATTTTACCCACCGATCTCACTCGTAATGGACAACATGCCTTTCTTAAAAGTGTCTCCCGTTATGTCATCATGGGTGGTCTTCTTTACAAGCGTGGCTTTGACGGAATTCTCTTATGATTCCTTACAAGTTCTAAAATTCCCTACACCATTAAGGAAGTCCATGATGGAATTTGTGGAGGTCACTTTAGTGGTTTAGCTATCACAAAATGCATCCTTCACCTAGGCTATTATTGGCCAAACCTAAACCATGACTATTGTGATTATGTCAAACATTGCGTGAAATTCCAAAAACATGCTAATCTCCACCACACACCTAGTCATGCCTTACAGTCGCATGAGACCTTTGGCCTTTCTCTCAATGGGGTTTGGATCTTGTTGGTGAGATCAACCCCCATTCTTCACAATGCCACCAATGGATCATAACCGCTACCAAATATTACACTAAATGGGTAGAGGCCATTCCCCTCATTTCTACAAAAGCTAAGAAAATATGTGAATTCATCAACCATCACATCATTTTTCATTTTGGTGTTCCTCACCGCCTCATCACTGATAATGGAAAACAATTCAAAAACAAAACCCTACACAAACTATGTGATGATTTTGGCATCCAACTCAGTTTCTCATCACCTTATTACCCGCAAACCAATGGTCAAGTCAAATCAACCAATAAAACCTTGAACAAAATTATTATAAAGGTAGTCAACGATACTGGGAAAGATTGGCATACGCACATTCCTTTTGCCTTGTGGGCTTATCACACTAGTATTCACACTTCGATTGTTGCCACACCCTTTTCTCTGGTCTACGGTACTGAGGTTGTCTTACCTCTCGAAGTCCAGATTCCATCTCTCTGCATCTCACTACAAGACATGCTCAACGACAATGACTTTCACCAAGATTGTTTGGTGCAACTTGAGTTATTAGATGAATGTCATCTCAATGCTCTTGACCATCTCCAAATCTACCAAAAATGTATCAAACGTGCCTATGAAAAACGTGTTCACGAATGAACCTTTCAGGTTGGTGACCTCATCCTAAAAGAAAATCAACATGTAACCAAAGAGGAGAAAAGTAAACAGGGTAAATTTACTCCTAATTGGCTTGGACCCTATATTGTTACCCATGCCTATGGATCAGGTGCTTATCATTTGTCTTCACTCAAAGGTAAACCTAAACCTAAGCCCCTTAATGCCTTACATCTTTGACCATTTTATTGTATCAATTCCTATATCACTTTCTGTCAGTTGATCACTCGTCCCTTGAGCATTGTTCATCTTCCATATTACCCATTTTGAAGATCCATGACTAAACAAGAATCATGTGATTGCCCATCACCATTTTAGCCTTGTCTTCAATATGAGTGGTCATTGCTCTACTCATAGCATGATTCTCATGGATACTTTTCGTCTTCTCCAAGATGGAATCCCATGGTCTTTCATCTCTCAAAACCACCCCCTTTCATAGTTAACTCATGTGTACTATGGTTTTTCATCCGAACAAGAGCCTACCCTTCCTCTAATAGTCTTGTCCATGACTTAAACTTCCAAAAACAAAAATGATGTAGCTCCTTGAGTCAAACTTCCAGCAAAAGATGACTCCCTAAAAAGGGACATCTCTTCACTCTAATTCCACTCATAAATAGACTTGCTCCCTTGAAGGATAGCTATATCATAGTTATTTCACAAATTCAATAAAAATATCCAGAAGCTTCCCGCATCAATCAACTTCACGAAGACCTCAAGGAGATAATATACTCATCCCATATAGACTTCTTGCATCGATTAGTCTATTAAAAACAAACAAATGAAGAAAAAGATGAAATTTTCATCATGGACTTGCCTATTCTTGATCCTAGGTTTCTTGTTCTGAAAGACACGTTGTCGTACACTAAGTTACGCTAAACTGCCTATTCTCACCTCCTTGCCTTTTTAGCCTAATTCCTCATTACTCAAGGGACTTTCCACAAACATGACATTTTGTGATTATGTAACTTTCTTCACCCTTAGAATGGTCCATTATGCAATGCCTTTAGGGTCTTATGTTCATAATCCCCTCTTAGGTATGGTTGAATCCTTAGGGTTCTTATCAATTAAGCAGCTCTTTTACCACCTCTTACCATTCACATTCCTCATTACTTATTGATTATCCTATACAGGACTAGATCATCGACACTTATATTTAAAAACCACTCAACCAGGCTTATGACCTAAATTCAACCATGCCTGTGATCTAAACTCAACCATGCTTATGACCTACACTCAATCATTCCTATTACCTAAATTCAATAATTCCTAACACTTACCAACCCATTCTTCTACTTCATCATAATCTTCCCTAGCTTATGGGAGAACTACATCGGCCTAAGGTCCCTTTTCGTTGGGACTATGTAGGCAACACTTCAAGGGCATGGGGCCCTTGGAGGTTAGCTCGGCCACTCTCTACCCTAACCAATTCCCCCTTTCCCTTTCCTTTTCCTATTCACATTATACCCTAGTTAGTTTCCTTTCTATATCAATAATTGGAAATTAAACCAAACAAGCAACAATTGCTAAACATCTTTACCATCATAATTTACACATTCATTTCATCACATCTACCATTTATTTACCATCATCATACATTTTCCTACAAATCATCTTAACACGATCCATACCATCACTAATTGCACACATTAATGAATTATAAATTCAATCAACCATAAAATCTGCGCAAAACCATGCCTAAATCAACCTGACTCCACCATGCCTAAGCGGCTTGACTCCACCATGCCTAAATCAACTTGACTCAATCATGCCTAAATTAACCTGACTGCACCATGCCTAAATCAACCTTACTCAATCATGCCTAAATCATCCTAACTCCACCATGCCTAAATCAACCTAACTCAACCATACCTAAATCAACCTAAATCCACCATACCTACACCAACCTCGACACAATTATGCCTAAACCGACCTGACTCTACCATGCCTAAATCAACCTGAATTAACCATGCCTAAATCAACCTAACTCCACCATGTCTACACCAACCTAACTCAATCATTCCTAAACCGACTGAATCCATCATGCCTAATCCACTTAGTTTCCATCACATACACACATAAATATAGAAATGAAAATCAATAACCCCATTCATGCTATAAGTACCATTAGATATAAATCGAAAAGTCTATGTATACACACATGTGTACATGGATATAGATAAATACCAATCTCACAAAAACTCTCATATACATCCTCACTATCTTTGACATGCAGGCCAGTATATGATAAAAAATAACACAAACTCTCATCTACATCCTCACTCTCTTTGGCACACAGGCTGGTGTATATAAAAAATAAACAACTATACAAAATAGGAGGTACATACGGCTATCGATACATCACCCCGTTGGATATCCTCTATATCTGTCTCACCCGTATCCTCCTCCTCTCGCAATCGGCAGCGGCATCCCGCTAACATATCACCACCCACCATCGGTCTGGTTGGATCTCCACTTATACCTCACCTAGGGCTTACCTCTGTGAACTAGTGGCCTCTCCCTAACCCCGTCTCGGGGCTTGATGGACCCCTGTGCTCTCCACACCATGGGTGCGTAGCCTAGTCCTCTCACTTGAGGCCTGTTGTGCTCTATACTCTTAATAGGATAGGAAATCTATCCCCTGTGGCCATCACCGATCCTGGTAATACCTAACCTTACCTACGGCATCCCTCAACCTACCTATAGGTATTATTTTTGGTGGTTCCATCGGCCTTAGCCCCTGTACCTATCTCTCGGGACCCTGTCCCGCTGGTACCTATAAATAGGACCATGTCCCCGTGCTCCGCCTCCCTAAGGGACCTGTCCCATCCCCTGCCTCGTATCCGGGCTCGAAGGGCCATAACTCGCACTTGTATAGTGGAAAATTGGCCCCAAACCTATAATTTTACCTATAGGGCAGCCACTTGTACCCCATCCCCATCACCCTATGTGGGTACCTTTCCATGCGCTACTTGGGCCTGTAGAGTGGCCACTTGTGGCTGAAAAATAGTAACATGTGCCTCTCGAACCTATCGCTGCCCCCGCACTATCACCAATTGTGTGTAATCAGGTTCGCCACCACCTTACCCCGTAGGGCATCCTCTCGCACTATGATGGTGGCTAAATTTGGCTTCCCTAGCCTCGGTGGTATTGCTCATAAATGTGCACACTTCACCAATGTCAATCCCTATCGCAAAGCCGAATACGTCCAAACCCCCATTTTTTTGAAATTCTCAAAATCTAACATAATCCTCCACTCTAACCTACCTAAACCTATTCTAGCTTCATTTCCAATCCTATTTAACCTACATTGGACTTTCCCACCCCTCATTTCCTTTATTTTTACCCATACATTCCAAATAATAAAATTACACCCAAATTTTCACCCAACCCCATTTCAATAGCCTATTTCAATAAAAAATACAGGATCGGATAGAATCCTACCTCATCTCGGTGTCATCGGCATGGTAGTACGATCGACGTTACACAGTGGCCCACCCGAACCTTCTCCCACATCTTTGCCATGTCCAATCACCAAATCCAATCCTCCTGACCTCCACCCAATCACAATCAATCCCCCTGTGCTCATGGACCCATCTACCTAGATCCTCTCACCAACTAGTACTCTCCACCTTTGACAGGTATGCTAATGTGCCCTTTTCTCCATGACAGGTGCAAAATTAAAAAGTGCTCTGTCATTTTCTCAAAGACAACACATGCAAATGAATCCATCCAATATGGATTTTTCCTTTTAAAACCCCCAACCCGACCCAACCGATGTCGGTCAGGTCATGCCCTAGTAAACCGATGATGGTTACACCTAAACCAATGTCGGTTACCTACCAATTCACTTATGGCCCATTATTCCCCATTTTTTACCCAACTTAACCAACCCAACCACTGTTTGACCTTACCCACCCTTATTACAACCTACCTCCAAGACTACATTACCTATACCTTGTCCTTAATTGAGTTTAGGGACTTGTTATTTTACCCGTACCTTGGCCCTACCCGTGATGTGACCTCGCTACCTAGACTCGGAACATTTATAATAACCTTTAAACCCATGTGCTCGTTATACCTTGCGACATTGTAACCTGTGTTGTTTGACCTAATGACCTTACCTCACCTATTGTCGTGTCATTTATCTTGACCCATCCTTTGGTGTTCGAACATACCTACACATTCCTTCACCTGACCTATGATGTGCTTCCACACCATATCCCATACCTTTGATACCAAAATCACTTCAACCTTGTTTGGATAAACCTATCGACCTTGGACGATGTAGAGTTTGCATGCACTTCAACATGGTACCGTGCCGGAATTTATACGTGTACGTGCGTTCGACTATCACTACCTTTGACCCTATCCCATTACCTTGATTACCCGATTGGACCTTTACCCCATTCCCCCATTGTCCACCTTCCTCTTCATCACATCCACCTTTTATCACACCACTAACCGATTCTGTCTTCTACCTCATCAGTTTCTAGTTTGAGGGGGATCACTTTCACCCACACATGGGGCAATCACATCTTTTTTTTTTTTAACATCACTTACCAATACAAGCTACGCAAAAAAAAAGGGGAAAAATGTAGACACCAAAATTGGGTCACACTCCCTTGATCCTCGCCAAATAACCAGCTCAAACATACTCACCTAACTATGGCCCCTTCCACCCCATATCACTATTAATTTAATTAAATTAATATATATCCTCACAATATTTATTACTAATTATCTTAAATTTCTACCCCACCACCTCACCTATCTACCTCACCCTTGACCTATTTTTGGCATGTTTCAATAATTAACTAAGACCTGATCTTACTTTCCTTAATGAGCTAAGATTTGGTCTACCCCTAACAACAAATACATAAGACTTCTCTAACCACATTCCCACTTAGTAGAAGGGAAGCTTTTTTTCTGATCTACGGGAATAAAACCAATCCAACCCAAGAAATTAGGGGAATCTTCCATTTTTAGTAAACCTAGGGAATCCCACCTTAACCGATGCCGATCAGTGCGGAACCATCATCGGTTACCATTTATTCATCTTAGAAACCTTGTTGTTGGGTTGGCACATTCTGAGAGCAAGAGGATGAGAAGAGAGTTGCATGCAAGCAGAACCAGAGTCTTTTCATGCACCCAAACATCCATAGCCAACACCAAGACAGATCCAGAAGTATTTGCACTCATGGTAACATTCCGGGAAGAATCATTGTTGTAATAAGCTCCATTCCACCAACCAATCATCACCACCACCCAACCATTAGACCTGCAACATTGGTAAGTGTTTTTATCATTAATCATTTCCATTCTTATTCTACTCATAGAGTTGTTACCATTTCTGTTATCATTCTTCTATTAACATTCCCATTCCTCCATAGCCTTCTTTCTGAAAAAATTAAAAACCTCACCCACCCTTTTATCAAATCACCTATCCTGGCCCTTCCACCTCTCTAAGTGTTCTCAGCATTCCCACAGACCTCGCCATCCCCTTCTTTAGCCCCATCTAACCTCACCCAGACTCTACAATAAGGTTTTCATTGAACTATGGTCACCCTATTGTACCAACACTAGTTACCCATAACCATCATCGGTCTCCCTTAAACATTTGTCGGTTATACCCAACCGACATCGGTCTTTGTGTTTCATACCTTGTGCCAATAATGTAATCAAAACAACCTTTTACCAAATAACCTAAACAACCCAAAACCTAACCCTGACCAATTCTAGTACCCTAACACCTACCATCCCTTCGGATCTGACTATAGTCTAGCTTGTTATATTAGATTTTCTTATTTTGATTGAATGAGATACCTAAATCATATCAACTACAATAGGACTTTTCTTATTTCTCACATTAATTTGTTTTAAATAGTGGATTGACAGCCATCTAGGGAGTATCACACTTCCCGGATCTAGCATACGCTAGGCATTCCATTGTCATATATCATTTAACTATTCTTTTGTGGTCTTGTTTTCTATTTCAAGTAGTTCCTCCCAGCCAAAAGGAAGCTCTCATAATCAGCATTGGATCGAGAAGTCAAAATGCATACAACAACCATCAACCGATCAGCAATAATAGGTATTCCTCCTCATCCCTTACCCTTATCTATTTCGTCTCAATAAAGTAAAGAAAATGGTGAAACATGGTGATCAAATGAAGTTGTCGGGTGTTGAAGGGTGTAGAAACAATTGTTTTGAAAATTGCAAAGAGAACTCGGCCTGTAAATGAAATAATTTGATTGGTTGACAAAATTTACAAGCATGTGTGAATTTAAAATTATATTTTAATCATATGTAACGGGTTTTGGGTCATGAATATGTATACATTTAATGTAAGGTCATTTTTATCTTTGTGCCCATGGGGTTTTGAGCTATTTTGGGCACATGAAATGATGGTTTAAGATAGGCTGACCTAATTAGGTTAGTTGTGACTATTATATTTCAAATTTTAGATGGTTCCTCGATGTATGAATCAAACCAAAAGAAGGGAAAAGTTTGTTCCTAATTTTGAAATGAAGAGAAGCATATAAAATCATGTTTTTGGGTGCTTTTTAGAACTAGTTGGTTGTGTGCAAGTGGAACGACCTAGGTGAAAGTTTTTACATGTGTTTGAGCATGAATTGAGGCTGATTCAAGTGTTTTTAGGTGGATAAAAATTAGATAACATGAGAGCAAGGGTTTGATGATTTTTAGAGTGATTGAAGAGCTTGTTTTGTGAAGTGTGATCACCTAGGGTTTGATTGAAGTACGAGCTAAATAAGATGTCTCCATTAGTTATGATAGAAAAAAATTAGATATATGAACATCATAAGGTGGTTGATTGGGTGTTTTATCATCTTGGGGGTTGTATCCTTCTTGTGGATTTGGTGCTCATAAAATTAGGGGTTGTTGTTCCTTGTAGGGTTGGTGCTCTCACCTCACAAAATTATGAAACATATCAATATAATATTGTGTTTCAGTGGGTTTTATTCCCCTTGAGGGTTTCCCACTTATATCTTGTGTCTTGTGTTGATGATCTTGTTTATGGTTCTTACACATATGATTGTTTAATGTATGCACACATTCTTGGATGGTTGAATGTTTTGATTATTTGTATATGAAATTTTGAATGTAGATTTTGTTGAACTGATAATTTGATTTTTTTCTCCCTAGGACAAGTGCCCACCACTACTTGCCTAGGTCTTGGCACTAGTGTCTTCTCGATTCTTTTCCCCATCGATTCTCGAGCCAATCTAAAATTGTGTTCATGTGTTTTTTCTATATTGTGTTGTGTTTACATGTGGCTCTTAATCGGATATGCATATCTAAAGTGGAGATACTTGTAGGGGTATGGGATGTGCA
Organism: Taxus wallichiana var. yunnanensis; assembly: GCA_018340775.1. Taxonomy (NCBI): domain Eukaryota; kingdom Viridiplantae; phylum Streptophyta; class Pinopsida; order Cupressales; family Taxaceae; genus Taxus; species Taxus wallichiana. The sequence goes on along the minus strand of CM031244.1, from coordinate 553,724,905 downwards.
TGGTAGAAACCAAGGAACATGCAAAGTGGAGATACGTAGTAGGCTAGTAACAAGAACAAGAGTTAGTAAAAATGAGCTAACATGCAATAAAATACAATGTAACAAATAACTAGGAAGACAAGATGGACCACAAAAAGTGAGTTTCAAACATGGGACATCACTCACAATGTCACAAGACAATCAAGGCCAAAGCGGCCAAAAGCATACAATGATAAAGAAGACATAGGGTACAACCTAAAAACAATAGTAAACAATAAGAAGTGACAAATAACCATAGTTGTATTGATCCTACAAGACAAATGCTACACATGAAGCACTCGTTAACATGTTAGAAAGATAAGTAGTATGTCAAAATGTGTATAGATCAACAAAAAGTAAGTGGTAGTAGCAATAAATAATGAATAATGTAACAATAGAACCTGTAATATGTGGAGTGTGAGAGTAAAGAAAGGTAGATGCCCCGGAGCCTTGGCGGGACCGGTAAAGATCGAGTTTTGAGCATCATGCATCATGTAAGAATATGTAAGAGATCTGCATTCACTTCCAAAGACCAAGTGAACGCACATGTGTATATAGAAAAATATAATGACATACTAGGAATCCATTTGCTAGCAAAGTGCAATAGGTAAGAGTATAAGCTAACAAGAGTAAATGCAACCAAGATATGCAAATTTTGTGTGAGTGTGATGGTGTGGTGTGATATGCAAGATGTGTAGATGGTGGGAGTAACATTGCCCCTAGCGGATGTGTGTGAGATGAGGTTCATTTAGAATTTTTCCCTCAACATTCAAGAATGAACCATAGAACAAGAGTGTGTCATCGGGTAAGGATGGTACAATGTTTATACCAAAGATGTGAGAGTTCGAGAAATATTGTTTGTGAAGTAAAGAGTAGGTGATTTGAGATTCATTTGATAATAAGACCATCAAAAGTCAAGTATGAACTGTGGAACTAGAGTGCGTCATCGGAAATAAATGTGTTACGTGAAATTAGATACTAGGAAATATGTATTGTGAAACACAGACCGTAAATCATAGAAAAAGTAAATTATGTAAGGTTTATTAATGAATTGTTCCCTCAAAAGTCAAGAGTGAATTATAGCAATAGAGTGCATTATCGGGTAATGAATGTATTGTGTGTGATTGAGATTAGGTTCTAAGAAAGATGTATCATGAAGCACTGAGTTTGAAAATTAGTAAATAAGATATGATTAGAGACAAAAAAATAGGGATGGAGGGGGAGAAAGTGTGATTCCCCCAAAGTGTGTATATTAGAAGTTACTAGAAAATAGATGTGATCATTGTGAGCAATAATAGCCAGAGTATGTATAGTGCACGAAAGGATGTATACCATATATAGAAAGTAGTATGTGTATCATGAGTAGAAGGATCCATAAGTAAGCATGAGTAGAAAAATGTGTATGGAGTAGCATAGGAGCATAGATAGATGTAGCAAGGTGTGCACATAGTGTAGATGAGAGAAATTTTTGCTAGAAATATTGACGTGAATTGAAAAACAAGAGTAATGTATAGATGTGTATGTGAATAGTATGGATAGGTAACGGTTGATTAGAATATATGACTATGGGGGAAGTTGGATGTCCCCAAGTGTGTGAGTGATGGAGATCTATGTAATGAGAGTAGTAGGCAAGGGCCTATGATATGCTAAAGAGGATGAACATATGTCATGTGAAAGTGCATGTATCATAGCATGTGGAGTAGGATTGTGCCATGCATGTTGAAAAACTAGAATAGGTAGAACATTGTGACGCACTATTTTTAGCAAAACAAAACTTAAAATGGTCATAAATTTTGATTTGGATGTCTATTTGAGTCCTTTTTTAACCACTTGTTTCAATGAGATGAACGAATGGTCAATACATCTTGCTAGTTAGATCAATTTTCAATGAATTTTTGGGCCCAAAACCACCTTCCGGGGGCCGGAAATGAGGATTTAAGTTTCAATTCGGTTTTTTCTTGGTTTAGGGAATTAGTTATTTTTAGTCTCTTGCATGCATAGTAGGTTAGAAATTTGGAAATTCATCTAATTTAGGCATGTAAAAATGTGAGGAAAATTTTTTTGGCCATGTGAATAAGCATGTGAACTTACTAAGAATAACAGGTTCAAGTAAACTACTAAAAATAGTAAATTTTTCCACCTAGAGTAGATTTTATTGAAGTTAGTTAGGGTTTTCTTGGAAAATCGAGTTGGGAGTTTTTTTCCTCTTAAGACATATTGTAATTCATCATTCAATAATGAATAAGGGAATTTATTTTCTTTTGAGTTCAAGGTATTTTGCAGTGTATTGAGTGTGTGTTTGAAGTTTGCCTACATTACATTGATAAACACAAGAACTATCAAAGAATAATGTCAACATGGTGAGGGGAAAACCCTATAGAGTCTAAGATCTCAACTAGATGAATAGGAAGTGTATAAGCAATAAGAATGTACCCATTAGGGGAAAAATAGAATAGGTGTAGAATTGTGCATGTTGGCAATAGTGTAAAAAGTAAGTGAAAACATAAGGAGCGGTATGCGAGTCAAAATACGTGTAACATATGTAATTCTAGGAGGCTATCCAATTTGAATGTCAAGCAATGGAGGTAGAGAAATAAGACTCATCAGAAGAAATAGGTGCAATTTGGGAAGATCATAAGTAATAAAGTAGTATGAATTATCCCATATGACCATAGACAAAAATGCAGGAAGAGGGGAATTGATTTCCCCCATGGATGTAACAAGATAATGTGAAACCATAGTAAATGAATTATGCATAGGACTTGGAAAGTGTGAGGATTAGGAATCATTGTAAAACCAACATACAATTCTCTAACTTGTGATGAGGAAGGTGCGGAGAGAGATGTAACATTGGAAGCACTAAGCATATGATCAATAGAAGTGTATCGAGAGTGAGACACAATGGGAGGAGTATCATGGGTACCAATAGAGAATTGATCGTGTAAATTAGTAGCACTAGGGTGCACCCCAAGAGGAGAAGGATGTGCAATGTAGGTAATTTCATTAGCATCATGTATGAGGGGAATATCATTAGGAGTAGTGATATGAGGTGTGGAATCTACTATAGCAGTATCCATGGAAGAAGGTGTAGCAAGGGAATTGTGTGCTATGATAGGGGTAGAAAGAAGTGTATGCATAGTATGTAACCAAAGATGGCCTAAAAGGATAGTATAAGGAACATCATGAGGCATAACGTGACATAAAACATTAAGAGTGCAAGATCCCATAGTAAGGGGAAGAGAGATTGTGCCCAATACTTGTTTAGGTGTAGCATCAAAGCCACAGATACAAAGAGTAGATGGAGTGAGATGAGTAGCAAAAAGTCCTATTTGATGGAGAAAGGACAGAGTGCATATGTTAAGACCAGATATAGGATCAACTAAGACATGCTTAATAATTAGATTATGAAGTTGAACCTCGATATACAATGGGGAAGCATTGGAATCAAAGGGATGAGAAGCCATGAAAGATCCGATAATGGGCATGTAAGGATCGAGTTCACCAAATGATTTAATATAAATAGAATTAAATCTAATTGCATAGTATCTATCAGTAATTCAATACAGATGATAAATGTATAGTAATGGACAAGCAATAAGAAAACAATAATGTAAAACCCTAAGTAAGTGAGAGAGTAAGGTGATTTAGCTGATTTGTGAAATCTAGAGCTAATCTAGACCGAGTAGTTATTGGAATAGGTTGTAAATAGCAACATAAATGCCCGGTGAAGATTCGAAGTACAAAAATATAAAGCACAAAAATTCCCACAAGAGGAAAGTAATACGCCTGGTAGTGTTCGGTCTTGGCTGCACCGTGTCTCGCTAGATGTTTAGGTTCGATTTTTTTGGGTTAAAAGGTCTTCGCTCCAAAAAAATTATCACTCCGACTTCACTTTATTAAGGTTCTAATCACACTTGTAACCTAAAAAAATGTCTACCTGCACATGTCCACAAACCACATCAAATCTAATAAAAATGATGTAGAATGTGGAATCGGAGATCGACTTTCCAGCGGTCACCCGAAGAGTGAACTTAGTACCTAGCACAACAATACATTTCAGAATCCATGTAGTTCTGTGTAAATGTGTGTGTAATGATGCCCTAGGTTTTCCTTATGCATGTTAAAATATGATAGCGAGATAGATCTAGAATGCTCCAAGTATGTAAATCTGTGAGATGGAATAGAATATACTTTCCCTCCTCTATTGTTTATGAAAAGTGATGCAACCATTGTCCCTTGTATGGATGTGCTAGATGGATGCTTTGTAATGCTCTTGTGCCTTTAGATACAAGCTTAGGTTATAGTATATAATGCTTAGTTTTTGGCCCCTTATATGAGAGCTATAACCATGTGTGTGTGTGTGTTTCCCTTGTTCAAATTTCGTAATTGACAACTAAAAGGATGAACCAAAGTATAAAATATGCCCAAGAAGTAAAAGAGACCCAAAAGAGTAAGAAAAAGAGGGAAAGGGTTAGGAGTGCCCAAAAGGGACATGAGCACTTGGTCACTAGTGCCATAATTGGGCACTAGTTTCCAAGGTCATAAAAGATAAATTATTCAAATACCGACAGGGATGTAGGGTGAGTAAGGTCAATAAAAGTATAATTGACAAAACAAAAGGCCGGAAAGACATTGTCAATTACTAGTTTTATTGCTTAGGAATCATGTATATATTAGTATGCTCTAGGACCTAGAAATGTACCCAAGTGCATAGATTTGTGTCTACAATGACATACTATTCATTATCCTAACATGTTAATGGGTGCCTCATGTGTAGTATATTTCTTGCAAGCTTACTTCTAACCATGATTATCCACTTATACTATTTTCTTGTGTCTTGTCTTCTTTGATTGTGACTTGTTTGAAATTGTTTATGAGATATGGCCTATGATTTCATGTTTTCTTATAGGTCCTTGAAGGATTTAATTTCCTTGTGACATCTTGAATGGTGTCCCATGTTTTCCACCATTTATTATGTTGGCCTCTTGATGTGTTAATGCATGTTTTTCTTATTTCTATTACTTGCACTAACACTTCTTGCTAGTTTTATTTCCCTTACATTTTACATGTTCCATGGTTGTCACCAAACACATTCCCTATCTCCCTACAAAAATCCTTCTTCAAGTGTGCACATTAGATATATGCCCTCTTATTTGGGCCATGCTTGCATTGATCCATCTCATGCACTCCAAATGAGGGGGTAACTATCGGTGATTATTATTTCACCCTCTCAACAGATTCGTAATCCATGAACAAAATGGTATAGCGAAGAATTAGAAAGAACATGAACTCGTAAAATGGTTCTATTAGTGAAAAATCATAGCATCCGCGAATGACATGAGTGTGATTTGGGCATTCGGTGTGATTGCACAACATTGGACCATATCTCAAGTTGTGGGACTTGCAAAACTTGAGATGGACCTCCAGAGAAGGTTGGTTCCTGCTTCCTAATCTACCTGCCACAAGCTACTCCAGTGCAGGTAGAACCTAACTAATCCTAATCTAACCATCCAAGGAGACAGAGAGAGAGAGGGGGGTGAAATAGAGCCTACACTAAGAGGTGATACACCAGAAAAGGAAGTGGCTAATCATAGACCCAAACTACCTGAAGTGGAGAGAGGTGAGCAGAGGAGAGGGTGGACAAGATGCACCATGGACCAGAGATGAAGTTCACATAGAACACCACTTCAAGACCCATTAAGCACAACTTCCAAGACCTGCAATGAACATCAGAGTATGCATAGTATACCCTGCAACGATGAGAGGTAAGAAGAGACAAAAATGAGCCAAGGATGGACAGATACATCACGAAACAAATTTTATTGCTCCAAAAGTTACACGGTACATCATCAGTGGGAAAGGGGCAAGGAAATGCCATTACAGAGCCATGAAAGGAGGCTTAGACTCCACATTCTATCCTAAGGAAGAAAGAGAGAGGGGGCAGGATAGAAAAAATGACCAACCATTTGAATATGCCCCTCCAGTACAATATCTATAAGAATGAGAGAGAAAGATGGAGGGAAAATTTGAATCCTGCTTCAACTACCTTAAGATATGCATTGAATTCTACTTGACACAATGAAGAGCTTTCTTTGCAAGACCCATGCCTCCATCGTTGTCCCTTAGTGGACAAGAAAGAGCCCCATTCTTCATCATGGCGGCAGGTAAGAGACTTGACAGCCCCCAAAATTAGCAAGCCGAGGCATTAATTGAGGCATGTGAGAAGTCGGCACCAAGATATTTCCAAAATCATCTCCCGCCCAAATCCAAGTTTCCTGTCAAAATATATAATCGTCTCAAAGATCGTGGTCACAGTGCATAATGTTTAAAAGAGTCTGTCCATACTAGGTCCACATGGCAGCCTCACGCATCTATAAGATTCAGCTCCTTCCTTTCGCTCTTGAAATCATGTTGGACTGACATGTGGGGGATTCTGCAGGCTCCTCTCGTGTTCTTTGTATTATGCCATTAGTTCTTCCTATTGGTGGAGACATTGTGCCCGACCCAAGACACATGGAGGCTTCGTGCTTATTTGGAAAATGCCCCCATATTTTGCTTTTGAAGTTACGCGGACGAGACACGTAGAGGCCTCCACAAGCTTTTGGAATTTTCAACGACCGACTTTACCTCTTTGGACTCGAGACATGTGACGGGTTGGCGCTCATTTGGGAACTACCTTTTGGGCCGCGCCTTTGAAATTGCACCAAGATGACACATAGTGCCTTCCGTGACTCTGTGACTTTTCAATGGCCGATGAGACCCCATGGGCTCGTGGGCCCGTACTTGAAAACTACGCCTTTTGAAAAAAGTGTAAAAGTTCCAAAGTCCCCCAGACCCACAGAGGCCCGCATTCAAACTTGGGAAAAATTCCTCCTCGGCCCCGCAAACCTGCTTTTGGCAAAAAGTCATCCTCGGGCCCGCCGACCCACTTTTTCCACTTTGCAAAAAGTAAACCTTCTCGAGACCCGTGGGCCCGCAATTATACTTGTGATTTTTGTGAAAAGGAAAAAATGTCAAAATGTCTCCCACCGCCCTGCTGGTCCATAATTTCCATTGGCAAAAATTCTTCCTTAGGCCCACTAGCCCACTTTTGGCAAAAAATCCCTCTAAGGCCCGTCGGCCCGTAACTTGAAAAATACGAAGAGTTAGAAGGACTTCTTTATATCTCTGGAAAGGGAAGAAAATTCCTATCTATTGGAAATGATTTCAGGGGGTCTAAGTGATTAAAATATGTAGAAATTTAGATTGAATCAAAAAAGGGGAAAATGGTGTCAGTTGACCCAAAATAAGTGTGAGCTTATTTTGGTCAACAATTTGGTGACTCATGGGGATCACCTCTTGCTAGGTGAAAAGATCAGTGGATTTGAAGAATCCATTGGGCATGGAGTTTTTCTAGTAAACACAATCTAATCTAAACTTTGAAGATCTCGATCCCCGAGCCACTTGAAACACCACTTTGGAACTAGAGCTAACCTCGAACTCGCCCCACTGCTTCACACTCTCGTTTTTAAGAAAATCATGGAGATTACATCTCTAAGAGTAGAAAATTTTCTTTACCTGGGGCTTTTACTTGTTCTAGAAATGGATTGTCTCGAATCCGATTTTAGTTTTCTATATTTGTGTTTTATTTGAAACTAACAATCACACAGAAATTATGGGTCTCTCTCGTCATGAATACTCGAAGGTCCCGGCCTCTGCGCCTCCTGGAGCAATACAAACAAAACTTATGACAAAGACAAACATCATACATGCCTCAAATGAGACATGCGAGTGTGTAAAAGCACTTCTTCTGCTGAAAACAAACCTAAACCTACTCTATGCTAACCGGAGAGAAAAAGGGGACTCAAACAAACCCCCGCAATCGGGTAGGGAGAAGTAGCTTCCCTTCCTCAAAATTGGGACCATGTAGTTGATTTGGTGCTAGACATGGTCAGAAATGAGAGAAAAAAACCACCTTGTAGATGGTGTCTCGCCCTCCTCAAAGTATCAACAAACACAATGTACACCTCCTGGAGTTGTTCCTTCCGGTGCTTGGGTCTGGGAGGAGTTGTTCTGCTGACCTTTGGTGCTTTGTAGCTCAACCTCATGCTTTGAAATGAGCATGACCGGTGGCAACTCTCTTGGCTCCAATGAAGCCAAGTACTGATTGGGCATGGTCTGATCCTTTGATGTGCCCCTTGCTCTGAATTTCAACTCCAAGAATGGAATGGAGTCTTCCTGCTGAGACCCTCCTGGATGGATGGTGTGAGAGATATGATGACATCCTCTTGCTCTTTTCTGTCCTCCTTTGAAGAACATGGAAGATTCATATCTTCCAACCTTGGTTCCTAGAGGGCCATTGTGAGATGCAGGTTGTTGTACTTGAATACTCTCCTTCATGGAAGTAGGCTCATGTGCTTGGAAGGTGGATGATGGAGGAGAAAATGATGTGATCTCCATGGGCTCCTCTCCACCAAAGCAATCTTCCAAGTTTGACAGACAGCCTACCTTCTTGTTATCCCTACTGCATGTGCTCTACCTCCTCCATGGTGTCCTCTTGATCTGCAACTTGCTCACCATGGTTCCCTTCATCCTCAAACATGAAGTTTGAAAGCTCAAACTCCTCTTCAACATTATATATTGAAGGGGATGAAGTGGGAGGAATAACTGAAGGTTATTCTATGGCCTGCTCCACACTTGGAACCTCTGAAACTGTATGATCCTCCTCCATCATGGGTTCATCAATCAAATCAAGCCCTTGAAATGAAAGCAAAAAATCTTCAATGATGTTTTCTTCATTGAGTGGTTTCAACTCTGATTTGATCTCTCCCATCTACTCCTCTTCAATGGGACTTGGATCTGGTTGTTCCTCCTCCTTAACTGGTTGTGCAACTTGGGTTAGATCAACATCCTCTTCAGATAGAGTGCCATCATGGACACTATATTCAGAGCAACAGATTACTGATCTTCTCCTTCTTGTTCTTGTTCTTGTTCTCTGCAAACTCACCTCACCATAATCGACTCTTTCAACTCTGACCTCCTCTGTTGGTTTAACCATCAAGGGGATCTTTGTAAACTCAAATCTGGCAGCCCAACTCTTCATATTTTCTATCATTTCTTCTCTGTTGGGCTCCCCTTCTTGTTGTTTTCCTTGACTGGATTCTTGAGTCTCTTCCCAACATGGACTTGGGAAAGCAAGAGGAGTGGCAAGTTAGGGTTCAACCAGTTTTGCATTGTTTTTGGTGGGGAGGGAGGTGGAACTTCTTTTTTTTTTGGAGGGAATGACTGCTTGGGAAGGAAAAGGGAAGAAGAATTGAGATGAGATGGAAGATTAGGAGATGGAGAAGGGAAATCAACACTTGGGGCAGCAGATGGGAAGCTTGGGAATTGAAGCCCAGGTTGAGATGGTGCTTCTTGGGGAATAGGAGGAAATCACTAGATGATGGTGCAAGACTTACCCATTGACAAGGCTCCCTAACACCACGTTCGTAGGCCTCTATCTCCTTAGCCCACTTTGCAAGTTGGGGCAATGTCTCAATCATGAAGTCCAAATTTCTCCTACGGGCTGAAATGTAATGGCATAGGTCTACCCATGGACAAGGTGCCCTGACACCAATCTTGAATGCCTTCATCCGATTTATGCAACCCTAGATCGCACCATGTGTACCTCCATCCCTTGAATCTTCTTCAATAGGTAAGTATTTTCCATGTAGCTATCACCATTGTATGTGTCCCCTTGTTCTTGATAAGCTCCATAGCCAAACTAGCTTTGACACCACTCGTATGGGTAAGCATAATGGTTCTGAATTTGATCATAACATTGATCTGGAATATTTTAGAAATGCATTGGAGGTGGACTACCTTGTTGTTCTTTGCAAGTGTGAGTTCCAAGAAGGAAATGAAGTCATGATTGCACAACTTCATGGAATGGAAGAAAATGAAAGATGTGGAAATGAAAATGAATGAAGATGGGTGGAAATGGATGGAAAAGGTTTACAACTCAGAGAATGGGTTGTTGACTAGATCAATTCGCGGATGTACTTGCATGTGCCTCAAAAGGATGAACCTTATCAAGAACACACCAACTTTCTAAGATGAAGTTGTAAGGTGCTTCCGACCTCGTGTCCCACCAAGCGTGCCAAAACTATTAGTGCAAAATCACAACACCCCGAATGGCCTAAGTGTGAATGGGGCATTCGGTGTGATTGCACAACATTGGACCATCTCTCAAGTTGTGGGACTTGCAAAACTTGAGATGGACCTCCAGAGAAGGTTGGTTCCTGCTTCCTAATCTACCTGCCACAAGCTACTCAGTGCAAGAAGAAAACCTAACTAATCCTAATCTAACCATCCAAGGAGACAGAGAGAGAGAGAGGGGTGAAAGAGAGCCTACACTAAGTAGTGATACACCAGAAAAGGAAGTACTGATCACAAACCCAAACGGCTCCGAAGTGGAGAGAGGTGAGCAGAGGAGAGGGTGGACAAGATGCACCATGGACTAGAGATGAAGTTCACATGGAACACCACTTTAAGACCCATTAAGCACAACTCCCAGACTGTAATGAACATCATAGTATGCACATATATACCTGTAATGATGAGAGGTAAGAAGAGACAATAAAATGAGCCAAGGATGGACAAATGCATCACAAAACAGATTCTATTGCTCCAAAAGTTACACGGTACATCATCAGTGGGAAAGGGGCAAGGAAATGCCATTACAGAGCCATGAAAGGAGGCTTAGACTCCACATTCTACCCTAAGGAAGAAAGAGAGGGGGGAAGGAGAGAAACAATGACCAACCATTTGAATATGCCCCTCCTTTACAATATATAGAAGAATGAGAGAGAAAGAGAGAGGGAAAATCTAAATCCTGCTTCAACCACCTTAAGATATGCATTGAATTCCACCTGCCACAATGAAGAGCTTTACTACAACACCCATGCCTCTATCATTGTCCCTTACTGGAAAAGAAAGAGCCCCATTCTTCATCATGGCGGCAAGTGAGAGACTTGACAAATCCCAAAATTAGTGGGCCGAAACATTAATGGAGGCAAGTGAGAAGCCGATGCCAAGATATTTCCAAAAATCCTCTCCCACCCAAATCCAAGTTTCACAAAATATATGGTCATGTCAAGATTGGGGTCACGGGCGTGCAATGTTTAAAAAGTATGTCCGTCTGGGGTCCACGTGGTAGCCTCACGCATCTTGAAGATTCGCTCCTTCCTTTCGCTCTTGAAATCACGTCGGACTGACACATGGCAGATTTCGTGGGCTCCTCTGTGTTCTTTGTATTATGCCCTTAGTTATTCCTGTTGGCGGAGACATTGTGCCCGACCCGAGACACATGGACGATTCATGCTCATTTAGAAAATTCCCCGCATATTTTGCTTGAAGTTGTGCGGACGAGAGACACGAGGAGGCCTCTGCAGCTTTTGGAATTTTCAACGGCCGACTTTACCTCTTCGGACTTTGAGACACATGGCGGGTTAGCGTTCGTTTGGGAACTACCTTTTTTGGCCGCGCCTTTGAAATCGCACCGAGTCACACATGGCACCTTCCGTGAATCCATGAATTTTCAATGGCCGATGAGACCCCGCGGCTCATAGGTCCACACTTGAAAATTGCACCTTTTGACAAAGAGTGTAAAAGTTCCAAAGTCCCCCGTAGAGACCCACCGGTCCACATTTTCCCATTTTTGGGCAAAAAGATATTTTCGGGCCCATCGGCCCGCTTTTTCCACTTTGCAAAAAGTAATCCTTCTCGCACTCAGCGGCCCGCAATTATACTTGTGCTTTTTGCAAAAAGGAAAAAATGTCAAAATGTCTCCCGCCTCCCCACCAATCCGCAATATCCATTGGCAAAATTCTTCCTTGGGCCCGTCGGCCCGCTTTTGGTAAAAAATCCCTTTAAGGCCCACTGGCCCACAACTTGAAAAATATGAAGAGTTAAAAGGACTTCTTTATATCTCTAGAAAAGGGAAGAAATTTCCTATCTGTTGGAAATGCTTTTAGGGGACCTAAGTGCTTAAAATATGTAGAAATTCAAATTTAAGCACAAGAGGGGAAAATGGTGTTAGTTGACCCAAAATAAGTATGAGCTTATTTTCGTCACAATGTGTTTAGAATCGACATGGGCCATAAACAACAAAGGGATAGAAGCGCCTAGATCGGGGACAATAATGGTGGGCGCTAGTGTCCCACCTAGGTGGTTTTTACTAGGGGAAAAAACAAGTATTTGACATGTATTATAGTTTCTAGTGATGGGTTTGCACAAAATCCAACAACAAACATTCAAATCCAATTTACTATCCAGAATAAAGGAACAAAAATCAATAAAATATTTCATACTTTGGGCAAGGGAACTAACTACTTTTATTTCTCGATTCACATTTTTCCTACCAATATCTAATAAGGAGTGACACCTAGGGCATATGCAGGGAAAATGATATGTCTGGAACAATGTGTCATCTCGTGGCTAGTTACTTATTGGGTTGGTGACCATCTGCAGTGGCACCTTCCCGTGAGGAAACATCATAGATGGAGGGTAAAGTTGACCACTCTCCCAACACTCTTCCTCTAGTGGTAGGAAGCCTAAATCCTAAGATTATTCACATCGGTTCGGGACTAATCACCCTCGACCCCTCTAACCATATCTAAGGAAATTTTCTCCAAGACAACAATACACAGGACATTTTATCCTTTCTCTCTCGAACATTCAAGTGTACTCTATCCTTGATTCACTTGTTTATCTTACACATTTCTATTCTAATTTCTCTAAGTTAAATTTTAATTTCATATACTATGAGAATTGACTACACTTTTCTTCTTTTACAAGTCTATCCTTATCTTGACAAAAGGCAACAAAAATAGAATAAGCAATCTCAAGCACAAGACGCCAGAAAAGGCAATAATCGCTTACAAACACATTTATCCTTTTTCATTACACAATCACAAGTCTCCCATAGGGTTCTTAGACACCATGATACACATCCTAAAATTTCCATTTAGCACATTAACGATTACAATCTTATTCGGCTCTATACATGGTATGTTCTTCATATCTACTTTATGGTACCAAATATTCATTCACCAACATAAAGTGGGGGAAAATGTAAACACAAAATTATGCACTTATTACTATTACATTACGCCTCTAGTATGTCATTATATGCATGATTCCTAAGCAAGAAAACTAAACATTGATAACACTTGTTTTTCTTTACATTGACATTGTTTTATCTTTCCATGCTTTCATCCTTTACTTTTATGGAATTATCCCTTTACTTTTGGACATCACACAATGTGTTACTCAAATTTGAACATTTTATGATTTATCTTTGGAACTTTCTAGACATAAGCGCCCAATAAGGGACAAGAGCGACCAATGTTATTGTCCCCATATGGTCATTTTTGTCCCTTCGCTTGGTTCTCATATTTTAAAACAACCCATCACTTGTTTATCTTTTCTAAGTTTTTATTGATCACTTTAGGTCGGCTTCTAATGTTGTTAATGTCAAAATTCAAGCAAAGGAATCATATATATACACAACCTACTAACTATTCTAAGGGGAAATTAGCCTATCATTCTCTATCTAAGATTCGGGTAATAAGAAGCAACTTAAGGACTGCATTTGGGCTGCATTATTCACTACATATGAAGGGTAAATTCTGAATTCCATGACACACATTATCTTGGGGAAAAGTAGTTGTAGCTCGTTATCTTGGTGCAAATTGCACAAGGGTAACCTAGCTTCAAGGGACACAATTTTTATCACACATATACCAGAACTACATTGAGTCTGAAATGTAGTACAACACTCAGTGAAAATCACTTTGGGGTGATTGGTGATGTTAGTCCGACTCAAGCATTTGCATATTTTATTTATCCTAATGTGTGTTTGAGCCTTGTGCAGGTAATTAGGGTTTTTTGTAGGTATATGTGCCACAAGAGAATCCTACAATGAAGTAGATGCGACACAAAGCGAACTAAATGTGACATTATCAATCAACGAAAGAACTAGATCTCGCACACCTTAATAGGACACTAGCACTGATTCGACACTAGCGCCCGGGTGATCAATGATCATATCCATTTTTGGGTGGTTCTGTCTCGAAATAACTTTTGGATCACCGATTTCCATATGAAGCACATACTGGTTCAGATTGAGCCTATTCCACCATCTATCCTTCCCGCATCTAGTCCAAAGTCAAATGATATCAACTAAGTCACTCTTATCCTTTTGTTAGTTGTACTTGCTTATCATCAGTATTTTGATATATTGTATGTTTATGATATTTTTGATTTAGTCGATTCGTTTGATTAATATTTAATTTTTGTTAAATCAGTTGGGTATCATTAATTCGTGGACACAAGGTAAATGTCTCGTTGCAGTGGATGGTTAGATTTCTAAACAAGAACGAACCATGGAGGATTCTTATTAGAAATCAAATTCAGCTAGCTACCTGCAAAGACAAGAGGCAAGAGGTAAACATTTTTAATAAATTACTAAATGCTAAATACTTCGGATTAAAAGGTTCCCCTACTATTTAATAATGTTTGGAAAGCAAGGTAAGATGTGTCTAAACTTATTTGTTGGGAGGATAATTCGCTTAGGAATGGTTTGAGCTTTCATAATTCCTTGATATCGTATAATAGATTAATTTTGGTTAGTAACCAGCTTCTTGCTCTTGAAAGGTCAACTGCATAGCTTCCAATTTTTCAAGAAAAAGGTTTGCAATATTAAGATTTGTGGCATTCACCCTTAATAGAGTGGTCTTCATGGCCTTTAATAAAAATACCTTCCACTAAGGGCAAAAGATAAGTTATCCTCTTCATCACTTCATTGGTTAATGATAATCTAATGACTAAAATGTCTGCTATAATTCCTTGTAATTTTATCAAGAATTGGAGATGGCACAATGGATCATGTTTGGACCAATTTCCTATTAGATATTCTTATCTTCGTTTGTTACTTGTCTTGCCTATTCAACGACGATTGAACACTAAGTGGAGATGCATTTTATTGCTAACTAGTTGAGTCTTTGAAAAACATTTGGCGTCCAAAAGCAGAGCACAATACATAGTTAGTGACTTGGAGGCTTCTTTGTTACAAATTCCTATTACCGATAGGACCGGATTTATCTTGAATGTCAAGTTGTCTTGTCCTTTTTGCAAAAATAAAGAGACTTTTATTGCATACTTTCTAGAAATGCAAATCAGCGAGAGCTATCCTTGATGTTCAACAAAATTTACTTGTGTTGTTTTCTCGGGGATAAAATATCCAAGAATGTCATATTTGAAACATTTAAGTAGATAATCAATCATTTAGTGGATTTGGAAAAATAGATGATGTTCATGTCTTTATAGCAATACAACTTCTTAGACGCTTTTAACTCGAGACTTACTTTGACATCATGTTATAGTTTGTGATTTTATATCGAGCATGAAAGATGAGTTTCTTGACAAAGAAGACTTGGACAAACAATTCGAGGTTTATATTCAACCGATGTGCCTTCCAAAAATTCACAAGGGACTTCTAAAAATTTAAAGAACATATGAGATATATATAGATATTTGTATGTAAGTATTGTAACTTTTATGTATTTTGCTTTGGTGGAATCAAAGCGATTTTTTTCAGTGTTGACATTGTTTATATATAGATATTTGTATATAAGTATTGCAACTTTTATGTGTTTTACTTTGGTGGTATTAACATGTCTTTTATATATATATATATAGATATTTGTATATAGGTATTGTAATTTTTATGTGTTTTACTTTGGTGCAATGAACCTACGTGTTTTTTTACCGTATTGACATTGTTTATATTACTCTTACACTGTGTCATTTGACGTAATTCTTTAGCAAATTTCAATATTTAAAAAAACTATTTCAGCATAGAAAAGCAAAACAAAATCAGGAAAAAGCAAAAACCAGGGGGCAAAATTGAATGTGTTGTTGAATTCTATTGTAGAAATATGGACAGAAAATAGCGCAATAAAAAATAGGAGAAGCCAGAAGGCATCCTACAAGTATCAATTGCTGGAAAAGTAATTCTGAGATTTAGATGATGGCTTTTTACTAGGCAATTAAATTTTGACGAGTTCCATATCAGATTTACAAAAAGTGGAGCCCACAGAATATAAAGAGTCACTTATGTCCTGCAATGAGTAAGTCACTTCCATCATGGACGGTCTGTGTTGAGCGGACTCCCCAGTGCACTTGCATGCCAGCATCAGCACCTGCATCCCCGATTCAACGTCCCACGTGTCACTCTCCACGACGCGTGGATCGAATATCCTTCCGCTTTTCCCATTGCCAACCATGGTCCTCACCCACACAACCAATCCACTTTCCAGCTCATCGTCACCGCCGACGGCGCTCAGTCCAGTTGCCAGCTGCATCAGAATAACCCCAAAGCTGTACACGTCACCTTTCGTCGTGGCCTTCCACGAGTAGCTGTACTCCGGTGGCACGTACCCCAACGTGCCAACGACACTGGTGCTGACGTGTGACATGTCCTTGTTCTAATTGTGTGCCAGCCCGAAGTCCGTCAAGAAGGGGTTGAAATCACCATCTAATAACACATTGTTGGCCTTCACGTCCCTGTGGATGATAATAGACGTGCATTCGTGATGTAGAAAGCGCAGAGCCCGGGAGCAACCCAGGGCAATCTTCAGCCTACGTGGCCACTCCAGCACACGTGTCTGATCGTGCAGCCACTCCTCAAGGCTCCCGTTCTCGATCAGCTTGTACACCAGTATCCTCTGGTTGCCACGTAGACAACAGCCCAGCAGGGCACCAGATTGGGATGGCTCAGCCCTCCCAGAGTCTGCATCTCTGCCAAGAATTCCATGTCAGCCTGCGGATCCTCGTGGTACAGCCTCTTGACGGCCACGTGGAGGCCGCCCTCCAGCTCGGCTTTGTAAACGATACCCTGTCCGCCTCGCCCGATGCATCGCAACTCGCTGAAATTATCCGTGGCTTTGGCAATATTTGCGAAAGTGAAAGCACCCTGTGGCGGGCGGAAGGAGAAGTTCCGTTCCATGTTGCACCCAACATGTTTAAATGGACTCCATTTCCATTTGGAGAGACTCAAACAGGGAATTCTTCTTTGACAGAGCCAACCTGCGCCCAACGCAATAATCACCAGAGCAGCCACGCCCATGCAAATCCCTCCTATTGCCCACCCTGTCAAAGGTTTCGAGCCAGAGACCTCCTGCGTTGCGTTTGATTGAGTATTAATGGCAGGCACTGGTTCCAATAGCGCAGATCTATTCAGCAGATGCGGATCGCCCAAGTACGACTGTGGAAAGAAGTCAAGAAACTGGGCTTCTACGGGCACGGGTCCGCAAAGGTTTCTGTTGAAGGAAACGTTGAAGCTGGACAGTGATGTGAGATTCTTAATCGTTGCAGGGATTACGCCTCGCAGATTATTGCGTGACAAATCTAGCATTGTGAGGCATCTGAGCAGACCGAGGGATTCTGGAATGGTGTCGCCCAGATTGTTGTGGGAGAGATTCAAGAATGAGAGACCGGAAAGCCCCGTGATCGCCTTCGGGATATGGCCTGAAAGGAGATTATTCGCCAAAAGAAGTGCCCCAGTCTGGTGTAATTGCCCAGGGATTCCGGTATTGTGCCCGTGAAGCGGTTTCCGGAGAGTTGGATATAAGCAGGGGTTTGCGAAGTGTTAGGGTTATTGCCGCACGTAGGAGCACGAATGGTTCCGTGTAAGAAATGGAGCTTGAAATCTCTGCAGCGGAGCAGCTTGAAGGTGTCGTATATGTAAGAATATTTTTCAGGAAACCATTTTGACATGGCCCAGCATTCTCCCACGGTTTTGGGTAAAACCAAGGCTTTCCTATTCACAGCAAACATTTCGTCAACCCCTGCTCCAATCAGCCCTATACTGCGCGGAATTGGCCCAGACAGACGGTTGTACGCGACGTTGAGCCAAATCAGGCTTCTGCAATTCACGATTTCAGGAGGGAGATGTCCCTGTAAGTGGTTTCTCGCGACGGAGAACCAGAGAAGAGACTGGCAGTTGCTGATTGTGGCGGGGATCGAGCCGGACAGGCGGTTTCCCGATAGATCCAGTCCCAGGAGATTTTTCAGGTTTCCGATCTCCGGCGGGATGGTTCCAGTGAGAGAATTGGAGGAGATGAATAAGAGGGTGAGAGACCGCATTTTACCTATCTCGGGGAAATTATGCCAGTGACATCATTGTCGTTCAGGTCAAGAATCTGAAGCCTTCGCAGAGAATATAATTCTTGAGGAATTTTAGCGTTGAGTTTATTGTTATGCAGAAAAAGGCTTTTTAAGCTTACCATGCCACCCAGCGATGGAGGAATTGACCCTTTAAACCGATTTCTCCCGAGCGAAAGCAGTTGCAGGGTTTTCAGGCTGCCGAATTCCGGTGGGATGGATCCCGTGAAAAGTTCTTCCCTAGCTCCAGATTCTGCAGCTTTGACAGCGAGGCGAGCTCCTTAGGCAGATAACCTGTCAGCAAGTTCTTCGTAAGCCGCAGGGACGTCAGCGAGCTGCAGCTAACGTTGATCGCCGGGATGTTTCCTTCTATTCTATTGTACCCCAAATCCACTTCTGTGAGATTTCCACAGTTATTCAGCAACCCTTGGAAATTCCCCGGTAAGATTATTGCGACGGAGGAGCAGCAGGGATAAATTCTTGCAATTCTGTAACTCATCTGGAAGGCGGCCGGTGATTCCGTTGCTGGAAAGGTCGAGAATTTTCAGGCGCGAGCAAACGGAAAAGAGAAGCGACGGAATTTCTCCGGTGATTTGGTTGGAGGAAATGTCCAGAGTTTCAAGAGAAAATGAAAAAGTGCGCTGAGACTGGGCAGGATCCTGCCGGTGAAGTTGTTGTTGGCAAGGGTTAAGTGCTGGAGTGCTGTGAGATTTGCGAGCGCCGGCGGAAGGGGTCCGGAAAGCGCAGAGTTGCTTAGGTTTAGCTTTCTCACACGTATTTCATTTTCGTCTTGGAAGTATCCGCATTCGATCCTGCTCATACCGCATGGATCGTCTATTTTCTGTAACCAGAGCCTCAAGCGAAAAGAATTCGGATTGTGTCGCAGCAGAAACCCCGCGATCGATCCCATTGCATCCCTGTCATGCCCACTGAGCGGCTCGGATAACACGATAGCGATGTAAGCCGCCAGTATTACGACAAATTTGGGCAAAAACATCTTCTCCATATGCTCTGCTCTGCTCTGCTCCCCTGCAATTTCCTGCCAAACGAGGTTATGGAAAACAAGTCTGAAATTAATGCAGAAATGCGACATTTAGGAGTTCGACCCAGTCAGCGCCGACTATTTTGAAGTGGAATGGGGTGTCAAATCGTTTTTTCCCGCAAATCAGCCGTATCGAGTTAGACTGTGGACTAAAATAGGCGGGGTTCACAAACGGATTCAGCCAATGTAGAGGAGTTAGAGCAGTCAATGATAGTGCCACGACGACCAGCTGGCCAAATCTGTCCGCCATTACACTCCAAATTCTTGAAAACGGGTTATGAATCATGATCCATTATTTGATAATTAAGTTGGAGTTGGAATGATATTTCTCCCAAGGCCAAACGGAAATTCTAAGTCAATCTAACTGCCAAGTTCAACAACTAAATTTACTAAATACTCTCCCACTTTGCATTCATTGATTGCTGCATCAAAAAGCTTTTGCAAACAATAAATTTTGTAATTATTTAATATATGATGTGGCATTTTCTTCATTGCATCACTTTGATTGCTGCATTTTCTGTAATTATTTACATACATTTGTTGCTAAATTTCTCTGTTTCTGCGAAATCAAGGTTATTGCAAAATCTTTACTATACAATCTAGAGAGGAGTGTTCTTGCCATATAAACAAACATGTTGGGATGATTGATTTTGAAAGAATCGGAAGATGTAATGTTTTTATCATGTCCGAGTTGTTTCAATTAACTTAGCACCACATCCAAAAAGGCTTGCATGCCTCTAACATAACTAAATTCTAAAGATATACGAAGAGGTCTAATTCAGTTGTGTGTGGTTGGCAATAAAGCAAGCTGCCGAACAAGTTTTGAAATTAAAATTAGTAGGTTGTGAGGTCTGGGGATGATGTCTGGCATAGGTGGGTCTCCCTTAAATTTCCAAATCTTTATAACTAATGCTAACACGTGGAAGCGTAAAAGTTTTTGTAATATATGTTTGGATTTCACTGTGTTCAATCCAATTTCTTGTTTGTTTTAACTGAATGTCCATTTCTGGTATTTTTAACTGTATGTCCATGTTAATTATAGATAATAATACTGGGGTAGATGTTTCAAGTGTGAGTGCTGCGAGAGAGGCTAAGATTTTTGGTAGCTATGATGAAATCAATTGCAAAATTTAAAATCAAATATAGACAATTTTGACAAGTCTGTTTCAGGGAGGAGTTACCTTGAGGTGGTCGACCTTACTCAGGCAGAGGGTACTGATGATGACATGGAGATAAGACCTGAGTAAAAGCAAATTGTGAGTACTTTGAGATGTAATGGGGTTAATGTTGATTTTGGAGGGAAACTTTCATCCCTAGGTCCAAAGAAACGTAAATATATGCACATGTGTTTGTTCTCTTTGTATAGTCAGAAAATTGAATTTTTGACAAGGGCAATCCTGCTAGTTATTTTTGGTCTTCTTCAACATATAGCCTTCTTATCCCATATGTAAATTTCTTTATATATATTTCATGGTGTAAAAACACTAGCTAGAAAATATCATTAGCTTGCAATTACCTTTAATTATATAACACAGTTATAACATGGATTTTATAAATCACATGCTTTACTTAAGAAAGTGCAACAACTAATTAAGAAATTCAATTTCCAGCAACAAAATTATGTTGCAAGCAAAATATTACTAGCATAAAACATTTTGTGTTTTTATAATGTTATAGTTGTAATTGTGCAATTTGATCTATCACCTCACCCTTCTAGTCATATCATCATGAAAGATAAAAAGCTTATGCATTGGCCTAAGGTATGTTTTAAGCCATGTAGGATTATTATTAGCTCATTCATGTACTTATTCACATAAAAAAATATTACAATTCACGAGAAAATTGATAGGTTTCATTAAAGACATTGTACTCAAGCTACACCATTAAAATAGAGAAAACTACTAACTTATTTCCAAAGAAATAAACCTGATAGATCACTAAATACATTACAAAGTGTATTTCAAAATTCTTTTCCTTCATAGAAGTGGAATGCATTCTTTGAATTTTGTGTCACATTTAAACTACTAATTGTGGACTTCATTCTTTTTCTAGTATGTCATATTTAAACTCATATGTGACTACTAATTTTTTTCCATGTTAATGCAGAAGTAGTTGCACAAATATTAGCAACAACATGTCACAAATCTTTTGCTACAACTTAATACTTCATTAACTCCAAATATTTTATGTCTTTGTATCTATAATATACTACACAACCGCCTCACTAAATGTTGTATACAATTATGTTTAGTGAAGCAATATTTGTATAGAAACGGTTTTTAGGATGAATTTTTGTACATGTTTTTGTATTTTACATCTACAATTCAACCATGTAACTTATCCAAAAATGTTTAACCATGAAAACTTATACAAATATTATTGAACTACCAATTAATTATTCTAAATACAATCTAGACTTTTGAAGAGCACCATGTCATTTTGTTGTTGGATAAATTAAAGACTATTTTCTCTATTTAATTTCTATAATAACTTTTATAAACATTTTTTTGTATACATAGCGTTACTTTATTTTACTTTACATGAAGTTTATTTGATTGCATAACGCTTAGCTATAGTCTAAACTTACTATCTTACATTACAATTACACTCTTTTTAACATGTAGTTAGCATATTTTTCTTATTTCACAACTTCACTCATTGACTACATACATTATAAAAGAACTAACATTTCAGTTGTTGTCACCAGACTTGCTATTATTCTACAATTTAACACTTGTTTTGGCAAGATATGCCATTCATGGTCTTGTTACGGTAAGCATCATCGGTGTTAATTTTTGTCATTTGGTTTATTACTCTATATTTTAATGGTGAAGAATTTGTGTTCTCCAAGAATTCATAAGAAGTGATAAGTGGGGATAAATTGTGTATCTTTGTTATTTGAAACATAATTAGGTGCCTCCTCCATGGTGGGATTTGAGGGAGTTCCATGTGTTCTAAGTCACTTGTAGGCAATCAACATTGTAAATTATAAAAAGGTCTTTTGGGACATATTTTCTTAATTTGACATAGATTTTTAATGAAATAATTATTTTTTTTACTAGCGAATCACACACTACCGTATGGAAAAATACTTTGGTGGGTTGTTTATTTTGTAAACAAAATTCAAAAAAAGAATGGCATTTATGGCTTAGTGTCATTGATGGTATTGGCACTGGGCAGGGGCGATTAATGACCATTTTAGGCATTTATATGCTATTTTATTGGTCAATAACATTTCCTAGTTTGTATGATATTTTCCATAAAATAATTAAGTATATTTTTACCAGCGAATCAAAGATTGTCATATGGAAAAATATTTTGATGAGTCTTTAGGCTATAAAATATTCAAACAAGTATGAATGGTATTTAATTCTCAATGTCATCAATGCTCTTGGCACAGGAAAACAAAATTAATGACCATCTTGATCATTTATGTGCCTTTCTATGTGGGAAATTATTTTCATTGTTTAGAGGGTCTTTTCAATTAAACAAATATGCATGTTTCTATTAGTGAATTGGAGATTGTCATATCAAAAAAATCGATGGGTCTTTAGTTTGTAAAAAAATTAGACAAGTAACATTAGCATTTACGTATCGGTATTATTGATGCTCTTGGCACGAGAAGAGGAGATTATTGGTTGTCACGCTTTACAAAGTGGTTTTAAATGGTTGCTCAAAGAAATTGTTTTGTGTTTTCTTTTGCAAGGAGAGAGATATTCAATGGAGTTTTCGATGGTTTATGTTCACAAGTTGGTTTTAGTTGCAGTCAAGCAATGTGGGTCTGGGTTGTTATGTTTTTCCTTTATAATATGATCATAGGGGATATACTTATTACATATATGTGCTAGTCATGGGCAAAAACTGGAAAATGGTGTAAGATAGAGACATGTTTCATTGTTTGAATCTTGTGTATGCCCTACTTATATAGTTTAAAATTCTTGTTTATGCAAGTCATTTACAATAGAAAAGGGTTTTTGTTTGCACGATGGAAAATTTGTACTTATTTTTTTGTTTTTCCTATTTGCAAGAACAAATTCGATTCATCTGTTATGGGTTTATTTGTCTTCTCTTATTGTTATGTCATGGTTCATGGTTTTGTAGTTTTCTTTGACTGCATTTTTGAGCTCTTGTTTGCCAATGTTTTTTTGTCATTTTTAGAACATAAATAAATTCAGGTTTTACATACTTATTGTCTCTAAGTGCTCAAGTTGTAGAAAAAGGGTGTGTGTGGGGATTGTTATGCTTTCCCCTTCAAATATGATGGTGAGGAATATAGTCATTGCATATATGCACTATTTGTAGGTAAATATATAGTGGTTGTGTAGACACTTAAAAATGCACGCTTAGTGTAGGATATATTTATCCTTTTATTTGTTTATTATGATAATTATTGCACTTATGTTTGCCCTAGACGCTTGTTGGGTTAGCTTGCTTAGGTGTACTTGGTTATGTGGAGTTAGGTTACTAGTCGTGTTGAGTTACCTTTCGAGTTATGTGGAGTTAGCTTGCTAGTCTTGTGAAGTTAACTTAACTACCAATATCAGTTAGTGGGAGTTCTTTACCACCGATTTAGGTAGTAGTTGCACTTCCTCCTCCTCCTATATATATCCTTCTTAGTAAACAATTCAAGACAATGTAATTCAATTCTAAAGTATCGAGAATAATGGATTATGATGGATTTCCATATATGATATTTTAGCTCTTCTGTTTTACAAATCTAATGTGATATGCTATTATAATTTGAGATCCTCGCAGCATGGAACAATCTTCTTAGCATTCCTTTCATGGTATCAATTGGATACCATGAAAGGAACAATACAGAAGATCATTCCAAGTAGTGAAGATCTCAGATGATCATATCACACCACATTTGACAAGCTGAAAGAAATTCACCATAATAAATTTACAAAATAATTTGCAAACAAAGAACAGTAATATAATATATTATTATGGAACTCTCATATGTGATATTTTAGCTCTTCTGTTTTGTAAATCTAATGTGGTGTGCTATTATCATCTGAGATCTTCGTAGCATGGAACAATCTTCTTATTGTTCCTTTCATGGTATCAGAGCGATAGATGATGTAGACATCCATCTGTAAGTTTTTTTGCAAGCAAGAGTTTATTTATTTTCATATATTTTAGAATTTGTTAGCACTTTGTTGCAGCGTCTATTTTTACGCAAAACAAAGGGATTTGTTGGATTCGGAAGTGGAAAAATCCCAAAACAATTGTAAATTTGGTTATTGAAGAAAACTACTTTTTTTTAGTTTGTTTTAGTTTTGCAGAGGCAGACATTGATACGTACAGATCCACTTGGAAATCCATGCTAGGGGAAGAAATATTTGTTTGAGGAAATAGAAAGTCCGTAAAAATGGTTTCTAGATTTTTCAGTGGTTTTTTAAGTTTAGTACTAGGTTTTTTTCTTCCACTTTGCAGGTTCCTATTTGGTGAGGATCTAGAAATTTTAGAAATCTATGTTGGGGAAGAAATATTTTTGAGGAAGTAGAGATTCTAGAAAAATGGTTTATGGGTTTTTCTGGGTTTTCTACGTTCGGTAATGGGTTTTTCTTCTACTTTACAGAGTTCCTGTTTGATGAGGATGTGGAAATCATAGAAATTTATGTGAAGGGAAGAAATTTGTGTCGGGAAGTAGAAAGTCCAGAAAAATAGTTTCTGGGTTTTTTACGTTCAGTAATGGGTTTTTTTCTTCCACTTTGCAAAGTACTTGTGTGGAGAGGATTTGAAGATTTGTGGATCCATTTAGAAATATGTGCACCTTCAGGATCTTGGAAATTAGTTCCGCAAGATAGAAAATCTAAAAATAGTTTCTCGGTTTTTTATGAAAAGAGATCTTATATTATATTAATTTAATAAGATACAATGACTTTCAACAAAAAATGGGTGGTATGAGAGCATGCCTTAAAACCACAAACAAGTTTTAATCATCATTTTGCTTAGTATCCTCATCATCGGTCCTTATTAAAATGTAAGCATACGATGGAAGCGTAAAATGACATGAAAAGCCAAGATACAAACAATTTTCCATTGCTAAAACAACAACTCCATGTAACACACAAACATGCAATGTAATACGAGAAGTAAACAAACTCACCTAACAGGAAATAAGTACAATCACACACACTCAAACCAACAACATTCAAGATAACACAAATATTTTGTTATCGAGATGTAGTCCCAAATGTTTTGATAAACGAAAAGGGTTTAAAATGATGCCCCAAGAAATTTTTATATGCAAGGGAAAGGATGGAGGACACTTGGGTCCAATGGAAAAGCAATGTGCATGACAAAAATAATACTAGGCAATTGATAGTGCCCCAGAGTATAGACAAAGTAAGCAACGTAGATTTTGTAAATGATTGTAGAGTTAGATGATCCATGAGTCGTTGTTTCAAAACATGTGAAAACATCAGCAAGATACGAGATGAGTGTCATGTGAGAGACACAAATTTCAGCTACGAATGAGTTTATTACCAAATTTATTCTATTTTCAAGTGTTTATGATTTTTTTGGATTTTTGGTTTATTTAATAATTTTTAATTTTTTTGATCGATCAAAAGATTTTTTTAAGAGATCAAATATCTCCTAAAAGTATGCGCAAAGGCCTTAAGGTGAAGGCAAGGGCATCAGGTAGCAATAAAATGCCCTGGCGAGAAGAATTACAAGCCAAAAAAATTATTTAATAAAAATAATCATCGCGACGGGTAAAAGAGAGGAAATGACACTTGACACACCAGAATATTCGTAAATAATTCTAGGGCAAAAGAAATGACCGTAGGGTGGAACTAAGTGCTTTAGTGTGTAAAAATTATTAAAAATAATTATGTAAATACAAAAATAATCATTTTGGCGAGTAGAAGAAGGGTTAAGGTGATCACGATGGAGAAAACATGCACCAAGGGCATCACAAAACCTAATATACCCACCCGAGGGGGTAAATCAATCATGAACAGTTCATTTATAGAAGAACTCTTGTAATTTTTTACTGTGAGCAAGAGCGAGAGCCTTAGAGTGAGATGGCAAGGCTCAGAGCGGCGGAGACGGGTAGATCGCATCTAGGAGTTTCTTTGGGACCCAGCGGATGGACCCTACATGAGTGCCTTATCCCTCTTTTGTCATTTACACATTCAATGTCATTTTTAGGTCATTTTAGGCTAGATTAGGCCTTTTTGACGCGTATGCATGTACGCGCATGCATCAAATCAATGAATGCGCACACATGCATGTGTCAAATGATGGGTATGTGTACACATGTATGTCAAAATTAGGTACGCGCTGCATCCATTGAAGGGAGGGTGCACATGTTGGGAGGTAAAATCATGGACGCGTGTGCGTGTGCGTTGGGGGGTAGGCGTATATGCGTAAACCGGGTGTGCATGCGTCCTGGGTATAATAGGGTGAATAGATAGAAATGGGGGAAGTGTACGTGTCGAACAAGGTGTGTATGTGTTGAAATAGAGGAACACTGCTGTTTGAGTGCACATGCATGTAGAGATAGGTGCACACGCATCGAAATAGTCATGCATGCATTAGGGGGAAAGGGGACAATTCATCCCCGTAACTAAATAACTAAGGATAGATGAAGATAGACTAGATTTTTGTAGAAGAAAGTGAAAAATTAGTATGTTAGATGAAATGAAAGAATATTTTTTTAGAAAACTAGATAGAAAAGGTAACCCTAATGTGTGTGCTTTTTTTGCAACATATATTACCCGTCCTTCATACCCGTGAGAGGTATGGCCGACTAGTAGCAATAGAGGCACAATTTGATGAGGATGATAGGAGGATATTGGATATCCTCTTATACATCACCGGATTAGCCTATGTGGCCGACATGCCACATATTACTTTGGATCATGGCCTCCTTACAACCCTAGCTGCGATCACATGGCGAGATTCAATGCTTCTAGTTGCCCACTTGGTGAGATCACGATCAAATTGGAGGACGTATGGCGCATCATACGGGTCCCTATCTAGGGTGAGTTGATCTAGTATACCACTCACTGGCCACATCAATCAATCATCGAGTTATTTGGTGTCCCAAGTGATACCACGCCATGGGATGATAGTTAGATTTTTGCGGTGTATAGAGGATCCCAAGATTGATCGAGTTATAGTCTACTTGATGGATTTTGTCATTGGAGTTTTACTCCTGACAAAAGCCGAAGCTTTATTTCTACTTGCTGATTGGATTTATACGTGGGTTGATAGATGGCGAGACCTAATGATGAGTTCAATACATACTAGCGCACTTATATTGGGACCTTCATTTGATCACATACTACCGTCAAAAGATGGTAGGTCCATCCATATTACTATAGATTTGGGCGTGGGACCATATTGTCATTGGTTGCCTTGCAGGTGTTTTGAGAGCTCAAGCTCTAAAGGAGCCTTCTTCTATTGGCTGAGTTCTAATTGGGGATGATGTGCGACACATATGGGTGATGCCTACCATTACCACCACAAGTTATATGATTTACAATAGGTCAGTGTAGTATAGAGGCCCTACAAACATTTGCAGGGGCCTCAGATGGCATGAGAGCTCAAGACAACGATAGTTGAGCATTTTATGTTAGGCGAGCACGTTATATGCGGGAGATATACAAGGTAGATCGGTGCCAGAGGAAGTTTGGAATTATATAGGATGTACCTGGTGTTATCCAAAATTCACCCCCAGGGTTAAATTTGATAACTTAAAGTCGAGCAAACAAAATGGTTAAAGACCATTAATTTTGATTTTTAGGGGTCACTTGGCTTTTCTCTAACTTCCCTATCCAAAGAAAATCCAAGGAGTTAGAAAATTTTTCCAAAATTTTGAAAGAATGAAGTCAAGGGCCTATTTTAGTGCAAATTGGGTCTGACGGCTATGGATGGAACCAATGCAGGTCGTACCAAGGTTCATCATACCAAATTTGGGCCCGAAATGCTAAGGAGATAGTCAAATGTGACAAAGGCGGAAGATTTTGTCCCACACATTCCGTGGACAATTGGGATGAAGGTATGCTTAGGGACACCCAAAAAACTCAAATGGCCACAAGTCAGTGTATTGTGGATATGGCGGAAAAAAGTGTCCGGGACAGTTGGGCCCAAAAAGGTCAAAAAAGGTGTTGAAAATTCAAAAATCTGCAGAATAAAGTGCCGTGGAAAAAACCGTATAAAACCATAGAAAATCTGCAAAAAAGTCCACAAAAAAGGCTGCGAAGCCGCAAAAAAGCCATGGAAAATCGTAAAAAGCCACGAAAAAGCCAAATCCACGGAACAAAGGAAAACGGCGCTTTTTCATGTGAAACTTTGGATGGGCATAACTTTTGATCCAGTGCTCAAAATTTGACAAACTTTATATCATTGGAAAGGTATCAATGTCCTCTATGCAATGAGAATCATATTTCTTAATTTCACTGAGGTTAGATGTGAAAAAAATTGGAAAATGTCTCCAGCATAGAAATCACAAGTTATAGGCCCAACCACCACAATTAATGAAGTATGACATCCCATTTCTTCTTCCAGAAGCTAAAGTACATATGTAAGATGATTTGTAAGGGTGCCCATGCCATTTTTAGACCATTTAATGGTAGTTGTTGGTTGGTGAGAGAAGAAATCCGAGTTTCACTCTTTCTCTTTCTCTCATTCATTTTCTATATATTGTAAACACTTCTCATTTGAGAAGGGAGATATTCTGGGATGTGGGGAAACTCTGTAAAAAAATTTCTCAACACCATTGAGCTACAAACCCTCTCATGGGCTGGAAAGTGTATTTTTGCCTCTATTTCAACAATGTAATGGACTGTGCATATTCTAAGAGAAATAAAATTGTGTTCATGGTGTTCTTTCAACCCTTGCATTATTTTGTTGTATCTCCTTTCCCTTCTATTTTTTGTTGTTGTTTTTCTGTGCATGTATGTCTCATTTGTAGGTGCAGATGTTGTGTTTCATGGAGATTTAGTGGTAAATGAAGATCTGGGTCTGTGTCACATTGGTCTGGCCTCTCTCAACTCCATTTTATTTTTGTATTCTCCCTTAGTAGGATATTTCACCCTCTTTTCTTGGTGTTATCACCTCTTATAGTGTAGGATTTATTAATTTTCATGCTCTCTCTCTCTCTCTCGGTTCCTTGGAATTGTTAGATTAGGAGTAGATAGTCACATTTCCTTCCTTAGAAGTAGTTTAGTGCTAGGATTAGGTAGAGGAACCAACCTTCTCTGGAGGATCATCTCAAGCCCGCAAGTCCCACAACTTGAGAGATGATTCAATGTTACCCAAAACACCCATGGTTTCTCATTCACATAGGCATGAAAAATCGGAGGGTGCTATTTTTGGTGATAACAGTTCTGCATGCGCCCGATGGGACAGGTTTGAAGCACTTTACCACTTCATTTTGTCAAGTTGTTGTTTTCTTGATGAAATTTCATCCTTTGAGGCACATTCTAAGCACAACTGGTGACTCCATTGATCCAAACAACCCATTCTTTGAGTTGTATACCTTCCTCTCTATCCATTTCCATTTTCATTTTCTTTTCATCCTTTCATCCAGCTTTCTTCCATTCCATGAAGTTGTGCAATCATGACTTCATTTCCCATCATGGAATTCACACTTGTAGCAGCATTTCTATTTAGAATCATCTCCAATTACTTTCTCACACTCCTCCAGAAGGTTATGATGAAAATCAAACCATTATGGATACCCATATGAGCAGTTCAAAACCAGTTTGGTCATGGAACTATACAGAACAAGGGTATACATGATTTTGAGGTAGTTCCACACCATTAATGGAGAATGCTGATTTTTAGAAGATTCAAAACTCGATGAATGGAAGTAAACATGGTGCAATCCAGGGCTATAGCTCAGATGAAAGAATTCAAGATTGGTTGCAGGGCACCTTGTCCATGGGAAGGCCCTTTTCCAAGACATTATAGCCCATAGGAGAAGCTTGACTTCATGGTTGAAATGTTGCCTCAACTTGCATAGTGGACTGAGGAGATTGAAGCATATGAGAAAAATGCAAGACAACCTTGTCAATGGGTAAGTCAATCACCAGATCCTTATGCTCATTTTTCTTCATCCCAAGCTTTATCATTTCAGCAATGTCAAGATTCAAGCCCATTGTATGTTGCCCCAAGTGTTGATTTCCCTTCTCCATCTTCTAATCTTCCATCTCATCTCAATTATTTTTCCCTTTTCCCTTCCAAATAGTCATCCCCTCCAAACAAACAAGAAGTTCTATCTCCTCCACCACCACAAACAATTACAAAACTAGTTGAAACCCCATCCACTCCTCTTTGCCTTCCCAATTCCATGTTGGGAAGAAATTCCAAAAACTAGTCAAGGAGAGCAAGGAAGGAGCCAAAAAAGAAGAAATGATCAAAAGCTTGGTAAGCTTGGCTCTCAGATTTGGGATAAAAAAATCCCCTTGATGGTTAAACCTTCAGAGGAGGTCGGGGTCAAACCACATGGTGGAAGTTGAGTTTGTAGTAAAGAAAAGAACAAAGAAGATCAACAATCTGTTTGCTCTGAATGCAATGTCCATAATGGAAATTTGTTTGAAGAGGATGTTGATCTAATCCAAATTGCACAATCAGTCAAGGAGGAAGAAAAATCAGCTCCAAGTCCTATTGAAGAGGAGCAGCTGGAAGAGATCAAATCAAAGTTGAAGTCACTTGATGAAGAAAGCATTATTGAAGATTTTTGCTTTCATTTGAAGGGCCTGATTTGATTGATGAATCCATGATGGAGGAGAGCTATCAAGAAGACCTTGCTGCCCCAAATAGTCCTCTAGAGCAGAAAATTGAAGATTTTGATTTGATTTGAGGAAGAGGCTATGTTAGTCTTCTAGCAACAATGAGGAAGAGGCTATTATAATGATGCAAAAGTAACTTCATTGGATGTTGCATCAATAATAATGAGCTATGATTGGGAGGAGTTCATACAAAGGAAGGAAAAGAGTACAAAGATCCCATCTCTTCCACACCATCCACCTAGAATGATCGCAAGAGGACTCCATTTTTGGAGTTAAATATCATAAAAGTGGGAAAATTCAAAGGACTAGACCTTTCCCAATCAAGTACTTGGCTTCACTAAAGCCGAGAGAGAGTTTCTAACACCGGTCATGCCCACTTTAGGGCATGAGGATGAGTATCAAAGCACCAAAGGTCACCATCAACACCTCTTCAGATCCAATTCCAATGCCAATCAAAGGAGGTATTTTTTGATTGATGTTAGTACTTTGGTGATTTGGGTGGAGGATCGACCTCTTGTTAGTTTTTCACTCATAATAACAACCATGTTCAACTCCAAATCATATACATGGTTGTCTATTTTGAGAAAGGGAAGCTACTTCTCCTACAAATTCCGGTTTGCGGATTTGTTTGAGTTCCCTTATCTTCCAGTTAGCGTAGAGTAGGTAGGTTTTCTTTTAGCAGAAGAAGTGATTTTGCACACTCTGCATGTTCCACTTGGGGCATGTATGATCTTTCTCTTTTGTACATAGTGTGTTGTGGTGTTTTGTTGCTCATGCAAAGTACATTGGAGGTAGCATTTGGTGAGATCAACTCCAGTTCCAGTAGTGTTTCAAGTGGCTCAGGACCAAGACTTGAGTTTCAGATCATATTTGTGTTTATCAAGGCTGACTCCATGCCCAATGGATACTTCAAGGCCACTGATCATTTCACCTAGCAGGTAGGTGACCCCGTTGAGTCACCAAACTTGTTATCCAAAATTCACCCCCAAGGTAAATTTGATAACTTGAAGGCTTGAGCAAAAAGAAATGGTTTGAAGGCCAAATTTAGGTTTTCAGGGGTCACTTGGCTTTTCTCTAACTTCCCTATCCAAAGAAAATCCAAGGAGTTAAATTTTTTTCCAAAATTTGAAAAATGAAGTCAAGGGCCTATTTTAGTGCAAATCGGTTTGACGGCTTGTAGATGGAACCAATGTGGGTCATACTAAGGTTCATCGTACCAATTTTGGGCCCGAAATGCTAAGAGATAGTCAAATGTGGCAAAGGCATAAGATTTTTTTCCATGCAAAAATCCATGGGACAATTAGGATGAAGGTATGCTTAGGACTTGAAAACCAAAAATGGCAGCAAGTCAAGTATTATGGATATGGTGGAGAAAAGTGTCAGGAAAGTTGGGCCTAAAAAGGCCGAAAAAGTCACAGAAAATTGAAAATCTGGAGAACAAAGTGCCATAAAAAATATGTAAAAAACCATGAAAAATCCGTAGAAAAGGCCACAAAAGTATAGAAAATTCATGAAAAACCACAAAAAAGGTCCATCAGTAGAAAAAATTCATGGAAGCCAAAGAAAAGCCAAATATCCGTGGAATGTTGTAGAAAAACTAGAAAATCTGCGGAATAAAGGAAAGTGACAATTTTTGGTGAAACTTCGGATGGGCATAACTTTGATCCAATGCTCAAAATTTGACAAAATTTATATCATTGGAAAGGTCTCAATGTCCTCTATGTAATAAGAATTATATTTCTCAATTTTATTGAGGTTAGATGTGCAAAAAAATTGGAAAACGTCTCCAACATGGAAATACATAGTTCTAGGCCCAACCACCGCAATTAATGAAGTATGACACCCCATTTCTTCTTCCAGAAGATAAAGTACATATGTAAGATGATTTGTAAGGGTGCCCATGCCATTTTCAGACCATTTAATGGTAGTTGTTGGTTGGTGAGAGAAAAAATCCAAGTTTCACTCTTTCTCTTTCTCTCATTCATTTTCTATATATTGTAAACACTTCTCATTTGAGAAGGGAGATATTCTAGGATGTGGGGAAACTCTGTAAAATTTGTTTCTCAACACCATTGAGCTGCAAACCCTCTCATGGGCCTGGAAAGTGTATTTGTGCCTCTATTTCAACAATGTAATGGACTGTGCATATTCTAAGAGCAATAAAATTATGTTCGTGGTGTTCTTTCAACCCTTGCATTGTTTTGTTGTATCTCCTTGCCCTTCTATTTTTGTTTTTTTTTTGTGCATGTATGTCTCATTTATAGGTACAGGATGTTGTGTTTCATGGATATTTAGTGGTAAATGAAGATCTAGGTCTATGTCACATTGGTCTGGCCTCTCTCAACTCCATTTTCTTTCTGTATTCTCCCTCAATAGGATATTTCACCCCCTTTTCTTGGTGTTATCACCTCTGTAGTGTAGGATTTCTTAATTTTCATGCTCTCTCTCTCTCTCTCTTTGTTCCTTGGAATTTTTAGATTAGGAGTAGATAGTCACATTTCCTTCCTTATAAGTAGTTTAGTGCTAGGATTAGGTAGAGGAACAGTATGCCCCATGGTACCATGGATTGATTCCATGCCACTTGACTATTCCTATAGTGGATTATGACACAGAGTGAGGGCACCCCAGTGGGGCCTCCTAGTGGTGATGAGGGTGGAGGTGATGGTGATGACGATGACGATGCGGCGATGATGATGATCCATTTGATGACCAACGTCATGTTGGGGTGGGGAAAGGTCCTCCACTACAAGAACCATAGAGACAGGGGACCCCGACTCAGAAGAGAGAGGAACCTAAGCCACTAGACATAGACTTGCCTCTAGTAGGCATTCTAGTGGGGATATATGCCCCATTACAATAGGTATTTCCACAGCAGGGTCCACCACCTCGTGCTCCAGGGGATGGTGGTGATGATGGACAACTAGCTTCACTTCAGCTTCACTATAGGTGGTGATAACCATTCACTTATAGGTGGCACATGAGAGAGACTAGGCCAAGGCACATGTACAAGCCTTTACGCGTAGTGAGGGATCATGCCAAATTTTAGGTATGGACCTTAACAATTTGAGAGAGATCGAGCATGAGCCCAAATCGCTCGGGGTGGGGATGGTGCAACATGACAACACCGATTAGTCAATTGGCAACCCAGGGGCACATATATTGAGTATCTCATAGTAGGCTCAAACTCAATTATAAGTGTCACTACTCAATGAGATCGAGCTCAGTGCAGTGTAAGGCTATATTATTCGAGAGATCGGGCACGAGCCCAAGTGTAGACTATTATGCAGAGATAGAGATCAAAAGGCCGTTCTCAGAGACATGACTATGCTAATAGAGGCTGATTTAGGTAGGAGAGAGATGTTGCCATTCAGGTGGCCACTTCCCTTGGAGACACAGAGATGATCCAAGATTTTATGAGAGCTAGTGGTGAGGCCTTGTATTACAAGACCACATATTATAGAGAATTTCCATCAAAGCAATGAGTGACATCTTTTGATCAGCTAAATGTGAGCGGATAGGCTCCGAGATCATGGTGGTTAGGTCAATCACCAAATCGGTGTGGCATCCATCTAGATAGTAAGGTGGTACACTGGGAGCGGCTCATCACAACCACCATTGTTTTGTCCCCAAGACATAAACCGGTAGCCTCGGAGAGGGCGAGAGTTGTGGTTGACTTTTCTCTTTTATACAGATGTATGTATGTATACAAACCTCTTATAAAGGCTGATGTATCTATTGATGTATCAATATTTTGATGCCTCTTGATGAAGGCTAAGTTTTGATTGATTCCCTTTAGATGGCAGATTGTATCGATGATGTATATTTGATTTTGAGACAAATGTTTATACATGTATTATATGGACATTTGATGGTTTACATTGATCATGCTTTGATATGCCCTTATGGTGATGATTCATGTTCGAGATGTATGAGTGTATCATGATGTATGATTTTATCACTTCCTATGTATATGTCATGTTTAGACTTAGAGATGTTGTGCTTCATGTTGCGTACTGATGATATATTTGTAGATAATATCATATGTTTTTATTATGTAACATCCTGATTTTTATGCTAGAATTTGGGATGATACTAGATGATATTGGTGCAGGGGGATAGACTTATGATTATGTGCAATCCTCTTTCCCCCATTGATGATATGATATGTGATGATTAGCTTAGTATACATGCATGATTTAAAAATTAGCATTTTATATATATATGATGTAGTAGATGATGTTATATGTGATGAATGGTAGATGATAGATGTGATAACAAATAGATGTGTAGGAAAAAAACAATCAAGCATAAAATTAACCAGACTAAACAACTGTACTTATACCAAACAACACAACCAAATGCAACTAAAAATGAATTCACACACTTTTTAATTAATAGATTAAATTGACATTTAATCTAAGTAAAATGAATCCTAATAGATGCATACAACAGATGATGAAAACATACCAATATCTTACAAGTATGAAAGTGACCAAAGAACATAATGCAACACACAATTAAATCAAACAAGATTCAATCCAAGGTAAGAAAATGAACCACCCAAAGAACACACAACATGAAAAGATAAGTACATCAAAACTATACAAACCAACAACTAAAAGAAATCTAAGCACTACTTTGTTTTTGCGGGACAACATTAATATATTTTCTAATGTTTTTGAGTTATCTTGATGTAGACACCAAAATTGGGTCACATTCCTCTTGGCCCCCATCGAATAACCAAATCAAATACATTCACCTAACCATGGCCCCTTCCACCCCACATTAATATTAATTTAATTAATTTAGTTAAATTAATACCCATCCTCACAATATTTATCATTTAATTACCTTAATTGGCATAATTTCCACCTCACCTAGACACCTCATCTAGCCACCTCACCCTAAACCTATTCTTGGCATGTTTACATAACTAACTACAACTAAGTCTTACTTTCCTTAATGAGCTAAGATTTGGTCTAACCCTAAAAGCACATGCCTAAGATTTCTCTAACCACATTCTCACTCATTAGAAGGAAAGATTTCATTCTGATCCATGACAACAAACCAACTTGGCCCAAGAAATTAGAAATATCTGCCATTATTAGTAAACCAAGGAATCTCACCTTAACCGATGTCGGTCATCCTCAACCGACGCCGTCAACCAGAACCGTTGTCGGTTACCATTTATTCACCTTAGCAACCTTGTTTGAGAGGTTGGCACATTTCTAGACCAGAGGAGAGAGATCAGAGTTACATGCAAGAAAACCAACATCCTTTCACGCATCTAGACATTCACAACCAACACTAGGAAAAATCCAGAAGCATTGCACTCATGGAAGCATTCCGGATTCACTGCTATGGTACCAAATACCATCCTTCTGATCAACTACCATTACCATTCAGCCATCCAGTCTACATCATAGTAAGTGTATCCCTAACCAACATTGTTATTTTAGTTAGTATATTTTGTTACTCCTGATTATTAATCTACACTTTGCATGCTCATTCTTCTATCCCTTACCAACCTGTAACCCAACCATTTCCTTACCCACACTACCAAATCACCCATCCTCACCTGTTATTCATCCCTAAATACACCTGAGACTTCTATAAACCTCCTTATCCACCCTACCATCTCTATCAAATCCTAGATCAAACCTTGCAATTAGATCTCTTTGAGTTTCATACACCCGACCTTACCGACGCCGGTTACCCATAACCGTCGTTAGTTCTACATAAACCGTCACTGGTCATACCGAATGACGTTGGTCTCTATGTTTTATACCCTACCCAAGAATAGAGCCAAACAATCTCCTACCAATTGACCTAAACAACCCGAATCGACTCACTGACCGGTCCCGAGACCTTGACAGTCACCTCATCCTTTAGATCCAACTATAGCCTAGCTTGTTGTGATTGGATTTGCTTATTGTACTTGAATGAGATACCTAAATCATATCAACTACAATAGGAATTTACTTATTTCTCACATTAATTTGTTTTAAAATAGTGGATTTATAGCCATCTAGGAAGTATCACACTTCCCGGAACTAGCATACGCTAGCAGTCCACTATCATATATCATTTAACTTCTCTTTTGTGGTCTTGTTTTCTATTACAAGTAGTTCCTCCTAGCTAAAAGGAAGCTCTCACAATCAACATTGGGTCAAGAAGTTAGAATGCGTGCATCAACCTCCAACCAACCCATTTAATAGGTATTCCTCCTAGCCCATAACCCTATCTGTTTCATCTCTATAAAGTAAAGAAAATGGTGAAACATTTTGGCATGCCCGATGGGACCCATTAGGGGTTCTATTGCATTCTATTCATTTCTAGGAAAATTTGTGTGTTTGTTTTCCTTTAAAAGGCTTACACATTAATATTCTCCCTAGTAATCCTCTCTTCTTTCTAATTGCTCTAAAAGAAACATTTCTCTTGGTGCATTTAAAAATAATCATTCTTCTTTCTTGCTTTCTGCATTTAGTGAAAGAGCATACCCTCTCCTATTCATCATTTGCTTCATCGAACATAATATTTTCGATTTGGGATTAAAATTGGTTGCATTACATTTGATTTGCTGCATTTAGCTCACATTAAAATGAGGGCAACCTATATGTTGGAATTCATGCCCGGTGATGGTTACACAAAGAATTATAGAAAGCACATTCTCTCTTTCTCTGTGTCTTACCAAATTGCACAAAATTGAAACATACACATCTTTCTTAAACAACATCTTACTTGGGAACACTTGTCCACAATCACACGATTAGATTGGAAGGTACTCCCAAATCATTACCTTTATCGAGTCATTATCTCAGAGGATGGCCTACCCTCGCCATAACATACCTGAAACCTCTCCTTTTAGATATCCTTCTTCGTAGGAAGCCTTCCTCACCAAAAAATCCATTCTAAATTCATGAGTCAACCTTATAAATAGCATAAGCTCAACACATTAAAAATCACTTGTTAGGTGTGTTTTTAGTGTTTGATTGACATGCGTTTTGAGGTGTGAGGATACACTTCTCCATTTTTCCATTCTATTGCCTTACACACTCCACAATCACAGTTGGAGTATTTTGACTTCTTCTGAGTGTGTCAAGACTTCATTGCATCATCTCTAGACCTCTGGGTTGATTATTTATCTCACTAAAATTCACAATAATTCATTTTCTACATTTTTCCAATTTTCACAGTAACCGACATCGGTTACCCTTGACCGGCATTGGTTTTTCTTAACCGACATCGGTTTTCTGTTCTTTTGGGTTAAATTTCCTAAAGAACCCTTATTTCATTTTCCTTGCTATCAAAGTTCTGTGAGACTCTATAGTTTCTAGGCTTTGATAAACAATCACATACAAATTGTTCATCTAACTGTCAACAGTCTTTTTTTCTTCATCTAGTAAAATTGTTTCTGTCTCATAAGAACCGACGCAACTACCCTTGAACCGATATCGGTCACCCTTAACCATTGTCAATTAATCATTAAATATCAATTGATATATTACCCAAATCCACCTATAAACACTTGTTTTTTTCATTCTCACTGCTCCATGTGTCATCTGTAGGATACATCATCACCTGATATACATTTATTCACATGGTGTTGACTTACAATCAAGCTAACACTCTTATATTTCACACAAGTCATCAACCACTCTTGCCTAGTCCTTCACCACCCTTAGTCATGTCACCCATGGATCCAACCCTACCTACCACCATTACCGCAGCAGTACGAGGAATTTACATGACTCCTTGATCAGAATCCCATGGCCTTACAGTTCTACCTTTCCCACTCTTCCACCTAGGACTCCTTAGGTCAGTTGATATATGGCATGCCTATATCCATCTCTCTTGCCCTTATTCCCACTTCGCATCAGCCCTTAATAATGCGCATTACCTTCACCTAATTCACCCCTAGTGGTTTCAAAGCTAGGACCCATACCCATTATGACCATTGCGTCAGATCATCACACACATGTAATATTTGTTGTCTCCTCATCGACCACCCAGACTATAACCCCATCCGCACCCATTGTACACAAATACCCATTGCAATGCAACCACCCGGTGTCGGTGACCCCTACTCCATTCCGAATCTTGTCCTCTCTATCCAACAAACACTACCCCCAATCACTACTAGAGTCACTTTGACCATCCCACCTACATACACATACTATCAACAACCCCCTATCTCTTTGTCACCCCTTCTAGATACATGCCCTCCATATCAATCCCCTATTCTCAACCTCCCTATTCGACATCACCATACAATGGAATTTCACCCACATCATAGGTTCAATACCAGCCCCCTTATGCCACAGGAGGTTCCCTTCCATCACAACCTACCAATGACCTCATCAAATTGATGATGGAAAGGATGCAGACACTGGAAGCATCGGTTTTGGGCTCACACAATTCTCTCACCTATGATGAAATATGTAATGAGCCCATTCATCCATCCATCCCTATTCTCCCATACCATGTACATTGGGAAATGCCAAAATTCAACCGTTTCAATAGTAAAGAAGACCCACAACAACATTTGTGGTCTTTCAAACATGGGTGTTACCTGATCGCCCATGATGACACTTTACTCCTACGCGGACCCCGATGTCCCTAATAGACTCGCATTGATCTGGTACAGTGGGCTACCAAGACACTCCATCTACTTGTTTAATCAAGTAGCCCAATCCTTCTTAGATCACTTCTCCATCAACATTGTTA
Source organism: Taxus wallichiana var. yunnanensis (assembly GCA_018340775.1). Taxonomy (NCBI): domain Eukaryota; kingdom Viridiplantae; phylum Streptophyta; class Pinopsida; order Cupressales; family Taxaceae; genus Taxus; species Taxus wallichiana. The sequence goes on along the minus strand of CM031244.1, from coordinate 553,685,176 downwards.
AGAAGGTTACCATGACTGATATTTATTCCACACGACAGTACGACGATGAGTCTATCATTGACTTTGTCGCTCATTGGCAAATGCACCTAATTAACCAACTCACATTTCAATTACCTCAAACTAAACTCATAGAGTTATTTTCTCGAGCTTGCATAAGACACATATCACCAACTCTGCAAGTGCATACCTTTGCACTTTTGACGAGGCATTCACCATGGCACAGAAATTAGAAATTTGTGCTATCGAAGAAAAGAAAATTTAACTTTGTAACAAGAACATCACATTCAAATCAAATGATGCTTCTTCATATTTGAAACCCCAAAACAACTATTCAAAACCCAAAGGATCTTCCAACACCATAGTTCTCAAGGCTGGCCCCCTCATCAATCAAACCTAGCCAAACCTCCTTCTAATCTCTCTCCCGTCCAAGCTTTCCAATTCAGACAAGAACAATGAAAGTACACTTCGATAGGAGAATCTTATTCTTTTGTTTTGGAAAATCTTATTAAGGTTGGTGTCATTACCCTTCCACCTATAAAACCACATATTGGTTTTGACCCTGAGTGACCCATGCCCATGTGGTATAAGGAACATGAATTTTGTAACTATCATCATGTCAAAGGTCATAGCGATAATAACTACATCACCTTCAATAATATCGTCCAAGAAATGTTAGACAACAGAGATCTAGTCTTGATAGCCCGAATGCACCCACTAACAAAAACCTACATATCTTCAAGAAGCCATTTCCTAATCATGCCCCTTCTTCCAACCAAGCTAGGTGACACTTCAAATAATGATAGCAATGTCCGTGAGGTCCATGCTATTTTCGATGACATACCAATTTCTTCCCAATTTCCTCATGTTCCTTCCATAGACAAAATCTTAGCCTGAGCTCCCCTACCTGCACAAGAACCTATTTCATCTACTCCTCCACCCATAGAGGAACCCCCTTCATTTTCTCCTTCACTTGTGGAAGAGCTTATAATCAGCACACCACCTTTGGCCCCTCAAATTACCGAGTAGTCATCAGTGGCACCTCTCCTACTCATAGGAGATACATGTTCACAACCTACACCATCACAAGGAGAGTCAAACTCGTCTGACTCATCCTCTCCTCTACCCATAGAGGATCTATAGAAATACCATCACCTTTAGATGACCGTTCACCATCAGAATTCAAGATCTCACTGATCTTCTTTCGGCTCTTACCCATATAGTTTGAGGCTAGCCATTTCCTATATTCTAAACACATTTTACAGGAATTGTCACTTGATCCATGTTAGCCCCGCTTATGATGATACCATTTTCACACTTGGCTGATCACCTAAACTATGTTGATAGATCCTTACTTTGGGGACACCTTCTACTTCTAGTTTTAACCCAAATGCAGTTGTCACTCACCGATACCTCCACTATCTATCCAAAAGTGTTTTGAGCAACCAAACCAAACACAACCATGACTATTGCAACACCTTCCACATCACCACCCATGGCCCAACTCACACCTCTGCCCATAACCCAACATACATCTACACCCAAACACCTACCCACACCTATATCATCTCCCTTACCTAAACCTATTACTACCTTAGGGGTCATACCAACAGCTAGCCTTACTCACCCACCCATTAAATTAGATTTAGCCACATCTTCCAAAACTAACACTAAACTTACCACGACCCCTAAAAGAAGATCCAACCTCCTAGGCCTCATACACCAACCTTGCTTACCACACCATTATCACCTTCACCCCTTCCATTCATCCTAGGACCTCACCCCTCGACTCTAGTGAAGCAACCTCCGTCCACCGGTAAACCAAGAACGCAGCAACCCATTTCCTCATCATAGACCTCTAATATACCCAAGCGACCCACACAACTTCCGCCCTCACCCGTAACCTTCTTACCACCCATACCACCACTACCATCCATAACTTCTTCACTACCCATGACACTTTCTTCTCTTTCACTCACGCCTTCTACCCAACCTATACCACCCACCTCCACAACACCTCGATTACCCCCATGGGTAACCCGTCCTCTTCCACCATATAATTTTCCCTCTACATCTCATACACTTGTGTCATCATTGCCTCGAAAAGGTGCAATCTAAAGCTAAAAATCCGCTACCCTCCAATAAGGTAGTTAAACCAACCAAACCTTCCATTTCTAGCTCTTTTACCATGTCCGTACCCAAGTAAATGCAACCAAGACCGAAGACCACTCCACACACCAAACTAGTGGACCAACCCATTCCCCCGCTTGTAAAGCCTCTTCCTCCATAATCAGCCACACATGTACCCAAACCCACATTCACCTCCCATTGTGATCCACTAGCAGGGTCCTATGCCAAAATCTTAACCAATCTCCTCGAAACTTTTGTCATCACATTACCACCTCTTAGACCTTACGACCCACTCAAACCCAAACCAAAAGGGTTTAATGAAACTAAAATCCGTGCCTACCATCATGTGCCAAGCAACAATATAGAGAACTGTAAGGATTTAAAAAACGCTCTTGTCTAATTATGTCCTCCCGAAGAAAATTTTGATGACAATGATCTTCTTGATGAGGACCCCATTTCTCCTCCACCAATTTCCCTGGATCTCCTTCCATTACCTACTCAGTGACCAAAATCTCCACCCCACAACCCTTTTATCCACCCCCGAGATTCGTGATTAACATGGTTCGTATAAGAGAGTTGGCCAAACCACCACCGAAATGCCAATGCGCCCTACTCATTTCACAAAGATCATATCCCCCATTGGGATTCTATCCCTCATACCACTATACCTTTCATGAGACACCCTATTCATCCACTTCCCTCAAATTAACATAGTTCACATTACCACCCTTACTTAGAAAGAGAAGGGAAAGGAAAAGGTAACTGGCCCATCAACCAACCCTGTACCCAACATACCATCTGCACCCATACCCAAAGTCACTATTTAAGGTCCCGCATATCCTATTTCCGATGGGGTCATGCACCATAAAATTATAAAACACTTACACCAATCCCCCTCAAAATGTCTTTATATGACCTCATCCAAACCTCGTAGACACATCGTTAAGCCCTCATGGAGGTCCTTCAATCCAATGAAGTCTTACCAAATGACCCCACACCCGTAGCCTCCATCATTATCCCTTGTTGGTACCCATATTTAATCTCCTTCACAACTTGAGCAACATCATGGATTGTAAGACACTCGAGGTAGATAGATGATTTATATATCGTTTTGTAGCTGGGAGAAATCTATCTAACTTGTTGGAACTCAGGCTCTGAAGGAGTGGGTAGCACCTTGAAAGGATTTTGATCTAACCCTCACTATTTTAGGTTGTGCCTTTCAACCAAGGTAAGAGAACCTATATTGCAGCCTCTGTTTTATGAAGGAGGTGGAGATATCCTTATACTGCATATTGTATGGAGATGGCCTTGGGAAAACATGATCAATCTTCCATTATTCAAACTCAATAGAGTTATCACTACTAAATGATGGAAATGCTTTCAAGACAAGGCTGAGGCTGCTAGAGACATGGTATGATCCTGATTTGCTTTGTGCATTTTTGTAAATGGATTGTATTCTTTTATTGACACAATGTAGATGCAGGGGTAGTATGGGTAGGATGGGTTGTTTAGAATGATTTTTTGGTGGGGTATTGATGAGACAAACTGGGATATATCAGATCTTTGACAACCTCTACAATACTTGAAACAACTATCAGATAAAATGCTTCAAATAATCAAGACATTATTTCAACTAGAAGAGGCATAAATGGAAGCCTAGGCAGCACTCTTCACACAATATTTGAGAACTCACCACAAAATCTTGAAGTAAAGAACTCAATTAAACACAAAAATCCTTGATCAAACCACGCCTAAGGTGCCCCCAAAGGCTTACAAGCAATCTCTATAGTCAAGGAAGGTAAAGTGATTTTAAATTTGTTTATCTCCTTATCAGATGAAGGCTCTTCTGAATATGAGATTGCAAATGCCACTAAACTATCAACCAGAAATGGAGATCTGTGATTTCTAAAGACTTTCAATGCAAGATTGCAACAAGAACAATGAAAACTATTTGCAGGCATTTAAAAATGATAACAGACACCATATTGCCCAAAAAACATAGATTAACTCAAAATCTTGTTAGATTCATCAACAAGGGAGAGTTTCATGAACAATATTAGAGCTGTGTGATGGCTATACACTTGTAACCAACTCACATACATGAAGATCCAACACAGAAGAAATTATCCTGGTTCTTTGGTGGGTTTCTTAGAAGATGAGCTTTCTCTCAGAATTTGCTCGTGATTTTCAATTTTTTCCCAACCTCTTGCATGTCTCAAAACATGCATTATATATCTCTTGCCATCTTGGAGCCTTCTTTCCCAAGAAAAGAATATGCCAAGGGATCAATTCTATTACAACCATTTCTCATGATTCACTGAAAATGACATTTAACAAATTTGCAATGAGAGTTGCCAGGTGTTTCTAAAATGGCGAATCATTACAAATATTCGGATCATTATCCTTCCTGGAGGCACGTTTTTCATCATCAAGGCATGCAGATGCCTTTCCTCTCATCATTTCACCTTTTCACCTTTTAAAACTACCTCTGCAACTTTCAATTTGACATTCCATGTGTTTCTTGGGCTGAGTAAAAATTTATTACAAAAACACCTCAAATCTACAAATTGAGTCATGAAACCGATTCCAATGATCCTAGAAGGCCAAAATGACATGGAATCACCAAAATTTGATGAAAAATTTCATGATTCCAAGCTTCCTGGAGGAAAAATGTCGCCAAAAATGAAAATGCATAGCTGCCCTTGATCTGCTCTTTCTCCTTCAATCTGGGCCCTCCACGTGTCAAACTATGATTGGGAACAAATTCAGGGCTCATTTTTGACTTTTCAACCTTTTTGGAAAAATGGAAAATTATGACCTTTTCCTCGAAATGGTTAGCCATTTGGATTTTAAAGTGACACGTGGCACATGGTGGGTCCCATTGGGATCACACTTCAATTCTGCGCATTTTGACCTTTTTTGGAAAATTGGAAAATTTTCACCTTTTGCCCCATGGGCCCACACCTTCGCCTCGTCTTCTGCCATGTGTCCATCTCTCATTTGCCGAGGACCCGTGGGCTTAATCTTCATTTTAACTCCCTTTAAGCCAAGGGAAAATTTTCAACTTTGTCTCCGCGGGCCCGCACCTCCGATTTCTCCCCTGCCACGTGTCACTCGATGATTCGCTAGCTGGGCTAGCCACTTCAAATTTTGATTCTAAGTCTTCTTTGCAAAAGGGAAAAAATTCCCTCCTACCTCTGCTCCGACCCGCCTTGTCTGCCACGTGTCACCTCCTCATTGGTCATGGGCATGCGGGTCAAAATTTTCCCATCCAGTGCATCCGCCATTGACTTCCAAATTGGCCGCATCCATTTATCTTGGCCCCTTTTTGGCCTTTTTTTCCTTTGCACGTCCCACGCATCCTGCACATACTTTTGTCCTAAATGTCCCGCGATCGCATGGGAAAAAAACTTCCACTTTTTCTCGATTTTCTTTACTGCAACGATTTTGCTTTGCGCGCCCACGCGCCTCGACGCCTCAACTATCTCACGTGACCGCTTGGGATAGAAAGTTTTGACTTAGCTGATTCCTTTGTATTTTGGCCCCAAACTTGATATGACAAACCTTGGCATGACCTACACTGGTACGACCACAGCCTCCTCCGGATCCGCAATGTATTAAAACAAGCTTGTGACTCCATTTTTTGGATTTTTACAATTTTCTCTAACTTGTTGGATTTTTTCCTTGGATGGGGAAGTTAGAGAGAAACCAAAGGGACCCCCAAAACATGATTTTGGGCCTTGAATCAATCTACTTGCTCGGGACTGAAGAATTTGATGCATGTTATCAAAATTACCTCAAGGGGTGAATTTTGGATAACAGGTACACATGTATGAAACAATCAATTTTGATTTTTCACGATCGGAAAAAGGGAAAACATGACATAGCCCACAGATTTGGAAGAACTAGGGCACAAACAAGGCATGCATGGGTGTTTCCTTCAAACTAGGGCAACACAACAAGTTTGTGAGCATTTTTAAAACATTTGACTGGAAAGGACAAGTTGTAGACCATTATTTCAAAAATAAAATGTTTTTGAGCAAATAAAGATTCAAATTGGGGCAAGACGGTGCAAGCTTGAGTATTCTTGCAAAATGGGGCATGCCAAATGATTTTCAAATGGCCTAAGGCATGGAAATAGAAGAAACAACTTTATTTCACCCATTCAAACTTTAGAAAACGTTTTAGGGAATGTAGAGTGAAAGGAAAATTAGGGAAAAATAATAGAGGATCAAAATGGACACCAACACCCCTCACCATGTAGCCTCTATCACTATGTCATCGCCTTCCTCTACACCTCCACCTACTCGCCAAGTGGCCACCTCCTAGCTTTTCAGATGAAGAAATCACTCCCTTCTAGTCCGATGACCCTCGACCCCGCTCTTTTCATCTCCATCTTTATCGATAATATACACATACAACACGTTATGATCGATGGTGGTGCTAGTATTAACATCATCTCCTCCCATGCATACGACCAAATGTGAATACCTACCAATTACATGCATGGTAACCTAGTTATGCTACACTCCTTCAATGACACCATGACCTCTACCTTGGGTACCATTGTTCTCCATGTCCACGTAGGTCCCCGCACTGTCCCGGAACTTTTCTATGTCCTAGAAGGGGAGTTCCAGTATAACTTGTTGCTCACCAACCTTAGATCCGTGCCATGGGTTGTGTCCCTTTGACTTTACACTGCTGCCTCAAATTTGAGCACAAAGGACATAATTACACCATCCTTGCTGACCCATCACCTTTCAAGACCTGTAACATGCTATACCGACCCAATGATGTGATAGTACTAGTCAAGGTATCTCTGCCTCTCCCTACTTCACCCTCATCTACTAGCCCATCCACTCGACTCGCCACCACCTCTCCCACATCTAACCTTGCTATCCCTACTACAGTTGCAGCCTCTACTGTTGACTCACTTGTTTCCCCATTATCTAGTGAGTCATCCGTCCCCGCTACCCACATACCAACTATTGATCCCTTAGAAGGTGTTTTTCAATGCCTCACTTTAGGGAATACTACATATACAATATTGATAGCTTCCTCACCCCGCAAAAGTATGGGAACCTACACCAACACCCTAGTTATGACATTCGAATTGGTGATGTTTTTCCTTATGGCCCTCCCCACCTTCGCACTAATCTAATATATGGGGGACTTGATATGGCCACCTATAAACCCAAACCTCCATCCCAAACCCAACCATTTTCATCCGACCTACACTCCCTCACTAACCACTGCTTCACTCACACTTTCCTCCACCGGTGCACGTGGAAAGGATTTGGTTTTGGCTTTTACGAATAGGGCCACCATACTGTCATTTCTGTACCTCTCATAAACACAATGACCATAGTGGCATTGGTTTTGATGCTCCACCTTCCAAGAAGGTTCACGTCAACCTCATTCAGAACGGGAAATATTCCCCATCTCATTCACCCACATTACCATCTTCACCCATGGAGTCCATAGATCCCGAATCTATTCCTCCTAACTTTTTTTTTTTCCATTTTCGTAAACACCATTTCCTGGGACTACTGACCTATCAATGTAATGGTGAATCTCTCTCTCTCTATCCCATTCCTATATCCTGACATGATCAATGACGATGCACCTTCTATTAACATCCTTTTATTTATAGATGATGAGTCCATCCTCACCTACCTTGGTGCAAAAGAATCTTATATTCATCGGTCGTTACCCTCTTATTTGCAAACCATGTTGAATGAATTGACCATCAAAATCAACATTAACACTCAAGACGACCCACACATTCTAAAGATCGCCAATCCTTAGACACCACCAATAGAAAGCCTTCACCTCTTTCCTTTGGGACCATAACAATGTGCTTGCCTAGTCCTATGCCGATATGTCTGGTATTGAACCAAATATCGTGGTCCACAATATTATAACTGTTCTCGATGCCAAACCCATCAAACAAAAGTTGTGGAAAATGCATCCTCACATTGCTCTTTTGGTCTAAGAAAAGCTTCAATGACCTTCTCTTGGTCTCCTTCATTTTACCCATTGACTATCCCCAATGGATTTCTAACATCGTTCATGTCATAAAGGTGATAGGGGGACTCTGCATTTGCATGGACTTCCGTGACCTCAACCTCGCTTGTCCCAAAGACAATTTCCCCTACCAGAATCGAAAAACTAGTTGATCTCACCTGGCCATGAAATTTTATCACTTGAATAGACGGTTTCTTCGGCTAAAATCAAATATTACTAGCTCCAGAAGATCAACACAAGAATTCCTTCATCACCCCTTGGGGGAATTTATGCTATTGAGTCATGCCTTTTTGCCTCAAAAATGTTGGTGCTACATATCAACGAGCCATGACTTACATCTTCCATGACATCATGCATCACATGTTGGGAGATTACGTAGATGATCTACTTGCCAAATCAAAACATCAAACCAAACAAATGCCTATCCTTAAGGTCATCTTTAACCATCTCATCAAGTACTTGGTGCATCTTTAACCAAGGAAGTGCATCTTTGCGGTACTTTTAGGAAAACTCCTAGGTTTTATCATTTCTTTGCGTGGCATAGTATTTGATCCTGCTAAAGTTAAGGCTATTCTAGATATGCCTCCACCTACTAATCTCCATTAACTTTGCACCTACAAGGAAAGTTGCAATCAATTCGTCATTTTATCTTGCAGCTTTCTAACCACTCATTAACCATTTCATCATCTTCTCAAGAAAGACATTTCATTCAAATGGGATGATGAATTCCATAAAGCCTTTGAGGCATTAAAACAATACCTCCTTCAACCACTAGTGCTCATTCCTCCTAAGGATGACCAACCCTTTTACCTATATATTTCCACCACCGATCAATCTCTAGGTTCCATACTCACACATCGCAACAAACATCACCGAGAGAAAGTGGTTTATTACATAAGCCACACCCTTATTGACTGCAAAACTAGATATACCCACACCAAAAAACTCGCTTAGCCTTAGTTTTCATTTCTAGAAAAATCTGCCATTACCTACTCAATCACAAAACCTTTGTCATTACTAATACTGACCCATTACACTATATGTATGCCAAACCCTATCAACATCAACGTGCCACATGTTGGCTTATGCTTCTTGCTGACCTTGACCTCAAATTCATTCATCAAAATTCCATCAAGGGCCAAAGCTATTCTCGACCAACCGGTGACACATCTCTTTCCGGGAATCAACCATCTAACTTCGACTTCCCAGATGAGTCTATAGCTACCCTTTCCCTAGATGAACCTGCTTACCAAATGAAACTCTTCTTCGATGGCTCCAAGTGTCAGCGTGGGGGTGGGGCTGGTGTTATCCTCATTCCTCTTGATGGTGAACCTATGATTTTATCTTTCAAACTTGATTTTGATTGTACAAAAATATTGTTGAATATGAAACACTCGTATTGGGTCTCTAGGCTGCTTATGCCTTAGATGTTAAGTCAATCAATATATTTGGTGATTCTAAGTTGGTCATAAACCAAGTCAATGGTATATACCAGTTTCGTAATGAGATACTTCAAAAGTATAAACATCACGTAGACATACTTTGACCACCTTTGATCGTTACGCACTTCAAACCACCCCACGTTCTACTAATAAATTTGTGGATACCATGGCCTACTTAGCTTCTCAAATACCTATTTCACCTGCTGACTCTAAAATATTTGTCACCATACAAAGGCTACAATCACCCTTATTTACCTCATGAAGTTTATCATTAGAACCGTTGCCACACGACCCACATGACATTTGGTATAAGCAATATGAAAACTATCTTTCCCTTTCCTTCTACCCACCGATCTCAATCGTAATGGACAACGTGCCTTTCTTAAAAATGTGTCCTGCTATGTCATTATGGGTGGTCTTCTTTACAAATGTGGTTTTGACGGTATGCTCTTAAGGTGCCTTACAAGTTTTGAAATCCTCTACACCATTAAAGAAGTCCACGATGGAATTTGTGGAGGTAACTTTAGTGATTTAGTTGTCGAAACACATTCTTTTCCCAAGCTAGTATTGGCCGACCCACACCACGACTATTTTGATTATGTCAAATGTTGCGTGAAATGCTAGCAACATGCTAATCTCCATCACACACCTAGTCATGCCTTACAAGTTACATGAGACCTTTGGCCTTTCTCTCAATGGGGTTTGGATCTTGTCGGTGAGATCAACCCCATTCTTCACAATGTCACCAATGGATCATAACCGCTACTGAATATTACACTAAATGGGTAGAGGCCATTCCCCTCATTTCTACAAAATCTAAGAAAATATGTGAATTCATCAACCATCACATCATTTGTCATTTTGGTGTTCCTCACCGCCTCATCACTGATAATGGCAAGCAATTAAAAAAACCCTATGCAAACTATGTGACGCTTTTTGGCATCCAAGTCCATTTTTCATCACCTTATTACCTGAAAACCAATGGTCAACCTAAATCAACGAATAAAACCTTGAACAAAATTCTTCTAAAGGTAGTCAACGATACTGGAAAATATTGGCATACACACATTCCTTTCATCTTGTGGGCTTATCGCACTAGTATTTGCACTTCGATTTCTGCCACACCCTTTTCTCTGGTATATGGTACCGAGGTTGTTTACCTCTCAAAGTCCAGATTCCATCTCTCTCGCATCTCGACTACAAGACATGCTCAACGACGATGAATTTCACCCAGATCATTTGGTGCAACTTGATTTATTAGATGAACGTTGTCTCAATTCTCTCGACCATCTCCAAAATTATCAAAAACATATATAATGTGCATATGAAAAATGTGTTCACGAATGAACCTTTCAAGTCGTGACCTTGTCCTAAAGGAAAATCAACATGTAACTAAAGAAGAGAAAGGTAAACGGGTAAATTTACTCCTAATTGGATTGACCCTATATCGTTACCCATGCCTATGGATCATTGCTTATCGCTTTTCTTCACTAAGGTAAAAATGAACCTCGAGCCCCTTAATGCCTTGCATCTTTGGCCATTTTATTGTTTATTTCAAGTCCTATATCACTTTCTATCAATTGATTGCTTGTCACTTGAGCGTTGTTCACCCTCGCCATATTACTCGCTTTGAAGATCCATGACTCAAAAAGAATCATGTGATTCCCATCACCTTTCAGCATTATCTTCAATATGAGTACCACGGATCCACTCATAGCATGATTCTCATGGATACTTTTTGTCTTCTTCTAGATGGAATCCCATGGTCATTCATCATTCAAACCACTTCTTTCATAGTTAATCTTTGTGTGTTACGGTCTTATCTTCCTCGAACAAAACCTAATCTTCCTCTATAGTATTGTCCATGAATTAAATGTTAAAAAAAAAAAGGGATGGAACTCCTTGAGTCAAACTTCCGAAAAAAAGATGAATCCCTCAAAAGGGACATCTCTTCACTCTAAATTCCATCATTATAAATAGACTACTCCATTGATGGACAACTATATCAAGTTATTTAACAAAAATAAAATCTAGAAGCTTCCCGCATCGATCAGCTTCACGAAGACGTCAAAGAGATAATATTCTCATCCCCTATAGACTTCCCACATCGATCAGTCTATTAACAATAAACAAATGAATAAAAATATGAAATTTTTGTCATGGAGTTGCCTATTTTTGATCCCCGGGTTTCTTGTTCGGAAAGACACGTTGTCATACACTAAGTTACACTAAACCGCCTATTCTCACCTCCTTGTCTTTTTAGCCTAATTCCTCTCTACTCAAGAGAATCACTGTAACCACGACATTTCATTATCATGTGAATTTTCTTCACCCTTAGAATAGTCCATTATGCAAGGCCTGTAGGGTCTTACGTTCATAAGCCCATCTGGGGTATAATAGACTCATTAGGGTTCTTATCAATTAAGCGGTTCTTTTTCCACCTCTTACATTTCTACCTTCTCCATCACCTACTGATTCTCCTATAATAGGAATAGATCACCTATTGATAGAGTCGTAATGAGATACTTCAAAAGTATAAGCATCACGTAGAAATGCTTGACCACCTCTGATCATGCATTACGCATTTTAAACCACGCCATGTTCTACCAATAAATTTACGGATACCATGGCTTGCTTGGCTTCTCAGATACCTACTTCACCTGCTGACTCTAAAATATTTGTCACCATACAAAGGCTACAATCACCCTCTTATTTAGCTCATTAAGTTTACTCCGTCGAACCATTGCCCCCACCCACGTGACTTTTGGTATAAGCAATATACTGAGACTATCTTTCCCTTTCCAACCCACTCGATCTCAATCGTAATGGACAACGTGCCTTTCTTAAAAATGTCTCCCATTATGTCATTATGGGTGGTCTTCTTTACAAATGTGGTTTTGACAAGATTCTTTTATGGTGCCTTACAAGTACTAAAATCCCATACACCATTTAAGAAGTCCACAATGGAATTTGTGGAGTTCACTTTAGTGGTTTAGCTATCACAAAACACATTCTTTGCCTAGTCTATTATTGTCCGACCCTAAACCGTGATCAAGTGATTATGTCAAACATTGATGCTAGAAACATACTAATCTCCATCACATACCTTGTCATGCCTTACAGTTGCACAAGATATTTGGCCTTTCTCTCAATGGGGTTTGGATCTTGTCGGTGAGATCAACCCTTGTTCTTCACAACGTCACCAATGGATCATAACCGCCATCAATATTACACTAAATGGGTAGAGGCCATTCCCCTCATTTCTAGACAAAAGTCGAGAAAATATGTGAATTCATCAACCATCACATCATTTTTCATTTCAATGTTCCTCAATGCCTCATCACCGATAATGAAAAGCAATTAAAAAAAACCCTACGCAAACTATTTGACACTTTTGGCATCCAACTCATTTTTCATCACCTTATTATCTCGCAAAACCAATGGTCAAGCCGAATCAACCAATAAAACCTTGAACAAAATTCTTATGAAGGTAGTCAATGATACTGGGAAAGATTGGCATACACACATTCATTTCACCTTGTGGGCTTATTGCACTAGTATTTGCACTTCGACTACTACCACACCCTTTTTCTCGGTCTATGGTACCGAGGTTGTCTTACCTCTTGAAGTCCAGATTCCATCTCTCTGCATCTCACTACAAGACATGCTCAACGATGATGAATTTCACCAAGATCGTTTGGCACAACTTGATTTATTAGATGAACATTGTCTCAATTCTCTCGACCATCTCCAAATTTATCAAAAACGTATATAACGTGCATATGAAAAACGTGTTCATGAATGAACCTTTCAAGTCGCTGACCTTTTCCTAAAGGAAAATAGACATGTAACTAAGGAGGAGGAAAGTAAACGGGTAAAATTTTCTCCTAATTGGCTTGGACCCTATATTGTTACCCATGCCTATGGGTCGTGCTTATCATTTTTCTTCACTCAAGGTAAACTCAACCTGAGCCCCTTAATGCCTTACATCTTCAACCATTTTATTGTTTATGTCCTATATTACTTTACGTTAGTTGATCACTCATTACTAGAGCAATCTGCTTCACCTTCCATATTACCCTTTTTGAAGATCCATGACTCAAAAGAATCATGTGATTCCCATCACCTTTCAACCTTATCTTCAATATGAGTGCCACAACTCTACTCATAACATGATTCTCATGGATACTTTTTGTCTTCTTCCGTGATGGAATCCCATGGTCGTTCATCATTCGAAACCACTTCTTTCATAGTTAATCTCTATGTGTTACGGTCTTATCTTCTAAACAAAACCTAATCTTCCTCTATAGTCTTGTCCATGACTTAAATGTTCAAAAACAAAAAGAGATGCAACTCCTTAAGTCAAACTTCCAACAAAAGATGAATCCCCTAAAAGGGACATCTCTTTACTCTAAATTCCACCATTATAAATAGATTGCTCCATTAAAGGATAACTATATCAAGTTATTTCACAAAAATAAAATCTAGAAGCTTCCTGCATTGATCAACTTCATGAAGACCTCAAAGAGATAATATACTCATCCCTTATAGACTTCCCACATCAATCAATCTATTAACAATAAACAAATGAAGAAAAATATGAAATTTTTGTCATGGACTTGCCTATTTTTGATCCTGGGTTTCTTGTTCGGAAAGACACGTTGTCATACACTAAGTTACGCTAAACAACCTATTCTCACCTCCTTGCCTTTTTAGCCTAATTCCCTCTCTATTCAAGAGACTCACCGCAATTGTGACATTTCGTGATCATGTGAATTTTCTTCACCCTTAGAATAGTCCATTATGCAAGGCCTATAGGGTCTTACGTTCATAAGCCCATCTGGGGTACATTAGACTCATTAGGGTTCTTATCAATTAAGTGGTTCTTTTGCCACCTCTTACATTTCTACCTTCTCCATCACCTACTAATTCTCCTATAATAGGAACAGATCACCTATTTCTAGTGTCGTAATGAGATTCTTCAAAAGTATAAGCATCACGTAGACATATTGTTGACCACCTTTGATCATTACGCACTTTAAACCACTCCATGGTCTACCAATAAATTTACACAATACCATGGCCTGCTTGGCTTCTCGTATGCCTACTTCACTCCGACTCTAAAATATTTGTCGCCATACAAAGGCTACAATCACCCTCTTATTTACCTCATGAAGTTTACTCAAGTTAGAACCATTGCCCCGACCCACATGACTTTTGGTATAAGCAATATGCAGACTATCTTTCCCTTTCCATTCTACCCACTGATCTTAATCGTAATGGATAATGTGCCTTTCTTAAAAATGTCTCCCATTATGTCATTATGGGTGGTCTTCTTTACAAACATGATTTTGACAAAGATTCTTTCATGGTGCCTTACAAGTTCTAAATCCCATACAACATTTAAGAAGTCCATGATGTAATTTGTGGAGGTCACTTTAGTGGTTTGGTTGTCACAAAACACATTCTTTTCCTAGTCTATTATTGGCCGACCCTAAACCGTGACTATTGTGATTAAGTCAAATGTTACATGAAATGCCAAAGCAACATGCTAATCTCCATCACACACCTAGTCATGCCTTCCAGGTGTTGCACAAGACCTTTGGCCTTTCTCTCAATGGGGTTTGGATCTTGTCGATGAGATCAACCTCGTTCTTCACAATGTCACCAATGGATCATAACTGCTACTAAATATTACACTAAATGGGTAGAGGCCATTCCCCTCATTTCTACAAAAGTTGAGAAAATATGTGAATTCATCAACCATCACATCATTTTTCATTTCAATGTTCCTCACCACCTCATCATTGATAATGGTAAGCAATTCAAAAAAAAAACCTATGCAAAATATGTGATGCTTTTGGCATCCAAGTTCATTTTTATCACCTTATTAGCCGTAAAACTAATGGTTAAGCTGAATCAACGAATAAAACCTTGAACAAATTCTTATGAAGGTAGTCAACAATATTGGAAAAGATTGGCATACACGTATTCCTTTCGCTTTATGGGTTTATCGCACTAGTATTTGCACTTTGATTTCGCCACACCTTTTCTCTCGGTCTATGACCTCTCAAAGTCCGATTCCATCTCTCTACATCCGACTACAAGACATGCTCAATGACGATGACTTTCACTAAGATCGTTTAGCACAACTTGATTTATTAGATGAACATTGTCTCAATTATCTCGAACATCTCCAAATTGATCAAAAACGTATATAACGTGCATATAAAAAACGTGTTCATGAATGAACCTTTCAAGTTGATGACCTTTTCGGTGGCTTGACCCTATATCGCTACCCATGCCTTGATCGTGTGCTTATCGCTTTTCTTCACTCAAGGTAAATCCAAACCTAAGCCCCTTAATGTCTTGCATCTTCGACCATTTTATTATTTATGTCAAGTCCTATATCACTTTCGCAATGATTGATCACTCATCACTGAGTGTTGTTCACCGTCCATATTACCCATTTTGAAGATCCACAACTCAAAAATAATCATATGATTCATGTCACCTTTCAGCCTTATCTTCAATATGAGTACCATAGCTCTACTCATAGCGTGATTCTCATGGATACTTTTTTTCTTCTTCCAGATGGAATCCCATGGTCGTTCATCTTTCGAAACCACTTCTTTCATAGTTAATCTATGTGTTTTATGGTCTTATCTTCTCAAGAAAAAAACCTAATCTTCCTCTATAGTCTTGTCCATGAATTAAATGTCCAAAATAAAAAGGGATGCAACTCCTTGAGTCAAACTTCTAGCAAAAGATGAATCCCTCAAAAGGGACATCTCTTCGCTCTAAATTCCACCGTTATAAATAGACTGCTCTATTGAAGGACAACTATATCAAGTTATTTCACAAAAAAATCCGAAGCTTCCCACATTGATCAACTTCACGAAGACCTCGAAGAGATAATATACTCATCCCATATAGACTTCCCGCATCGATCAATCTATTAACAATAAACAAATGAAGAAAAAGATGAAATTTTTGTCATGGACTTGCCTATTTTTGATCCTAGATTTCTTGTTCCGAAAGACACACTTTCGTACACTAAGTTACACTAAACCACCTATTCTCACCTCCTTGCCTTTTAAGCCTAATTCCCTCTCTACTCAAGGGAATCACCACAACCATAACATTTTGTGATCATGTGACTTTTCTTCACCCTTAGAATAGTCCATTATGCAAGGCCCGTAGGGTCTTACGTTCATAAGCTCATCTAGGGTACAAATAGACTCATTAGGGTTCTTATCAATTAAGCGATTCTTTTGACACCTCTTACATTTGTACCTTCTCCATCACCTATTGATGCTCTTATAACATGACTAGATCATTGACACTTATATTTAAAAACCACTCAACCATGCTTCATGACCTATACTCAACCATGCATGCGACCTAAACTCAATCATGCATGTGACATACACTCAACCATGCCTGCCATCTAAACTCAATCATGCATATGACCTACATTTAACCATGCCTAACACCTATCAACCTATTCCTCTACTTCATCCTAATCTTTGCTAGCTTATAAGATAACTATGTTGGCCCGAGGCCCCTTTTTCATTGGGGCTATGTAGGCAGACTTCGAGGACATGGGGTCCTTAGAGTTTAGCTTGACCACTGTTTACCCTAACCAATTCTCCCTTTTACTTTCATATTCCTATTCTACCTTAGTTTCCATTTTATATCATTAACTGGAAATTAAACCAAACAAGCATCAATTTATACACATTTTTACCACATCTTCAAATCATTCATTTATCATTTTCACATTTCCATTATAACACATATTTGGAAAGTTAAACCATACCCTACATATACATCACCATTTCCCCCATGTTACCAATAACTTGGACACTCCACCTTGCCTAAACCAATTTGAATCAATCATGCCTAAACCAACCTGACTCAATCATGCCTAAATCAACCTAACTCACCATGCCTATAAAACGCCGACTCAATCATGCCTAATTCACCTAGTTTCCATCACATACACAAATAATAATGGAAATTAAAAAAGTACACCATCCATGCTATAAATATCATCATCTATAAATCGTAACGCTTTGTGTATACATATATGTACACGATATAAATAAATACCAGTCTCTCAAAACTCTCATATACAACCTCACCATCTTCAACACGCAGCCGATATATGATAAAAAATAACATAAAAATCCCATCTACATCCTCACTCTCTTTGGTATGCAAGCCAAAGTATATATACCAAAAATGTGTCAAAAACACAGATACACTGATCATATATGGTGACTAATCATCACCCCACCTGATATCCATCCCTATCTCCTCCTCCTCCTCTGCCCTTGTACGACGTCCAACTAGCATCTCACCACCCACCATGGGCCTCGGTCTTCCCTCGATGGTACCATAACTAGAGTTAGCCAACATACACCGGTGGTCTCACCTAAACCTATCTCAGGTCTCTCCGCACCATGTACTCTCTACATTGTGCGTGCGAGACCTGGTTATCTCACTCGAGGCCTGGTGTGCTATGTACTCTACATAGGATGGGAAATCTATCCTCGAAGCCATCAAATGATCCTAATAATATTGTGCTTCTCCTAAGGCATCTCTAAACTTGGCCATCGGAATGGTCTCGCCGAGGTGCCATCGGTCTCACCCCTCATCTCTGTCTCTCTCCCGGGACCTTGTCTGTTGGTACTAGTATTCGCACTTCGATTGTGCCACACCCTTTTCTTTGGTCTACGATACTAAGGTTGTCTTACCTCTCGAAGTCCGTGATTCCATCTCTCTCGTATCTAACTACAAGACATGCTCAACGATGATGAATTTCACCAAGATCATTTGGCGTAACTTGATTTATTAGATGAATGTTGTCTCAATTCTCTTGACCATCTCCAAATTTATCAAAAACATATATAACGTGCATATGACAAATGTGTTCACAAATGAACCTTTCAAGTCATGACCTTGTCGTGAAGGAAAATCAACATGTAACTAAAGGGAGAAAAGTAAATGAGGTAAATTTACTCCTAATTGGATTGGACCTATATCGCTACCCATGCCTATGGATCAGTTGCTTATCATTTTTCTTCACTTGAAGGTAAAATTGAACCCGAACCCCTTAATGCCTTGCATCTTTGGCCATTTTATTGTTTATGTCAATTCCTATATCACTTTCTATCAATTGATTGCTCGTCACTTGAGTGTTGTTCACCGCCATATTACCTATTTTGAAGATCCATGACTCAAAAATAATCATGTGATTCCCGCCACCTTTCACCTTATCTTCAATATGAGTACCATGGATCCACTCATAGCATGATTCTCATGGATACTTTTTGTCTTCTTCTAGATGGAATCCCATGGTCATTCATCATTCGAAACCACTTCTTTCATAGTTAATCTTTGTGTGTTACGGTCTTATCTTCTCGAACAAAACCTAATCTTCCTCTATAGTATTGTCCATGAATTAAATGTTAAAAAAGGGATGCAACTCCTTGAGTCAAACTTCCGTAAAAAATATGAATCCCTCAAAAGGGACATCTCTTCACTCTAAATTCCATCATTATAAATAGACTGCTCCATTGATGGACAACTATATCAAGTTATTTCACAAAACATAAAATCTAGAAGCTTCACAAAGATGTCAAAGAGATAATATGCTCATCCCTTATAGACTTCCCACATCGATCAATCTATTAACAACAAACAAAACCTTGAGCTTTTGAACTTTTGGATGTACCATAACCACACCTACGTGTTCCTACATCTAACCTTGTTGAGTTCTCGACCATATCCTTTACCCTGTATACCGGACCTCAATAACCCTTGTTTGGATGACCTTACGACCCTCGTTAACGTACATTTGTTATGTTGAGTAACCCTAGTATCTCATGGAATTTTACAACGTGTGTGTACATCTAAATGCTCGCTTACTCACCCACCCTACCTCTTACAATCACCATACCTTCGACCATCACATTCTTTGCACCTAACCTTGTTTTCTCAAACCACCCACCTCCCCATTTAATCAAACCACTCACCGCCTCCTTCTCTAATCTCATTGGTTCCTAGTTTGAAGGAGGTTACCTTTACCCACACATGGGGTAACCACATCTTATTTTTGTTAGGGTCACTTACCAATACAAGCAACACAAAAAAAAGGGGCAAAATGTAGACACCAAAATTGGGCCACACTCCTCTTGCCCCCGACGAATAACCACCTCAAATACATTCACCTAACCATGACCCCTTCCACCCCACATTAATATTAATTTAGTTAAATTAATACCCATCCTCATAATATTTATCATTTAATTACCTTGATTGACCTAATTTCCACGTCATCTAGACACCTCATCTAGTCACCTCACCCTAGACCTATTCTTGGCATGTTTCCATAACTAACTACAACTAAGTCTTACTTGCCTTAATGAGATAAGATTTGGTCCAACCCTAAAAGCACATGCCTAAGATTTCTCTAACCACATTCCCACTCATTAGAAGGAAAGCTTCCATTCTGATCCATGACAACAAACCAACTTGGCCTAAGAAATTAGAAAGATCTGCCCATTTTAGTAAACCTAGGAATCCCACCTTAATCGACGTCTACCAACCAAGAACCATCGTCGCTACCATTTATTCACCTTAGAAACCTTGTTTGAGAGGTTGGCACATTCTAGACCAGAGGAGAGAGATCAAAGTTACATGTAAGTAGAACCAGGATCCTTTCACGCATCTATACATTCATAGCCAACACTAGGAAAAATCTAGAAGCATTGCACTCATAGAAGCATTTCGAGATTCACTGCTATGGTACCAAATACCATCCTTATGATCAACTACCATTACCATTCAACCATCCAATCTACATCACAATAAGTGTATCCCTAACCAACATTGTTATTTCAGTTAGTAGCTTTTGTTACTCATGTTATTAATCTACACTTTGCATGCTCATTCTTCTATCCCTTACCAACTTGTAACCCAACCATTTCCTTACCCACACTACCAAATCACTTATATTTTCTTGCTATTCATCCTTGAATACGCCCGAGGATTCTATAAACCTCCTTATCTACCTTACCATCTCTATCAAATCTTACAATCGATCTCTTTGAGTTTCATACTTTTTGACCTTACCTATGCCAATTACCCATAATTATCATCGGTTTTGCATAAACCGTGACCAGTCATACTAGACCGATGTCAGTCTCTATGTTTTATACCCTGCCCAAGAATAGAGCCAAACAACCTCCTACCAATTGACCTAAACAACCCAGAATTAGACCCTGACCAATCCCAGTACCTTGATAGTCACCTCATCCTTTAGATCCAACTATAGCCTAGCCTGTTGTGATTGGATTTTCTTATTGTAATTGAATGAGATACCTAAATCATATCAACTACAGTAGGAATTTACTTATTTCTTGCATTAATTTATTTTAAAACAAAGGATTGATGACCATCTAGGAAGTATCGCATTCCCCGTAACTAGCATACGCTAGGTAGTCCACTGTCATATATCATTTAACTTCTCTTTTGTGGTCTTGTTTTCTATTACAAGAAGTTCCTCCTAGCCAAAAGAAAGATCTCATAATTGGCATTGGATCAAGAAGTCGGAATGCGCGCATCAACGTCCAACCAATCCATTTGACAGTATTCCTCCTAGCCCATAATCTTATCTGTTTCATCTCAATAAAGTAAAGAAAATGGTGAAACACCAAGGATACGTTTTTCAAGGCTACTGCTCACATTTTTTGGAGGTGTCCCTAAGACAATGTTGAAAATTTGGTGCAACTCGCGTCTAAGAAGGGATATTTTCTCGAATGTTAAGGTTTTTATGTATTCTTTTTTTGAATGTTTTTGTATTTTCTAAGGTCATGTTCAAAAGCAATGTACAAGGATAAAGAAGCGTGGATGCCCCCAGCGTGATGTGGGAATATACAAAGGGTAGAATTCCACTCGCATATGTTTCAAAAAGGTGAAATGTAAGGGTTCCCCAATGCTAGATGAGAATATACAAAGGAAAATCCTTCATGCAGATGCAAGAACAAATAAGCTAGATCACAACTTTGTAAGATATATTTGGTAGGGTTCTAGACCTAGCAAAGGAAGTTATTCCTATAAAGTGATGAGGGTTACCCATCCTGATGCAAGAGTAATTTGTGGCTGATGAATCTTCCTTGATCATCGGCAGCCGGTTTTCACCCAAAGACTTACCCACTGTGCCACAATTGCGTGGTTTTCACATGTGATGACCTATTTTTTTTTATTTACTATTTTCTCAAAATTTTCATGTTTTTCTTGTTTTTTCTTTGTTTTTCTACTTTTTAGTTCTTATCTGATATTTACATCATGCTTATGCATAGAAGTGCTTGAGGTGCATGGCATTCATAGGTTTTGGAAGTACTTCACCATCTAATTATGCTAGTCTCAGTAAGCTCTTGATCCATATTTAACAACTACCATGTAAGGCCTTAGTCGTTAGCTTCAAACTTACTTTTATTTTCTCTGTATTTGATGTTGTTCCTCTGATTTTATTTTAGAACTAGATAACCTATATAAAATTCATGATGAATGATCTATTTTTATATCTTCTGGATTCTCTATTTTTGGCTATGCAATTCCTAGGAAGATCGAAACAATACAACACAAACTTCTCGAGGCCCTTTTCTTGAATACAAGCATGGAATATATATGAATGGAGGCTAGGAGGTTACAATTCATTCCTCAAAGATAGGTTACAACCAAAGACAAAAAAATTCAAGTTATGTGGTGCAATTACTATCATTTCTTTGTAACTAAACACAAAAGCCTTTTGATGTTCTTTGAGGATCTGGGTATGTATTTCCACCTCCTCTAGAGTTAAAGAGGATCCTAATTTCAAAATATTTGGTTCTTCCTCTGTTCCAATGTTTATATCAATCATTCCCTCGATTAAGGAGGAATTTCCCTCCTCAAACTCAAGTGGGGTTGAGGTAACTCTAAATCCCCTTCTTATTCTACCTCGTAAATCTCAAGACCCCTTCCCGGGAAGATTCGATCATGGGATTCACAAAATAAGAAGAGGAACGTGAAATCAAGGAAAGGTCTATCTCATGATAGGTAAGATGCAGTTCTGCCAAAGCATTTAAATAACTTAAAGTCGATTCATCACTATAAACGTGTTCAACAACCGAACGACTCTTGCTTTCTATGTATGTCAACGGGTCGTTGGTGCTTTACAAATCAAGGGTTCAACGTGCGAACTAAAACGTGAAGTTGGTATCTTCTAGGTCACTACTTGGGGTGAAGCGTGAAGCAGAAGTTTCTATAGAATCTGAGAAGGTTTTGTTCATGTGGAACTGCCTCAATTGAGATGAAATCAAACCCTTTTCATCGACCTAACAATGCTATTTTGTAAAGTTGTAGATGCTCAACTCTAGTCTCATATACTTCAGATATTTGATTTGCGACTAGTTGTGAATCACCCAACACCCTAATATTAAGGATTCCCATTCTCTTAGCTACAATGAGGCCTAATAGGAGAGCCTCATATTCAGCCCCATTGTTTGTGCATTCAAAATTCAACTTGAAAAAAAAAGGTAGAATCCTTCCTTTGGGTGAAGTAAGGATCGTGCCTGCCCTGGTGCCAAAGCGACACTTGGATCCATTAAAATGGAGAGTCCAAAACTACTCAGAAGATGGACGTTAAGTCCTCCTTTATACCTTCCCCCTTTACCTCGGTTACCTCAACCATGCAAACCTCATCTACTGGAAGGGAACCGAGTCCCAAGGCATGTCCTATACCCATAGAATCAAAGGGGAGAAAATAGGAAAATCCTTCTCTAATAGCTCAAAATATTTGATGTGGTTCCTAGCGACATTTGTCTCTATAATAACATTTTCATCCTTGACCATCAGAATGCCTTCGATCAAACCCGTGACTTCTAAATCCATTGTAGGAACTAGTTTTTCTTCTGGTACCATGCTTACAGGTTTGTTTAATTGGTTCATAGGAATATCGAATTTAGAGTGAACCCCTGGCCTTTTCTTTAGTTGACCAAATGTATATCAAATGGTTTTAGATCACCTTGTGCCACAAATAATTTCCCTAAATACAAGAATTTGACCTCCTAGAATAGAGTGGAGGGGATTTCCTTCATGCGGTGGATCCAAGGATGGCCAAGGATCATATTATAATTGGTTTCCGATCTATAATATAAAACTTAGTGAGTACCATCTTGGGCCCAGAGTAACCAATAATACTATGGTTCCGATCAAGGTTACTTTGAGGCTATTATAGCCCCTCAACATGTTTCATGTTGAGGAGCAATTAGTCTCCCCATACCCTAACTTCTGAAGAAAAGAGAAGGGGACTATGTTAACTACTACCCCATCATCGATCATTGCACGTTTTACATAGTTATTGTAAATCCAAACTTGCAGAAACAAAGTCGGTCACCCCTATGAGCTATCTCAACATCCGTGGGCATCTTACTGATGTCAAACATGAATTCAATATCTCTCTCAGGATTCCCTGGAGGACTAACTTCTAAGCATATGTGATTTATCTATGCCTCTGGTGGAGGGGTAATGTTAATCAAATGGCGAGACCTAGCACTTCTAACAGAGTGGCTCGATGAGTAGGGGAATTCTTTAGTAGATCCAAGAAGGAAATGTGTGAAAAGGTCTTGGTTAGATCATTGATTAGATCATAAGCCCCTACCGGCTTGCTTAGTGTATCATGGGCATTTTCTGACATAACCAGATAAAACGGGATTGACTACGCATAGAACAATCCCTAGTTCTTGTAGCAGCATTAATTTGGGGTTCAACATCTAATTCTACCAACCCCAAATTTTTGTTTGTTGGTGACCATCCAAAGGGGGTG
This sequence comes from Taxus wallichiana var. yunnanensis, assembly GCA_018340775.1. Lineage (NCBI taxonomy): Eukaryota > Viridiplantae > Streptophyta > Pinopsida > Cupressales > Taxaceae > Taxus > Taxus wallichiana. Next base: position 553,660,705 of record CM031244.1, on the reverse strand, counting down.
CCACTTGTGGGTTTGACAAAGTTGAAGCTTCATGATCATGAGTCCCTATTATAATACCTTTATTCAAACCATTGGGATCTAATCTACCATCCTTTGGATGCATGGGGAGAGGATCATTGAAGATCCCCAAAGGGTCTATTCTCGCGGAGATACTTGTCCCATGTATGCGTTTTGAGTGGGTGGTGCTGTTGGGTTTTCCAAAAACATGTCAACAAATAATTGTCTTTGGTCCTCTGGAAAACACTGTAAAAACTTGTTACAATTACGGCAAGTTCTTGCATCATGCCCACAAACCCTATGGAAACTGCAATATAAGTCGGGGTCATAATCTCAAGGCCTTTGGTTTGTTCCCTGTTGTGGTATGAAACTATGGTTATTTTTTTGTTGTTGATTGTTATAATTAAAAATTTGAAACCCTCTCCCTTGGTTTTGGAATTGGTTAGGATACCCCCGGGTATTGACTAGGGCTTGGGGTCGAGTGTTTGTCTCTATTGTTGAGGTTGTTGCTATTGTTGTTGAGGATGATTAAAATCCACAACATTTACCGAGGGTGAGAAATTGTTGTTTCTCTGATTGTTGCCATTATTGTTGTTATTTGTAGTACATGTGCTAGTAGGATTAACAACATTAGGCTTTTTGGGTTGGTCAGTCACATCGTTGGTCATGACTCCACGATTCTTATTAAGGATATTTGGTCCTTGATTGTTGTTCATGTTGTTGGAGTAACCGGGATTATTTTGATTGGGAGTGACTAACTTCCCATTTGCTCCATAGGTCTTACAACCACTATCAATGGCCACTTGGTCAATCCGAAGAGCACCCTCTAGCACCTCTTCATAGCTCCTTAGCAGGAAATTTTGAACCTCTTCCTTCATCTCTCTATTGAGAGAGTGGAGGAACAAATCACAAAGTTCTATTTGATCCATATTTGGAGTGCTTGTAGAGGAGTAGAGAACCTGTCACCACCTTTGAATAAAGTGGGCTGCAGACTCATTATGTTCTTTCTTGATATGAAGGAATTCCCTTATTCCTGTTCTCAAAAGATTGTTCATATCAAAAGCTTTGATAAAATATGATATGAGTTGCTTGAATGAGTGTATTGAAGCCTCTAGTATCCTATAGTACCAGTTGAGAGAAATACCTTCTAGTGTCTTAGGGAAATTTTTTGCAACGACTGCATCCCATGGGAGCAACTCTTGAATGGTCGTTGCATAAGCCTTGATGTGGGCGTTAGGATCGCCCTCCCTTTGAACTTCAAAAGTTAAAGAAGAAAGGGTCTCGGGAGCATGACTATTCGAATGGAGAAATCTAGGGGTTCCTTGAGATATTTAGAATAGGTCCCCATTGCGTATGTTTCCACCATTGAAGATCCTTGTTGGGGAGGTGGGGGCTACATCAGTTGCTGAAATGGGATAACATAGACATTTGGTGGGGTGTATGACATCCCCTGTGGTTGTCCATATGGACCTAGGTAGGTATACATGTCCCCTGCGGAGATTTAGAATACATGTGTACATAGGGGGTTGATTACCTTAATATGGAATTGAAGGCATGAAGCCAAAGAATGTTGCATTTCCGGCTGGTATGGCGTTTGAGAATGCACTTCCGCCAGTGCCTATTGCAGATATCCATATGTGGCTTGGGGGCATACCCAAGGTGCCTTTCCTCATAAGCAAATATCCAAGGCTTTGAATATTCATGTAAATTTGAGGATTATGTGTAGTAGGCATTTTCCCATAGTTTTGTGGGTAGGAAGGAGTTCATGCTTTCCCTGCATATGAATTCTACGTATTTTGGGAAAGCTCTAACTCTTTGAATTTGTTTACCAAATTTGAAATGACATCGCTGTTGACGGGGGGTGCCTTGCTTAGGCACCATTTGTTTAACCATCGGAGGTGGTTGAGTATAATATCCTGCTATGAATTATTTACGATGTTGCCACCCCTCATTAGCTATATTATCAGTTGGTGGTAGGGTAGCATTATTGTTTTGAAGTAGGACATCACCTTGTCCTTACAACCTATCGAAATATTGGTTCATGTTCTAGAAGTGTTGTTCACTCCTATCATATCGTGCTAAATACTCCTCATCTAGATGGGGGAGTTGATTAGATTACATGCTAATGGGATGTTGAAACAATACCCGAGGAGATGAACTTGCTTCACTAGTGAATGTCATGTTATTTGAACTTGATTGTTCGAGGGGATAGGTCTGAGTGACCTGATCAAGTTCCTCAATACGTACAGAAGAACCGACATTGGTTCCCTGAAGCAGAGGGTTTTGAGTGGATGAGCGGTTGTCCACCCATGTTGAAAGTGAAGGTGATTGTTGTGGTATACTTGATTGGTAATGGTACATGTCAAAACCCGGGATGGGCTGACCGTACTCATCGTATCCCAACATATTTGGGGGTATAAGAATACCTATAGAATAAAGGATGGAAAAGATAAAGTGGAAACGTTTAGAGACTAGCTCTTCACGTTGGGTTCACCAATTTTGTATGATAGAAAATCAACACGTGACCTTATTCGCACCCACCTCCTAGAGGTCGTGCCGAGATAGTCGGTGTGGAATTGAAATGGAATTTAAAGTGATGGTGGTGATCAAGCTAATTAGGCAACCTTATGTCTTCGACACACAATACTAGAATATATGAATATAAGGAAAATAATGCTCTCCTAACCTGAAGGGGTGTGATGGTACAATTCAATATGATAGCTACTCGAGACTCCAATCGATGTCTAGTTCTACCAAGATTCTATTGATTGGTTGTGGAATATGTGGAAAGTAACCTATAGGTGCCTCATATGGGTTTCTAGACAAGGTCATGGAAGTGAAGACAAGAGGTGTAGTGGAGCTGTAGGGACTATGGGTGATTTTCTAGTCTTGTCTAGAAAGTCTTAGCCTGATCGGCTGCTATGTTCAACAATGAAAGCTATGTAATAATATCGGGTGGAAGTAGTGAAGATATGAATACCAATGTGTGTAAACTAGTGTCAATATCTAGCTGACTAGGCATGCCCATTGGGTTGTGGGACCTGTGGATCACAACCAAAGACTCATGGGGGCTGTGGCCCTTGGATGGTCATGCATGCAATCAAACCCTATTTCCAAGAGCATTCCAAAAGTCATAGGATTGATTAACAACTATGTTCAATGTATTGAGTTGTCCTATTTTCTCAGCGTATGTTACAGGTGTGCATAAGACTGTTAAATGAAAACTTGTGTCAATGTTAGTTATTAGCTCTGCCCATTGGGTTGTGGGACCAGGGGATCACAACTATAAGTCTTTTCCTATTGTGGACCATTGATGGTCATGCAAGATGAATTGATTTGTTTTTAGTAAATAAACTATCTATCAAAGGAAATCTAACCTATGTTTTTGGTGTTTTCTCAATATATTAGAACAAAGCAATAAAACAAGCTAATATATGGAAAGTAAATGTTTTTGTTCTTTTCTAACTTTTCAAACAATGCATCTAATCTAATAAACAAATTAAATACAAAAAATTAGCCAGATGTAGCTAACTATTTGTGCAGATGTGTGAATCTAAATCTAAAAAACTATTCTAATTCAATCAAAATCCTTCCAACCCTACCTCAGAAGTGAAGAACAAATCATAACCCTAACAGAGCTATTATTCCCCACAGCTTCCCTTGGTAATGTTGAAGAGAAAAATTCCTATTGATTTGATCTACTTGAGATCTACTTGAGATTATCTAGCTGATTGGAATGAACTATTTTTCTATTCTATTTAATATGCAATTAAAATCAACAATTCATAATTGGAAATTTGATAAACAAAGCAAACAAATACACAACTCCAACCCGGAAAAACAAGAATATTGGAAAATCTAGTAGTATCGATATTTTCCTCGCTTCTTTCCTTTCTTTCTCTATGTGTTCATGTGAGTCCAATGGATTGGGAATGCAAATAAAAACAACAAGAGGATGGTGCTTGAGCAATGGCAGCTTAGAAGCAATTTGGACGTAATGCACATAGAAGAGAGATAACACAAGAGATCTGAGCTTGGCTATGCAATTCCTAGCGAGATTATGGCAGAAAAATAATACAAGATACACAAAATTCTCAGCCTTTTGCTTGAATACAAGCATGAAATATATAGGAATGGAGGATAGGAGGTTACTTCATGTACAAGGTAAGAAGAGGCAGTTCTAACTAATTAAATCTTATTTAAAATAGGAGTAAGGAGAACCAAGAAAAAAAAAGCTATTTTTAGCCAATTCAGATCACGAATGGATGCAAAAAGCAAATTTAAGTGAATTGTTACATGTTTAAAACATGCGTGAAGAATCTGGGAAAAGTGGGTAGGACCGCCACCTTGTGTAGGGGCGGTGGTCCCGGAACTAAATGCCAAAACAAGCACAAAAAGAGGCGGGAGATGGAAAAATGTATGGAAAAGTTAAGTAAGGATATCTAGGCTACAAATATACACTGTGAATGGATTTTGGAGCTTAAACACCTTCTTGAAAGGATTTTGAATCATCATTGGGATTCTCGTAACCGTTTTCCTGATAATGTAGCATGTGTAATTTTGGGTGCGTACAGCTAACCATCCTAATACCAAAGTAACTTGTGACCAATGAATCTTTCTTGAGTGTTGGAAACTGTTTTTCACCCAAAGACCTACCCACTGCGCCACAATTGTGTGGTTTTCACATGTGGATGACTTTTTTTTTTCTTTACTATTTTCTCAAATTTTTCATGTTTTGATTTTTTTTCTAATTTTTAGTTCTTATATGATATTAATGTCATGCTTACACATATAAGTGTTTGAGGTGCATGGCGTTCATAGGTTCTAGAAGCTCTTCACCATCTAGTATGTCAGTATATAAGCTCTTGATCCATATTTAGCAACTACCACGTAAGGCCCTAGCCAGTTAGCTTCAAACTTACCTTTCTTTTCTCTATCTTTGATGGTGTTCCTCTGATTTTATTTTAGAACTAGATCACCTATATAAAATTCATGATGAATGATCCATTTTTTATATCCTCTGGATACTCTATTCTAATAGAATTTCAGATGATTAATCACTCGATACGCTTTTCATCTAACGCCTCCACTCTTCTAGCCGAGCAACTCTATAGTCTTCATCTTTATCAAGATAATCCTGGAGAGATATTCTCAGGGAGGGAAGCTCCACTTCCAAGGGTATGATGGCTTCAGTTCCATAGACTAGGGAGTATGGGGTTAGACCACTAGTAGGAGTGCGGATGGAGGTTCGATAGGCCCAGAGGGTGGGATGTATTTATAAGTGCCAATTACGACCAGTCTTACTTACCATTTTCTCCATGATTCATATAAGGGTTTTATTGGTAGCTTTCAGCATGTCCATTACCTTGGGGGTAATAGGGGTAGACCACTTGAGTTGAATATGGAAGCGTTGACACAATGTCTTAACCATTTTGTTTTTGAAGGATTTACCATTATCAGTGACAATGGTGGAAGGGATACCATAACGACAGATGAGATGATTCATGATGAATTTGGAAATTTGCACACCAGTGACATAAGTGAGAGGCACAACCTCTACCCATTTAGTAAAATACTCGGTGGCAGTGATAATGTGGGTGTGGCCATCTAAAGAAGAAGGATGGAGCTTCCCTATGAGATCCAGGCCCCATTTGGAAAATGGCCAAGGTGTTGCAATAGGTTGCAAAGCTTGTGCTTTGGCACATGTATCAAGTTTCCATACTTTTGGCATAGCTCACATTTCTTGAAGAAATTACAATAGTCTGCTTCCATGGTGGGCCAATAATAACCTACCCTTAAGAGCTTCTTAGCCAAGACCATACCACTAGTGTGTGCTCCACAAATACCACCGTGTACTTCCTTAATAACATGGACCGAGTCAGTAACATCCAAACAACGAAGTAGATTCCCGTTGTAGCCACGATGATAAAGGGTGCCTCCTAGGAGGGTATAATGGGCTATACGGAGGATAAGGGTTTTCTTCTCAGAATGGGTAATGTCCTGGGGAAATGTGCCATCTTGTAGGTATCTAAATATAGGTTCATACCAAGGGGAGGATGGACCAACAATCTCACATGCCAAACAATATTTTGGCATGTCATATGCGGGTATTTGTAAATGCTCTATAAAGAAAGGATTTTTCTCTCCTGAGGTGGAATGCGTAAGAGAGATCCAATTGTAGCCATAACATCTGTTGATCTATTATGTGACCTCGTTTTTTCTCAAAGATAATCTGTGTAAAATACTCCTTCAAGGTTTTAACCAATTTCTTGTATGGAACAAGTTTCTCATCTTTAACCTTATACTCATCATTAACTTGCTTAATAATGAGTTAGGAGTCCCCAATGACTTGTAGCTGTTTGATATTCCAAGTGATAGCCAACTTGAGGCCAACAATGAGTGCCTCATACTCTGTAATGTTATTAGTGCAAGGGAATCCCAAATGGAATGCTCTTGGAATAACCTCCCCTGTGGGAGTGATGAGAACCACTCCTACTCTTGACCCATGGAAGGTGAATGATCCATCAAAATGAACCTATCATTCATCGAATCTTCAATATACATCATGGATGCATTAGGTAGATCCAGACACAAAGGTTCCATTCCTGGTAGAGGAGCTTCTACTAACTAATTGGCCAACACCTTTCCCTTCAAGGATTTCTAATTCACAAACTCAATATCAAATTCTCTTAGGATAATGATCCAATTAGCCATTTATCCTGTAAGGGAGGGTTTGGATAAAAGGTACTTGAAAGGGTCAACTTTGATATTAGTTTGGTTTTATTGTTAAGGAGATAACGAAAAGTTTTTTAAAAGGCAAAGACAACTACCGGCGTCTTTTTCAATCTGTGGGTAATTTAACTCATAGGAAATCAAAGTGCAACTAAGGTAATAAACTACCCTTTCTCTATGGTCTAGATCATATTGGGAAAGTAGTGCACCAATAGAAAATTGGGTAGTAGAGATGTACAAGAGGAGAGGTTTTCCTGGGGTAGGCGGCATGAGTATAGGTGGGTTGACAAGGTATTGTTTTAGCAATGCAAATGCCTTTTGACAATCTGGTCCCCAATTGAATGCAACATCCTTTTTCAGTAGATGTGTAAATGAATGGAATTTATCCATTTGTGAAATAAAGTGACGGATTTCCTGAATCTTTCCTTATAAACTCCTTAGTTGCTTGAGAGTGGTAGGTGGAGGCATTTTTGTGATAGTCGTAACCTTCGCAGGGTCCACTTCTATCCCTCTTTGTGAGATAATGAAACCCAAGACTTTCCTGATAGAACACCAAAGACACACTTCTTAGGGTTTAAGCATACCTTGTAATCCTAGAGACACTGAAAAATACGTCTCAGCACTTCAGGGTGCTCTCCTCTACTTTTGGATTTAGCTAGGATATCATCAACATAATCCTCCATGATGTCATTCATCATGTCATGGAAGATGATAGTCATTGCATGCTGATAGGTGGCCCTAACATTCTTGAGCCCGAAAGGCATGACTTTGTAATAGAATGTTCCCCAAGGGGTGATGAAAGTTGTTTTATGTTGATCTTCTTCTATAATCTGAATCTGGTTATAACCTGAAAACCATCCATTAAGGACAACATTTCATAACCAATGGTGGAATCAACAATCATGTCAATATTAGGCAAGGGGAAGTCATCTTTGGGACATGCCTTATTGATGTCATGGAATTTAGTGCAGATCCTTATGCCAACAAGTTTCTTTTGAACTAGACTATGTTAGATATCTAATCTGAATAGTCAATAGGTTTAATGAAATCAATAGCTAATAAATTTTTAAGTTCTTCTTTGATAAGGAGTGCAATTTTAGGGTGCATCTTTCTCAACTTATGCTTGATGGGTTTGGCATCCGGTGCATAATGAGTTTGTACACGATGAATTCGGGGTCCAAACTAGGCATATTAGTGTATGACCACGCAAATATATCTCCATATTCTCTTAACAACTCTACAAAAACCTTCTATTCTTGAGCTGAGAGTGAAGCTCCCAATTTTATCATCCTAGGTTGTTCCTCTGAGCCAATGTTGACACTGATTGTTTCCTCAACAATCATCTTAAAAGCATCCTCCATCTACGTAGGATTAGGGGAAGAGTAAGGTCAACCTCCTTAGGTAGCTCGTCATCATCCTTGAATGGATAGACCATTTTTTCCATAGGTTCTTCATTTTGTTTATCTACAAGTGCTTCAAAAAGTCTGTTGCTATGAGACTTGTGTTTATTCCTTGCACAAGGTTTTTCTGAAGTATTCTTACTCTTGCTTCCAAGCTTCTTATTTAAGCATCCACACATCTCTACCTCTTCTCCAAAGTATGCATAGGTGTCTAGTTGAATTAAAAAGCCTTTCTTATGATCCCTAGTCATAATAGAATCCTTGAGTCCCATGAATTCTACAAATGCCTCGTCATTCTCAAAGAAATCGATTGGCACGTGAAATTGTTGATCCCAATCTATAAGTTTGGGATATACAAGGGTTACTTGGTAATTGGTTTAAGGATTGGATCCAGATAAGGTAAGGACAACTGAATCAGGGAATAGGTTAGTGGAGGCAAGATCCTTATAGAGGCTATATTGGGAATCCGCGTCACTATTGGAATGAGATGAGTCGTCCTCATGTTTAGAAGAGGTGGCATCAATATCAAAGGGTGGATCATCATGAGGTCTTATTCCAAGACCATGCTTGTTTGATTTGAAGTGAGGGATAGGAATGGGTTCTAATTTCCCTTGCACATTGATACCACATCCAAACCCATGACATACATCATATGGTGGCCTTTGACATATAGTGAGGCTTGATGGCATGAAGCCATGGTACCTTTAGGTACTCTGTTGGTGGGATCTTCTAACATATTTTCCTCAAATAAGAAACCACTAGGAATGAAATTCTCTAATGGTTTAGGGCATTGATCCCGAGTGATTTTGAACTGAAAATAGGGTTTTCCATGTGTCCTGGGTGACACTGATAAATCTAATATTAATAAAGCTTGTTCAAGAGTGAACGACTCACCTAGGCCATATTTTTCGGCATTGCCTCCCATGATGCAAAAGGGTTGACCAACGAAGGAAAGTATTGATTACAAGGAGTGAGTGAATCTGGATCCACACGTTCCTTGATAGCCTTAATTTGTAAAAGAATAACAATATCTCGCAGAAGGGCATTCATAAGTTACACGAGAAAAACTATGCAAGGCTTTGCAATGTGTAAATGGTTCTAGATCACCTTGAATGGTGATTATTTGTCCTTCATGGCACATCTTGATACACTGATGGAAATTTGAAGGAATGGCCTACATGGCATGGATCCATGGGTGTCCTAAGAGCATGTTGTATGGTAGATCCAAGTCAAGGACATGGAACATTGTATCATGACAAGTCAGCCCTACTTCCATTGGAATCACTATAGTTCCTACTGACTCTCACTCCTCATTATCATAGGCCGTGATTGTAATAGTTTTGGCACCTAGATCCATTTCTGAGTGGCCTAGCTGCTTAACCAGCTTCAAAGTACAAATGTTTAGACCAGATCCACTATCCATAAGTACTCTCTTGATCTTGCTCCTAATGTAACAACTACTTCTAGATATAATGGTAAGTTGTGCTCTGGTCATTACATGATTGCAGTGTGATCAAAAGTGATATGATCATTAGAGTCAAGGTGTGCAATCATGGCTTGGAGGTGCACGAGATCTACATCGGTGGAGACTCCCAAACTCTACAGTGTTTTATACAATATGTTTTTATGGGTAGTAGAGATTTTGAGGAGATCTAAGATTGATATCCTAGTGGGCATCTTCTCTAACTATTCTATTAGATTGTACTGACCTTCCTGAGGGATAGGTAGGGGATTTGGTATGATGAAGTGAGCATGGCATGTCCCTACTGCACAACTTTTTTATAAGATCCTAATAGTATTGACTGTTCATCAGATGAATTGATACATCCTACGAGGGAATCAAAGGGACTATTATTGGTGGGATAAACATAGGCAACATTCCTATAGTCATTGGAATTTTTTTATGATATGGATTTCTTTTCTTTTTATCTGCATGGTTAGGAAAGGGCTCTTTTAAGATACCCATTTTCTCACTTGAACCTTTTCCTGAGTCAGGAAAAGAGTCTACGACAATTTTACCCTCTTCAATGAGGTCTTCTATGTAATGGTGAAAGTCTATCTATCAGTATTGCTAACACTGTCACTCATGTTCTTTGAACCAAATGGGTTTTGGAGCATTTTCTGGGTATGGTACCATTGCGGTTGGGTATTCCACCATGTTTACGTTATCTAACTATTTTAGTATGGCAGATAGGGATTTTGTTAATGGCGTGAATGTACATTTAGTGGGTGCCTTGGGATGAGGTCCTTGTGAGATCTTTAAAATCAGACCAGTCTGCATGGTTTGGACTCTTTTGGAGTTCGTAATGCCATCTCCAATGACATGTTTTTTTGTTGACAAACTTTGGTTTGTCTAAGGATTTCACTTCATGGTTATGTTTTTCTTTGACAACCGGTTTAAGTGTTCCCTTTGCATGATGAGGGCCTTCTCAATTTGACTTCCCTTCTCTATGAATTCTTCAAAGTTAGAGCCACAGTGCATTTGTAAATGAAGGGCTATTTTTGGTTCAAGCTAGGCAAAAATATTCTTACTAGCTACTTTTCTAGAAATGCACAAGGGAAAAAAACTTGCCAACCCTTGCCATCATTGTAAAAAATTGCAAAGGTTTCATTGGGCTTCTACTTTGCATTGCAGAGGTTGTTCATTATGATATCATTTTCCATGTTGTAGGAATAATGTCATACAATTTTTTTGCTAACGTGGGCCATGTTGTAATGGAGCCCTTGGGTATGCTAAAGAACCATTCCAATCCCAATGCCCCTAGGCTGCGAGGGAAGAGTCGTATTAATAAATTATCATTGTATGCGACCTCTTAGCAAGCCATATAAAAGTATTTTATGTGATCACGTGATCACCTTTTATTTTATATTTATCAAATTTAGGAATGGTAAAATGCTTTGGGAAGGGTTTCATAACATGTCCTTATCGAATGGGTAAGGGCATAGTTCTTCATACAAATATTTCCTATTATGTCCTATGTTTCCCTCTTGTAGCGTAGTAAGCGTGTCTTTCATTGATTGTAATTCCCATTCAATGAGTTTTTCTTTGGTAGGTGATATTGGTCTTTGTGCCTTAGCCACTTTAAAGGTTGTGTCTCTATATGGATAAAGTGGAACTCTCTAGATTTTGTTTTGTCTTTGTATTTGTATACGCTTCTTCTTGAAGAGCCTAAGTTTGCTAATTTTTGGCTCAGTTTCAAGATTTTTTTTTGAAAGGATCTCTTCTTCAACTAAAGGATCCTCTTCCTCATCAAATTTGGGAGGTGGTGAGGCTTTGTGCTCAATCTTCACTTTACGTGAAGCTTTGTAATAAGGTCACCATGGCAGGTCTCCTTCAATGGTGGTATGATGTTTCCCAGAAGTAGAGGCATACCTTGTATCAAAGGGGTTATCCATGTCTAAGAGGGATACTCATTCTTTCGTTTTATGATTGATGACATTAGTTTCTACTTCACGTTTGTGCAATAGTTTAGCTCCTAACTCTAGGACTCTTATGAGTACTTGATCTCTATTATAATATAGGAGCTTGTCGAATCGGCCTAGGTCTAATTTATGCTTCTCTCAAAAGAGTCAAACTCCTCTCCGTTATGATCAATTAATGGCTTTGCATCCTTAACTTGTGAAAAGAGAGGTGCTAAGTTATTTCCGCTAAATGGGAAGGATTCAAAAGGGTTTTCTCCTAAGTCATGTTCATTTGATTTGGACACCATCTTCGTGATTCTAGGCATCACTAGCCAAATTTTATACAAGGTTTCATCTAAATGTTTTTGGAGTTTGTGTGAAACCTAGACATATGTTTGTGTAAATAATTTGAGGTGATGTTGAGATATCACAGTGTGTTCTAAATGTAATGCTACGCAATCATTTTTATCATTCAAATAACACTCATATGAACAAAATGAAATGATCACTTGAATTGTCGTTTTTCCAAGCTTATACCCTAACTATGATTCCAATGAAGGGTCCAAAGTAGATAGTGACAATATCGTATCAATATGTAGGTCAAGTTAGAATTATAACAAGGCCTAAATATTAAAGTGGTACTGTGCAATCTCTCGACGAGGTATACTAAAACTAGTTTAAATGCCGATGAAAGATAAGTTTTCTAAAAAATGGAAGTTGCGAATATGTATAACATAACAACACTATCTTGATACATTAACCAAGCAAGAAAGGTGTTAGTATCAAGATGATGTTATTTCGGTATATATAAGGAAATATCGACACTCTCAAAAATACTTAGATGACGTTGGAATTGAAACTAAGTATGAGTATAGAAAGAAGTTTTTAGTTGCATGAGCAACATAACCGCACAATAAAGGGACTTATATCAAGTTCTCAAGAAATTGAAAACATGACGTAAGTACCAAGATTGTGTGACTAGAATGTGAGAAAAAACTATCAACCTAAGGAGAGATAAATGATGAACTGAAATCGCAGTATTGAAGACGATCTTGAAATCAAGATCAAAGGAATATCAAAGATATGAAAACATACTTGCACTTTAGACATTTAAAAACCTAGCCACAAACATGGATGGGCATAAATGAAAAAAAAAGTGGTGAGTATTATCTTTGATAAGACGTGTGAGGTATGCTTCCTTCTCACCCAAAAATGAGTGGCAAGAATGTAAGGGTATAGATCAAAAGGTGAAAATAAACTAAGTGCCACTTGGGTAGAGTTTCACCTCGTCCAAAGGTGAGAATGAAACTGAGCTAAGTGAGACGTCGTTTAATTCCATGATGAAAGACACTTAGTTCTAACTTACATGGGCTCTTTTCCTTTTTCGAGAAATAAGGTTCAGACTCCAAGTGAGTTGTCACTTCATGATGGTTTGACGTGACAACAGACTAGCAAAGTGGGCTCCAAGATAAAATGGCTTCCCTAATAAGATCTCTCAACTAGGTGTCACAAGTTTTCTAAGTGAGCTCGATTTACCCAAAGAGTCGCAATGACTAATTTGGGAGTATCTCGGCTTTACTTTACCCCCTTCAAATATGATGAGAAACTAGTGCGTTCACATATTCTCACTAGGGTTGCGATACAAACAACTTTGAATCTAACTTACAATGTGAAATCTAGTCAAGTGGGTAAGTGGAGTGCTTCCTGTTTCATCCATGAGGTTACTCGAGGTGGATTACTTTAGGGTTCTAGAACCACCCCCATTGTTGTAGATTAAGGTGTTATGCCAAAGGGGTTATGTTCTAGTTGAGTGGATAGGGACGTACCCTTTTCCGAAACCTACAATACAATGTGATGTGAAATGGTGTGTTTTTATCTTGCTTAACTTAATGTGGTTTTAAGTAGCACACCATTTGGAAACCTATATGAAAACATGTGTATTAGAAGGTTTTGTTGTGTTTCAACTCCTTTCTTTGACAATTGTTAGGTCCTATAGGCACAGAGTTAGTAATTTTCCATCAAATACCGATATCAAGAAAGAAAATTTACACGTTGTTTTTGGTTCCTAAGATCACCAAAAGGTGCAAAGGAAGAGCATACACAACGTGGAAATTCCACTAAAACAAATCATATGGAAAGTAATTTTAAACCTGTTTTTGCATAAGAGGGAGTTTTGTTTTAACCAACTTTGAAAGTTTAATCTTTTTAAGCGTAAAATAAGTGTTTTTAGACATGAAAAAGGTTTTAGGAGTGCTTTTGATCTCCAAGATCACCTAGAAGGTGTGAGGAGAGAGCATACACACTTCACAAGCCTCATTCTAGCTAAGAAACTAAAACACTTAAGCTACATTAGTTTAAACAACCAAACAACAACATGTAACCACTTGTTAGACCCTGCAAACACCTAGAAAAATCCAAAGAAATGATCTTATAGCTCGGAGGAAAAATTCAAATTTTAACACAAAAACATATGCATCCGAATGACACATGCACACCCCAGCCAATGGATACACACTGACAACCAACGCGGATGCGTGGTAGGAATTTATGACAGTGGGCTCCAACACCTACACGATCTTGTCGGACATGTACACTAAGGTTTCAACGAGATGCCCTTAGCTCAATGGATAATCATGCAAGTAAAAATTAGAAAATATATAGTGTGACCAAAAACACCAGGTAGCGTTTAGAGGCATAGAGATGCCTGACATTCGATGAAGATGCTAATGGTTTGACAAATACATGGCCCTTTCTAAATGAGTTGTCAACAACAAGTACACTCTCGAGACAGATGCATGGCCATCTCGACACCTATGATAGGGTTTTGACGGAGATGCCCCCTGCAGGACACCCGCACATACCCCCTAAAAAACCTACAAAAGCCATGGAAATTGAAATTTTTAACAAGAAAATCAGGTTAGTTGTTAGTCAAAGAAGCCTATTTCTAGTTTAAAACCACAAAATATATATGAAAAAGGATGATTTGGCTCATTTAAGAAATGAAAACAAGTAAATAACAAGTTGTTTCTCCTAGAAAACATGAAAGTGGACTTAAAAGCTTTGAAAAGGGATTCTAGAGGACAATGGTGAGTGTCCCACTAGGTGTGCCAAATGTGTTCAATGAAAAGTTGCAAAAGCCATGGACATGGGGTAAGAATCTCTAAAGAAACCCCAAAGGCTTTTAACAAACTAGTCAATGGACCATTAGATAAGAAATAAACAAGGATTCATCACTTTGCATGCATTAAACTTGAAAGAAACAAACAACCTAACATATTTAGTAATCCCTACTCTTGAAATATTTAGCAAATGAACCTAGTAAAGATTCTAAGTAATTAGTTTTTGATTATAAGAATGGGAGCTCACCATTAATGGCTTCAAGGCCAATGGTTCTTCCCATTTACTCAATGCTTGGTGTGTAGTGCAATGGCAAAAGCAATAGCTCAATAAAAGAAATGAAATAAGCTCTAAACCCTAAGCAAAATGCTATAGTTTATGTTAGGAAGAAGGAGAGTTCTCATAAATGGTCTAGGGGTAGTGGACTATTTATAGTTTTATATTTGGAAAAGTGGGGAATTTTGGTGCATGTGGACAAAAGGATAAGCCAAAAGGCACTTTAGAGAGTCAAAATAAGATTTGACTAGGTTTAGAAGAGGTTAATCATGGTTAGGACTAGTTAAACTTGGTTAGGCTAGTTAATATTGTTTAGAAAGGGATTAGGGTTTTAAAAGAGTTTTGAGAGGTCTAATCAATCCAATAAAATGGATTGATAGTCTAAGAAGTTAGTAAAATTGGTATAGAAGAGGATGAGAAGATGGTTTAGCTAATAAGGGACTATATTAATCCTATTAGTTGGTTTATAGGAGAAATACGACCAAAAGAATGTCATAAACGATGAGTTAGAGGATTCAAGTTGATGAGGTATCATCAATTTGTAAGAAGGAGAATAGTTAGTGCAATATTAGGAATAATAGTGCTTTGACCAAACTATAGGTGTTTACAACAATCTCCATGTGATTTTCATTGAATCATAACCGTAATTATCCTTTGATCCGATTCGAGATATATTTGTCATTTTCATTTATTGTCTTGTCATTTTAATCAATAAATTGTCTTTTATCTCCTTAAAATGGTTATGGATCTGACTTATTTAGGCCCCTTAACTACCTAAAACAACTAACATTTTTTCAAGTGTGATTGTGTGTAGGTTTAGATTCAAATCTAAAAGAGTTTTATGCACTTTATTCTATGAGAGAAACCACAATCGTCCCTCTCTTCACAATGGTAGTATATGACCATTCTATATTAGTAGCATTGATTTAGGGTTTTCATATTAACTAATCCATCTTGTAGGTGATCCAAATCTAGAAATACATTTTGGTAATCATGGTGGGACCATTTCGATAATGGGTAATTCTTTTTATTTTCTAAATCTAACTATATTTTCTTTAGGGTTTATTTTACATTTGTTTTTACCCTTTTGATAACATTTTTGTAGATCTAACATTTGGTTCTTGCACATTTTCCAAAAAATACACAAAAATAAAAATAAAACAAATAAGGTTGTGTCGGTTATAACTATGACTAGGTTTTGATTTCCGACACAAAAACCTAACAATCTAGTAACAGTGGAAATCACCACTGCGAGTATGTTGTAACTTTATTTTTTTAGAAACCTAAAAACATTCATTTTATTAAGGGAAAAATTATGAAAGAATTACACATTTATTGTAGGTTTGGATAAGGGTAAATACCTATCCCCATAATTGTGGGAAGTACATGTGCATAAGCCCAAAAATCATTATGAGGAATACCACAAGAACCCCAAAGTAGCTAGCACCTTAAGGGAATTGGCCAACGAAATGGGTAACCTCACCTACTTGAAAACTACACCCATGAGATTAGAGCCAAGATTATCCTTAGTGACAACCCCAGTTTGATTGACGAGTGGAGTAAAATCTGGTTTGATTGATCAAGAGGGTGAAGATAAAAAATTTTCTAGTCTAGCTTGGTTTTAATCATTTTATAGGGTAAAAACCCATAAAGAAGATGAATCAAAATTTTTTTCTAGTCACACTATTGTATGTATTTCTATCATCCACTATGAGTTCTAATTTTTCCAATGTCATGCCATGACACTCAATATTCCATAACTTCTTTAGGTATTTAAAGAGATTATTTTTACATTTTTCTTGATCCCTAATCCCAAAAATAAACCAATCCCATATTCTACCTAATGATCCTAGAGTCATTTGACAAACAAAATAAAAATCATTATTCTTAATTTATCACCCATATGGCTATTTTCATCTTTTTCTATCTTCACATTTACCCTTATCACACTATCGTATGTATTTCTATCATCCACTCATGAGTTCATTAATTTTTAGCCAAAATGTCATTGGAAAACCATGACTATACTATAATATTCCATCACAATTCTTCCCAAACAAATGAGCAGCAATATCATATCTTATAATGGAACTCAATACCAAGCAATACAATGAGAATGGGCATTGTTAAATAGGAAAGGAATAACAATCTAAGAACCAATGCAATCAAAGTTGTAGATCAAGCCATAAATCAAGGAAATAACTAGTCATCAAATAACTAGTCAAGACCATAGATTTAGGAGAGAACTAGACATCAAGGATCTAGTCAATACCATAGATCAAGGAAAGAACTAGTCAATACCATAGATCAAGGAAAGAACTATACCTAACAACTAGATAATATCTCCTAATATATAAATAAGATAAAAGAAATATCCACACACATAAGTGGGTGAGGATAAATACAATAAAGGTAAATAAAGTACCTAGGTGAACATGAGATAAGGTAAATACCTACTCTAACACCCCCTCAAGTGAAGCTAGGGGCCAAAATAGAAGTGGCATGTCCACAGTATGAGTCCCGAGCAACTAGGCCTGATGAGGTACTCATGTATAATAATTGGGAAAAAGGACACCACAAGGTACCCAAAACCAATAACAATAAAGTAAAGAGAGTAAAGACCCGCTCCAAGGCATCCCAAGAAGCTCGGCTCAAAAAAATCATACAATCTTGAAGAAGTTTGGTGTATACATTGTGGTCTAAATCCACTACTTGATCACAAAACTCAAAAACAATTGACATTGGGTTTCACCAGAATAGCTCCATACAAGGAGATTATCAACGAAGTGATGTCAAAAGTGAAAAAAACACCAAACATAATTCGATCAACTGCTGCAAATAGGTGTGCCACGATCCAAGAAAAAAACCAAAGCAACAAGGCAAGGACACAAAATCTAGAGTGTCACGATCCAAGAAAAGCCAAGGTAACAAGGCAAGGACACAAAACCTAAAGAAGAAGGATCAACACCACACCCTCCCATACTCTTTGAATGGGTGGAGTGGCACTACAAACCTGTATGAGTTGCCAAAAACAACTACTCAAACACTGAAAAACTAACACTAGAATGCACTAGAATAAATCCCCCATAAGAGATATTGTCAACATGCCAAAAGTGTCAAAAATACAGATACAAAATCTCTCAACAAACAAGAGAGATACACTACACCTGCTAAAGAAAAATGCTCAAAACAAGAAGCATCACAATGCATAAGGTATATAAAGTGGAGCAAGAGGCCTAATGGTGGAGGAGCCATGCCTATAGAGTCCTCTCAACGAATGCCTATGTCACCACCACGAGTGATCATATATCCACCCCAAATCAACATGGATGGATGAAGAAGATGCCTGCATATGACTTGGTGCAAAATGCACAATGGGTGCATATAAAAGAACATCAAAATGTGTGTCAGGTTGATCATGTCTGACCGAAAATCTTAGGTTTCTCAAGCTTGAGTGAAGGTGCAGAACTCATGTGTTGCTCATGATCCTCAGAAAGAGTCGAGCAAAAAAAAAGCTCTGTCAATGTGTGATCCCAATGAAGTATCTTCTTGAAAACCAATGTCATGATGAGAATTCCACTTAACATGTGGAATAAAGGAAATAATTCCCGTGAATGTCTTCCAATGACTCCACTAGTGAGACCCATAGAATCGAGAATGTGAGAATGAAATGTAGTGGTATGCTTCTCAAAAAAATCCATGCAGCTGAGAAGAAGTAGGATACACAACATGTGGTATTATAATAGGCATAGATGTGGAAGAGCATGTAATAACAAGCTTCATATGTGTATGAGCATCAAGAGTAGGCAATAGAACAAACTCAAATATTGACAGATCAATGTCAGTGGGTTCGGAGCAATAGCTGTAAGTGGACTAGATCATGGATATGGCTGTCCACAATATGGTGGTGATGATGTAGGCTAGCAAGTTTGTTTTGCAGGAAGTGTATTATTGTATCCTTATCATGAATGAGTGATTATAGAAGAGAATTTCACTTCTTGAGTGATCTATTTTCTTCCAAAATTTTACAATATCCTCTTGAAGTCCACATACTTCAGAGAAAAAGCATATCATTCTCAAAATCCATGATAGATACAAAATGCAACTCCCAGAAGTTTAGGACATCGGGCTCAGCTGAAATTGTGTCCATAATTGATTACAACACTCCTCCATATTTGGAAAGTCTCAAAATAAATATTTCCCATAGAAAGAGCATGAAAAAACAAGCACTTTTGCAAAAAGACACTCAAAACCGAGTTACCGATCAAAATTTACAAGCTTTTTAATATTTTGCTCTATTATTTAAATAAATTGTTGTTGCCTTCACCCCAAAAATAAAATTAAAAGGGGATGAAGTTGAAAAGAACGATAACTAGATCATACCAAGCCAAGAACATAGATGCTAATCAAACACCACGATCAATAAGATGAAAGCAATTCACCAGAATAGCTTTACATAAAACCTTTGCAAACAAATGAGCAGTAATATCATATATTATAATGGAACTCAATGCAATACAATGAGAATGGGCCTTGCTTAAATAGGCAAGGAATAACAATCTAAGAACCAATCAAGGTCGTAGATCAAGCCATAAATCAAGGAAATAACTAGTCATCAAAGAACTAGTCAATACCATAGATCAAGGAAAGAACTATACCTAACAACTAGATAATATCTCCTAATATCTAAATAAGATAAAATAAATATCCACACACATAAGTGGGTGAGGATAAATACAATAAAGGTAAATAAAGTACCTAGGTGAACATGAGCTAAGGTAAATACCTACTCTAACACCCCCCCTCAAGTGAAGCTAGGGGCCAAAATAGAAGTGGCATGTCCACAATATGAGTCCTAGAAACTAGGCCTGATGAGGTACTCATGTACAATAACTGGGAAAAAGGGACACCGTAAGGTACCCAAAACCAATAACAACAAAGTAAAGAGAGTAAAAACCCACTCTAAGGAATCCCAAGAAGCTCGGCTCAAAAAAACTCATACAATGTTGAAGAAGTTTGGTGTGCACTATGGTCTAAATCCACTGCTCGATCAAAAACTTAAAAACAACTGACACTAGGTTTCACCAAAATAGCTCCATACAAGGAGACTGTCAATGGAGTGATGTCGAAAGTGCAAAAAAACACAAACATAATTTGATCAACTGCTACAAATAGGTGTGCCATGATCCAAGAACAAAAACCAAAGCAACAAGGCAAGGACACAAAATCTAGAGTGTCACGATCCAAGAAAAGCCAAGGTAACAAGGCAAGGACACAAAACCCGAAGAAGTAGGATCAGCACCACACCCTCCCATACTCTTAATGGGTGGAGTGGCGCTACAAATCTGTATGAGTTGTCAAAAAAACTACTTGAACAATGAAAAACTAACACTGGAATGCACCAGAATAGATCCCCCATAAGAGATACTATCAACATGCCAAAAGTGTCGAAAATATAGATATAAAATCTCTCAACAAACAAGAGAGATACACTACACTTGCTAAAGAAAAATGCTCAAAACAAGAAGCATCACAATGCAAAAGGTATAGAAAGTGGAGAAAGAGGCTGAATGGTGGAGGAGCCACACTTGTAGAGTCCTCTCAATGAATTCCTATGTCACCACCATGAGTGATCAGATATCCACCCCAAATCAACATGGATGGATGAAGAAGATGCCTACATATGACTTGGTGTAAAATGCACAATGGGTGCATGTAAAGGAACATCAGAATGTGTGTCAGGTTGATCATGTCTAACAGCTGAAATCTTAGGTTTCTCAAGCTTGAGTGAAGGTGCAAAACTCATGTGTTGCTCATGATCCTCAGAAAGAGTCGAGTGAACAAAAAAATGAGCTCTGTCAATGTGTGATCCCAATGAAGTATCTGCTCGAAAACCAATGTCATGACGATAATTCCACTTAACATGTGGAATAGAGGAAACAATACCCTGTGAATGTCTGCCAATGACTCCGCTAGTGAGACCCATAGAATGGAGCATGCGAGAATGGAATGCAGTGGTATGCTTCTCAAAAAAATCCATGTAGCTGAGCAGAAGTAGGATACACAACATGTGGTATTGTAATAGGCACATATGTGGAAGAGCATGCAGTAATAAGCTTCATAGGTGTATGAGCATCAAGAGCAAGAAAAAACTCAAAGACTGACAGATCAATGTCAGTGGGTTTAGGAGCAATAGCTACAAGTGGACTAGGAGCATGGATATGGTTGTCCACAATATGATGGTGATGTTGTAGGCTAGCAAGTTGTTGTTGTAGGGAGTGGATTATTGTATCCTTATCATGAATGAGTGATTGTAGAAGAGAATTTCACTTCTTGAGCGATCTATTTTCTTCCAAAATTTTACAATATCCTCTTGAAGTCCACACACTTCATAGAAAAGCATATCATTCTCATAATCCATGATAGATACAAAATGTAACTCCCAGAAGTTTAGGACGTCGGGCTCAGCCAAAATTGCGTCCACAATTGATTACAACACTCCTCCATATTTGACACTTTATAATTATAGTGCAAGTCTCAAAATAAATATTTCCAATGGAAAGAGCATGAAAAAAAAAGCACTTTTGCAAAAAAACGACACTCAAAACCGAGTTACCGATCAAAAGTTACAAGCTTTTTAATATTTTGCTCTGTTATTTATTTTAGTTGCCACTAAAACAAAATAAATTGTTGTTGCCTTCACCACACAAATAAAATTAAAGGGGGCTGAAGTTAAGCACCTACTAGTAGGAATCACAAGCTTTAAGCCCTCATATGACCATACCATATGACCAAGGGCTAAGGATTTTAATGGGTGTCTGGATCCAATGGAAGCCTCTATTTTGCATAAAACCACACACACAGAACAAAATATGACCAAATCCCAAATATATGAATATACAAAATTTTATTTGTAAAATAAATGTTACGATGGATTTCAACAACCATCTCCTGCTTTGATACCATGAAAGTAATGATAACTAGATCGTACAAAGCCAAGAACACATATGCTAATCAAACACCACAATCAATAAGATGAAAGCAATTCACGAAATAGCTTTAAATAAAACCTTTGCAAACAAATGAGTAGTAGTATGATATATTATAATGAAACTCAATGCAATACAATGAGAATGGGCCTTTCTTAAATAGGAAAGGAATAACAATCTAAGAACCACGAGGTCATAGATCAAGCCATAAATCAAGGAAATAACTAGTCATCAAAGAACTAGTCAAGACCATAGATTTATGAGAGAACTAGACATCAAGGATCTAGTCAATACCATAGATCAAGGAAATAAACTATTCAATACCATAGATTAAGGAAAGAACTATACGTAACAACTAGATAATATCTCCTAATATCTAAATAAGATAAAATAAATGTCTACACACATAAGTGGGTGAGGATAAATATAATAAAGGTAAATAAAGTACCTAGGTGAACATGAGATAACGTAAATACCTACTCTAACATCTCATACTACTATTATGTCCATTATCCTAACTCTATCTACTATTGTCCACACACACACACCATATTCCTTCTACAAGTATCACACAACCTCTTAGGTCCCATTCTTATACCATGATACCTAATTTTACCCACAACATTCCACCCACTTCCTCATCCTTCACTTATACATCTCCTTTATTCTCTCACACTTACAACCATATACTAAATCATTCTTCTACTCAACCACTCTAGGATCATGCCTTTCAACAGGCACCAGAACTATCAATCAATAACTAATGGATAGAATTTGTAACCTTGAACTTCAAAATCAGGGTATGGGAGTCCCTAAGCTCACATATAGTTAGCTATGTAACAAACCTATTCATCCATCAGTTCCTATAAATCATATCCACCTCATTTTGAGATGCCTAAATTTGATAAATTCAAGGGTAAAGAAGACCCTCAAAACCATTTGCACATGTTCAAGTATGCTTGTTACCTCATTAGTCATGATGATACACTTATGTTGCAAACATTCCCCTTGTCATTAGGTGGTCAAGCTTTATATTGGTATACCGACCTTACTCAATATAACATCATTTCATTTGAATAATTAGCCGATTATTCTTTGATAACTTTTTATTCAATGTTGCCAAGATAATTTCATATAAATGATAATCAAACCTTAATTTCAAAGTAACTACTATAATGAATGATAAAATACAAGAAATTACAAGTAATGAACATGTAATAATATGAAACCATAAGTAAGAGAAAGAGAGAGGGTGAATTACCAATCTCACACAATTTGGAGATTGTATGGAAATGGGAACTTTTGAAAAAAACTAAGAAGTGTCTTCAAAGTTCACTGGAGATCTTGGGACTCGAACTAGTGCAGACATGAATGCCCACTTGGAGGACAGGAGTGCCCAGGTGCTAGTGATTGATCTGGGTGCTAGTGTTTGTACAAGAAATTACGGTTGGATATTTTATGGGTTACAGTAGGAGCTTTGTTGTTGATTCACTTTTGTCATCCTGGTTTTATTGCCTTGTCACTAATGTTGCATGTAAACCTAAAAAATAAATGTCTACCTGCACATGCCCAAAAACCACATCAAACCTAAAAAAGAAGATACAAAATATGGATTCAAATGATGTCGAGGGTCACTGAAGAGTGAACTTAGTACCGATCATTTCACTATATTTTAGAATACATGTAGTTCGTGTGTATGTGTGTGTAATGATGCCCTAGGATTCCCTTGTGTAAGTTACCTCGTGATAACGGGATCGATATAAAATGTAGAAATGTATAGAGTTTGTGAGATGGATTAAAATGAACTTCCCACTCCTATGATGTGTATGAAAAGTGATTTATCATTGTCCCTTTTATAAGTGTGCTAGATGAGTGCCTTTCAGTGATCTTATTCCTTTGAATGCAAGCTTAGGTGAAAGTAAATAATGTTTAGTTTTTCCTCCTTATTTGAGAGTTATAGCTACTTATATATATGATTGAATTGTTTGAATTTTGTAATTGACAACTAAAAGGAAAACCCAAAGTTTAAAAAAATGAACAAAATTAAAGAGGCCCAAAAGAGTAAAAAGAAAGCAAAAAAACCTAGAGCTCCCAGAAGGGACAAGCACTGGGAATTTCTGTCCTAAATGGGCGCTAGTGTTTGAGGTCATAAATGATGAATCACTCAAATCGACATAGTTGTAAGGTGTGTAAGTCCATTAAAAGTATAATAGATATAGTAAATATCCCAAAAGACATTGTAAACCACTAGTTTTCTTTTTTAGGAATAATGTATACATTAGAATACTCTAGGACCTATAAATGTACCCAAGTGAATAGATTTTGTGTCTATATTTTTCCCTCACTTTATGTTGTTGAGTGAATACTCGATAACATAAAGTACATAGAAGATGCATACCTTACGATCCTATAGAAAAGAGTGTAGCCAATAGTGTGTTGAATGGACAAGTGAAGCATGAAGCAATCATAATGCAAAGTGTGGAAACTAGGAAGGGAGGTAGACCCTAGTGGTGAAGTGCACATATGACTTAATTTAAGATTATATAAATGGTTACAATTGGTATTGGACAGCATTCTCATCATAACTTGATTTAGCAATGTTGGTTGTGCGAATATTATGATACATAACCTCTTTATTAGTGGTGAGCTCAAGGATGAGTTTTTAACTCTTTCCTTCATTTCCTATGTCCTTGTAGACGCTAAATTTTGGTAACTTGTCCATGTGTAATGCTAAGTTTTAGCATGCTCCCTTTCTAAGAAAATTTTTCACATTTAGAATCCAATTTTCTAATCTCTCTATCTCTTCTACAACTTTCATAAATGTACACTTTTCTCTATTATTGATTATGATAATACTATTTAATCAAAGAACCATGAAACTATCGATATTCAAGAAAAGACTTTTAGTTATGGTATTCATCTCTTTGGTTCCAAAACATATGAAAGGTTAAGTATTGTAAGGTGAAGTATTGGATGAATTGTATAGTCATTCCCTTCAAATTCACAATTTTTAATGTGAATTTCAAATCATTATTTTAGTTATTTCATCTTCCTAGGGTCATCCTTATTATATTATTTCACCTACAAAAGGATATATAAATAAGTAATTATCACTTTATAACTCACTTAACACTCTCATACCAAAAAAATTAGTGGCGCAAATATTCATTAATTCATGAATATTACGGCTTTTGAAATTTGAAATTGGAAACTTTTTAGGGTATCGATGATGACCAGTTCACCAAAAGTTTTGGGTGCGAAGTCAATTTTAGGGGTCAATTCACCATTCCCATGAAATAGGCATTCAAAAAATTAGCTTGAATATAATTAGTCGATAGCATAGTTTATGTTATTGGATGAAAACATATAATTATGTTGTCAGTTAGTAGCATAAAAAATTCTACCGCCAACAACATATAGTAATGATGTCGGCCGGTAGTATAGAAAACGGTGTTGGTTGGTAGCATAGAAAATGCTACCAACCGAAAACATAACTATATGCTATCGACCGATAGTATTTTCTATGCTATCGGCCAACAACATAACTATATGTTGTCATCTGGTAGCAAAAACTATGCTACCAACCGGTAACATGTAAAAAAGTTAATGTTTGGTAGACTTTAACAGTGATTTTGTGATGTCTTAATATTCGCCATTTGTGTGAAAGATAGTTTTCACATATTCGCTAAATATTTTTTAAGGATTTTTTTCGGAGGGACCCTTAAAATTTTCCCTAGTATTTTAAGATACTACTACAAAGATCATCCCAAAAAACTCAAAGGCTTCCTAAATCTCTCTAAATCAGTTACACGTCATCAAGTGTAGTAAGTACTACAAGTATGAAGCACTCAACACATCAAAGCTTCTAGCTTCATTTATTTCTGATTTAACAAAAATAGAATTATTATTAAAACCTAAATGCAGAGTAACTGATGTAAACAATGATATAAAACTGCTACGTATAATACGACACAAGAAAATAAGCAATTTTGAAACCCTAAGAAAGAGATATAGAAAGAATGACTTAGCTAATTTACACTTGATCTGGAAGTTCTCTAAACTGGGAAAAGCTGCTAAACAGAAGTGAATAGTGTCATAAATGGTTAGGATAAATTTTTGACTACGGGAATAAGGATGGAAATGTGCGCCCATGATAGGGAAGGAGCGTTGGAGTCCTCTTACGGCGTCTATGATTTCAAAATGATTAGAACCTGATTTTTACTATGTCGCACAAGTGTCACAAATATTCCTTCTTGATCACCTACGTTTTTTCTTTGATTGCCAAAGGTACCGTAAATTTCAAAATAGATATCACTGTGACAAAACCCATAAACGAAATCAAATCCAAAAAAAGAAAGATGCGAGAATGGGGATTCGATGACCTCGATAGTCACCCTAAGAGTGAACTTACACCAAGTGTTACATTCCAAAATCCATGTAGTTCTTGTGAGTGTGTGTAGGAATTGTTCCCTAGGATGCCCTTATGCAAGTCCACTTAATAGTGAGTTGTATCTATATGTAACAATGTAGTAGATGTGTGGATGGAATAAAGAACTTCCCCTTCCTATGTTGTGTATGTAAAAATGTAGTCCCTTGTCCATTGAGTGGATGCTAGATGGATTCTTTAGAGTGATTTAGGTGTATTTGGATGCAAGATTAGCTGATGATGGTATATTCTTAGTTCCTATTCCTTGATTTTGGTCACATAAATATGTATTTATATGATTACCTTGTTTGAATTTCATAATTGACAATTTGAAGGATGGCCCATAAGTGAAAAAGATGCCCAAAAAGAGCGAGTAAGGTGGAAAAGGGTCATGTCCTTGTTGGGCACTGGTGTCTATAGCCATAAAATATAAATAAGTAAAATACCGACTATGTTGTAGGGTGTATGATACAAATAGAAAACATAAAACACATAAAAGAGGCCAAGGATAGTTGTCAATTGCTAGTTTTCTTACTTAGGAATAATATGAATACTAGTATGTATTTAGGACCTAGAAATGTACCCAAGTGCATGATTTTGTGTCTACATTTCCCCACTTTATGTTATTAAGTGACCACTCAATAAAAAAGTAGATAGAATTTGTGTACCTAATAAACATGTAGTGTGTGTGCTGAAATGCATGTTGAGTGGACAAACGAAGCATGGAATGTGCGCAAAGTGGAGTGTGGAAACTAGGAAAGGAAAGTGACCCTAGGGGTGAAGTGTATGTGTTGTTTCATGT
Source organism: Taxus wallichiana var. yunnanensis (assembly GCA_018340775.1). NCBI lineage: Eukaryota > Viridiplantae > Streptophyta > Pinopsida > Cupressales > Taxaceae > Taxus > Taxus wallichiana. The sequence goes on along the minus strand of CM031244.1, from coordinate 553,633,564 downwards.
TGTACCTATTATTGTGCTTATGATTTCTACTTCTTGTAAGGATGGACCTATAAAAATAAGAGTAAGAGAGAGGTCAAGTTTGTGTATATGAAAAATTTGCATAAGTATGTAAAATTTTGTAAAAAGGAAAGTGTGCACTGATGTAAAAGAGTATAAAGGGTAGAAAATGTGTCTTGAGAATGTTGTGTAGAGAAATTTTTGTAGAAATCTCATGCCAAGATTGATTTTTTTGTGATCTCATGTTATGTGCAATTATTTTGGATGATCTCATGCCAAATACGAGTTTTTGTGTGGTCTCATGCCAAATATAAAGTGTTGGGAGAGAGGTCTAGTGTTACTCTCCATCCACGACTCTTCCTAATAACACCACTACATATGGTATGCCTATATGTTATTTCCATTTTATCCTTGATTTGTTTGAATATACTGATTAAACCAAATGTAGGAGATATACTATATTCTATTTTCTATAAGACTATGCTTGCTAATACTATCAAACCGCTCTAAGGGCCTATGTGAAATATGTTGATCTAAGAAAATAATTGTTTGTGACCCCAGGAAATTAATGCCTTGGGGAGGACACAAGAACCTATGCACTCTTGTCTAAGCCTAGGCATTAGTTTCTGTGTTGTTATTCGATCCAAGTCTAATTTTGAGCTAGTGTTGTAATCGTAACTTGTGTCAATTATGTACTACATTGTACTTGTGTTATAGCTCGAGAGATGTTGTATGGGGTGATTTTTTCACCTAATGTATGTCACCCCTCATTTGTGGTGTATGTAACATTGATAGGATTGTGTGGCCCAAATGAGAGGACTCGATGTTGTGTTGAAATTGATACACTGTAGGGGGTAGGGGATGTTCATGGTAAAAACAAGGCATGTAAACAAAGTGGATAGATACACATGTTAGGAGAAAAATTACAAGAATGTCATAGAAAAATAATGTAACAAGCAAGTGAACATACAAAGTGGACCATGTAAAATGGGTTTCATACATGGGACATCGCTCATAATTTCACAACAAAATCACCATCGAAGACGAAAAATAAAGCAAACAACGATCAAACAATATATAGGGTATAGCCTGCTACAAACAATAGCATACAATGGTAGGAAAAAGAAAGCAAACTATGTCAGATAACCATGGTGGCATATAGTCCTACAAAAAAATGCTGCTACACATAAAGCACCCGTTAGCATGTTAGAAAGATAAAGAGTATGTAAAATCATGTATGTATTAATGGAAAAAGTAGTGTGCTAGTAAGAATAGGAAGTACTAAATGATGAAATAATAGAACTTGTAGTGTGTAAGAAAGTACATTCCCCAAGAGCCTTGGTGGTATTGGTAAGAGGTACAATGTCAAACATCATTTTAGTGTGTAAGGACCTGCAAAGGTTTGCATTCATAACTAGAGAACAAGTGGGAGTGCATGTGTATATAGAAAATATATTGATGTATTAAGTATTAGTCTAGCAAAGCACATCATGTAATTATAAGGAAGCAAGAGTAAGTGCAACCAAGATATGAAGTATGCAACATGTACGTGTGTGATGGAATGGTATGAAATGTGTGAATGTAATAGGAGTATCGTCCCCAGAAAATGTGTATGAGTATGAGATGAGGTTCATTTATAAAATACCCCTCAACAATAAAAAATAAACCATAGAACAAGAGTGTGTCATTTGGAAATGGTTTGAGAATGTGTTCTAGAAAGATAGATCATGAATCATATATCATAAAGAGCTAATACAATGAGGTTCATTTCATATTTAGACCCTCAAAAGTCAAGTATGAACCGTGGAACTAGAGTGCATCATAGGGTAATGGTGATACGAGTTTTCTACCAATGAGAGAGAGAGAGAGAGAGAGAGAGATGCAAAGCACGAGAGTAATGTGTATGTGTAGAGAATACAAATAATTGATAATTATTGAAGGGGGAAGAAAGCATGATGCCCCCAAGTGTAAGATGTGGGAAAAGTAATCAAGTAAAATTGTCAGGAGATCGCCATTATTAGGATCATAACTAATTGGAGTTGGATTAGAGACTTGGTAAGAAATAGTGTGAGGTTGATCATATAAAGAGCCCTTACAGCATAAATTGTACATGTCCATTGTATATTATTCATCAATGAAAGGTGGTTATGGAAAATCATGTACATAACATTGAGTGAGATTTTGAGAATAGCTCAAGGAGGAGTCCTTATAAATAGACATGTGCCCAAAAGGCATAGGAAATGTGATATTAGTATGATTTAGATCTAGTTTGTCACCAATGTAATGAAACCAAGATTGACCAAGTGTGAGTGGATAAGAACAAAGAGAACATGTAAGGAATATTGTCAAATGGAAGATGTGGAGGCCATAAGAAACATTAATGAATACACATGTCCATGATAAAGGTGAGAAGAGTGGGGTGGAAGGACATCATCTAATGTGAATCCTAGCCAAGCCAAGCCATCATGTATCTAATCGGTCTCAAAGCAAGTGGGGTTGAATGGGAAATGATGCCAATATGAATTATGAATGAAGAGAGTACATGTGAAGCGATCTAGGCATGAAGAAGAAGGAACCCGAGGAGATGTAGCGTGGTGATATAATATTGAATGTATGTACAAAGTCCCACGAGAGGAATCATGGGATTAGTGGATGGAGGAATCTTCTTGAATTGATATTCACCAGGGGGTAAGTGCGGAAGTTGGAGGAGCAAAAAGGGGTCATAAGTGAACGTCGTATTGCAAAAAACAACAAAATTTCAACTTGTAGGGATTATTAGCAATACATGCACTCAAAATTAGAAAAAATTATATAAATATTAATCCTATTATCTAGAATCTTGTTTCTAAATGACTATTTTTTTTTAAAAATAGAAAATTTTAGCTATATTAAACATTCAAAATTCTATGACTTGTTTTTAAAAAAAAAAACTATAAGATTCTAGTCTATTTTCCTGCAATTTGGGTGACCAAAACTTGTTTTTTTTTTTCCTTTGGTGAAAAGTTAGATGTCGTTGTCTATATTGGGATGAATTTTATTTTGTATTTTTTAGAGCAATAATTTTTTAAATAATTTTTTCCATGAAAGTGGTCTAAATTTTTTAAGAAAATGGAGCACTTTCCATTTGCCCACCATAACTACATCAAAATATATCAAAATCAAATACTTTTTTTTAACGTGTATAGAATTTTTCCATACTTGGGATGATATAGGTTTTATCACATTCGACAAGTGGAATAAAATTTGTAGTCTTAAATGTATACATGAACATTCATGGGAAAAAGTGTCTTAAATACCTACTATTAGTAAAAAATTATAAAATGATATTTATCTTATTTTATTCACTTTAAAATAAATATTTCTACGAAGCTAATTTAAATCTCCCCTACGCGATGATACCTTTTTTGGCATGTTTTTTATTTTTCAGCATAGTTCAAGTCCATGGAAGATAAATTTGAAATTTTTGGCCTTTCACACACCATAATGACCTCCCAAAGCTCTAGTTTGGGAAAAATAGAGATTTCCCAGCCTTGAGGGTTGGATTTGATGATACAGAAAGAACCACGATTGTGGTTTATAAACCGTGATCGTGGGTTTTCAATAAAAGAACCACAATTGCACTTTATAAAGCGTGATCATGGTTCTTAAATCATATTTACATGAATCCCAACATTTGATTTACCATGTGATTTTTACTGTTTGAGCTTACTGTATGAATTACTGCGAAATTTTTCCGCTTTCTACACATTTTTCTTGTCATCGGAAGCTATTTGTTTACTATTTTTAAGGTGCACTGCATCATTTAGAGTTGTCCTACATCAATTGAAACATCATGGGAGACAAGAAATGAAGTTAAAAAAGGAAATCATTAAGTAAAAAAACACTAGAGGAATTAGAGGCAAAAATATTTCAAGATTCGGAGTGAATGTGGAAACTTTGTGAATCAAAAAGAGGTTCATCTTCAACCCCTACTATTGTAAGAAATGAGGAACCAAGTAATGTTTTTACTGTCAATGTTGAAGATGAATTAAATACTCATGATGAAGATGTTTTTATTGTCAATGTTGAAGATGCATTAAATACTCGTGATGTAGTTGATGTTGAAATTGAAGGAGATAATGAAAATGTGAATCAAGAAATTCAGGTTAAAATCGTACACAAGCAAAATTTGACAAAAACACCTCCTAGGATTTTACGAAAGAGACCTAATTATTTTATTGAAATTGATGAGAAAATTTTGAAACTAATGTCTGATAAACTTTCTGAATGGAAAATCAAAAGAAAAGGCATTGAAATTTGGGATAATCATTTTGAAATTTTAAATGATTCCAAAGATTTCAATTGTTGGTTAGTTTGATGAAATTGAATAAAATTAGACCTACATTAAACACCTTACGATTGAAAACATCTAATATACGTGGTCAAACCTTTGAAATTTTTGAAAACCTTCATGATGCATATCACATTATCGGTGTCAAGAGACGCAAGGGATGGTAATGTTGTCCATCATGTACTTCTACTAGTGTTGTAAGTGAATCAACAAAAAAAAGCGTTTGATTAGGAGAACAAGTTGAATGTTGAAAGTTAATCAAAAAAATCTAATGAAAGCAATTGAAAGGTGTAATATCCTTCAATCACTCAATAACACTGATTTTGGGATTTTTCTTCTATAGTACTTGTGTACAAACAAATATATATCCGATGCTATAAGAGAAGTTGTTATTCAATTTTGGCATGGTAACACTAGAGTTTCACCTAATACAAGAGAAGTTGTAAAATAGAGAGTTGGTTCTACTAATCAAGAACCACATCCAAAGCATTTCTTAGATATGAATGTGCTGATTATAAATAGAAGCCTGTAACTCGGGCCTGGTGAACACAAGAGACAGATCGTTAGACACAGATTGTAAGAAAATCAATTTTTTCATAAGTTTGAACATGAGCATCCAAAATTAAAATTATTCAACTTTTTTTTGAAATGTTGAAACCATTCTATGTGAAAATCAACCATGCTTACACCACTTGTTGTAGTCAACATGTATAATTTATGATGCATTATACTAATTTTTTATGTATCATCCCGATTTTCATTCTAAAACTATGTTATCGGAATCTGGTGTTCAAGTTCCACTAATATCTTCCAAGGATTTCATTCCTACGATATTTTGTGAAAGAGAAGTTGGACAATTTTTTTATAGTCGGATTATTTAGATGGAAGTTGTGGTACGTATGCGATTTACCTAAATTGGAAAGTTGTATCCATGAATAAATTGAGGTGCAATAGGACATGATTTAGTTGAGTTTGATAAATATAAATTAGTAGCATACCAATTGAAAGATGGAAATGATTCTATACGGTGTGATCTAATTATAGAACGTATACTTGTTTTTCAATTTATGAGAAAATTTAAAGATGAAATTGTTTATGAGTATGCTAGGCATACATGGTTTAGGTTTAGGGTTCAAAGCTCATGGTTCAGGGTTTAGGGTCTATGGTTTAGGGCTTAGGGTTTAGGGTTTAGGGTTTAGAGCTCATGGTTTAGGGTTTAGGGTTTAGGGTTTAGGGTTTAAGGTTTAGTGTTTAGGGTTTAGGATTTAGGGTTTAGGGTTTCGTGTTCGGGTTTAAGGTTGAGGTTTCATAGTTTAGGGTTTAGGGTTTAGTGTTTAGAATTTAAGATTTAGGGTTTAAGGTTTAGGGTTTAGGGTTTAGGGATTCTGTGTTTAGGGTTTAGGGTAAATAATGTTTACATTTTAGGGCTTGGTATTTAGGGTTTGGGTTTTTGGGTTTAGGGCTTAGGGCTTAGGTTTTAGGTTTTAGGGTTCACGGTTTAGGGCTAAGGGTTTAGGGTTTAGGGTTTAGTGTGTATGGTTTAGGGTTTAGGTTTTTGGCTTAGGGTTCGGGTTTAGGGCTTAGGGTTTAGGGTTCATAGCTCATGGTTTAGGGTTTAGGGTTCATGGTTAAGGGTTTAGGTGTTAGGGTTTAGGGCTCGAGGTTTAGGGTTTAGTGTTTAGTGTTTAGTGTTTAGAGTTTAGGGTTTCGTGCTCAGGGTTTAGGGTTTAGGCTTCATAGTTTAGGGTTTTGAGTTTACTATTTAGGGTTTAAGGTTTAAGGTTTAGGTTTTAGGTCTTAGTATTTAGGGTTTGGGTTTTAGGGTTTATGATTTAGGGATTAAGGTTTAGGGTTTAGGGTTTATGGTTTAGGGCTCAGGGCTCATGGTAAATAAATATTACCCAATATAGCTATCTTCTTTTGCCCATTGCATGGGAAATATTTCACTCATTGTAATGTTCTATGTCTTACCCATTCTTATTAGTAATTGACAGAGAGTATTCAACTGAAAAGGGTTCATCGACTTTGTAGGAAGAACATTCAAAGAGATTCATCATAATTTGATGTCTTTCATCTATTGATATTTTGAAGGAGGGAAATGTCAGATTCCTAAATGTCCAATCCTTCCACAGACCCCCGTTAGTCCTCAATCCTTGGATATAGGGTGACACCGTTACTTGGCTTCCATTTATAATGATAGAGATATTTGTAAATTCATGTTTTACCTCTAAATCTATATGAATTTCAATTTTCTTGAAATCACATCACACCCTTCACAAGGATTGATGACTACCCCTATCTTTTTGAAGGTGCTTTTGAAAACATCCATGGGTTTATTATACAAGGAATTACCAATGAATTGAAGGTCACTAAGTCATAGGCCAGTGACTCCCTTTTAGAACTGTCGAACAAGAAAAATTTACTAGGTGTAAGATTAATTTTTTCTTGCGATGGTTATTTTCCACACCTTCGCATTTCTCTATGGGTCATCTTGGCTTCCATAATACCATAAATGGAAATACAAGAAATGTGAATTTTGTTTCGAGTGTGAATAAATTTAGATTCAAGAGCGCAAGTATATGTGGGGAGAAACAAGTTTGGAAGAGATGTGTAATATGCATTTCATGTAACAAGGTAGATGTCATATCCATTTAGTTACCTATCCCACCTCTCATAAAAATGTAGTTCTATAAGTAGACTCAATGATGGTTCTAGGAACAATACTAGGAAATATTGATGAAATATGGTTTGGGGTTTAAGGTATAGGGTTAAGGTTTTAGGGCTCATGGTTAGGGTTTAAGGTTTAGGATGTAGGGTTCGGGGTTCAAGATTTAGGGTTATGGTTTAGGATTTATGTTTTATATTTTATGGTTTAGGGTTTTGGCATTTAGGTTTTAGGGTTTAAGTTTTAATGTTTATGGTTAGGATTTATAGATCGGGGTCAAGGATTTAGGGTTTAAGGTTTATAGTTTAGTGTTTAGGGTTAAGGATTTAGTGTTTAGGGATTATGGTTTATGGTTTAGGGTTCAGGATTTAACGTTTAGGGCTTAAGGTTTAGGGTTTATGGTTTAGGGCTCGAGGTTTAGGGTTTAAGGTTTAGGGCTTAGGGTATATGGTCTAGGGTTTAGGGTTTAGATTTTAGGGCTCAAGGATAAGGGTGTAGGGTTCAAGGCTTAGGGTTTAGGGTTTAGGGTTTAGGATTTAGTGTTTAAGGTTTAGGGTTTAGGGTTTAGGGTTTAGGGTTTAGGGTTTAGGATTTAGTTTTTATGGTTCGTGTGGTTAGGGGTTTAACATTTAGGGCTCATGGTTCATGGTTTAGTGTTTAGGGTTTAGGGCTAAGGGTTTAGGGCTCGGGCTCAAGGTTTAAGGCTCACAAGGTAAGGGATGAATGTTTAAGGTTTAAGGTTTAGGGCTTAGGGTTTAGGGTTTATGTTTTAGGGTCTACGGATCATGGTTCAAGTTTAGGTTTTAGGTTTAGGGATCAAGGTTTAGGTTTATGGCCTAGGGTTTAGGATTTTGATTGTAGAAGTTAAATGCTAAAAGCTTTAGGATGAATGCTGAAATCCTTAAAATTACTTATGTACTGACTAAATTATACTATAAAAACTATTTCCTAAACCGTGACTCTTGGAGTTGTGAGACTAATTCTATAAGGTGCAGAGTGACTCTAATTTCTTATATTTACATAAATAAATTTAAATTATAATAAATAATAAAATATAAATAATAATAAATGAAAAACTTATATCGCGTGACATGTTATAAGCATGTACATGTTATAATGCGTATGCATTTTGCATTTTCACTTTTTCTAAGCCATGCCTTAAGGCATGGGATCCGGTTTGATCCCTAAGCCATGAGGCATGGACCTACACAAACACAACAAACAACTTTTTTTTTAAGGGAAAATATTAAAATTCCACTTCCTCCATGATAAATCAACATACAACAATCGATTCGCTTAAAAACATTATACCACAATGTAGAGAAGAGTTTATCCTTCTACAAATATAATTTTTCAAATTCTCGACTAATATAAGGTTTCCATATTTTTAATTTCTAACTATGGGATTTTATAGCTATTTCTAAATTTTAAATATGTTTATCTTTCATCGTGTATCTTTTTTTTGGGTAATCAAAATTGAAAAAAATTATACTAGCACAAACTAGGCATAATTCTATACATATTAAAAAAAATCTAATTTTTAATATTTTTGAGGTAGTTAGGGAGGGGGCACGGTCGAAGCTCCATTATTTTTCTAAAACATAAAAATTTTCTACTAGAAAAATCATTAAAAATAAATACTTGCTAAAAAATATAAAAAAATTCTAGCACAAACTAGATGCTCCTAGATATCTTTCTACCAAAGGGTTTTCAAAACTACTAAATGGTGCAAGAAAAAGGTGGGGGGCATGAAAGTCACTATGTTATGTTTTTAAACAAAAATAGGAGCACTTGTTGGTATTTTAGTTATTTGACCCACTTAAAATTATTCATTTTCAATAAAATTTAATATCTTAGAAACTAGACTCAAAATGCTACGATTCATGTATGTACAACATCTTCCAATTTTAAGTGTAACTATTTCAAAAAACTTGTACAAGTTAAAGTTTTTTATTTTTCAAAAAAATGTGTCCACTTAAGACCCCCTTTTGGCCCCCCAACTTCGTGCACTTACCCATTTAGAAAAATTGATAAAAGTGAGTTAGGGGCACAAATCCTTTTTAGTGCGTTGGCCTTCTTAGAGACAATGGGAAGAACATGGTCGGGCCGCACAAAGATTCCCAAAACCTATGTTTGAGTGACATTGTTAAGGGGAGACCAGATTCAATGTTATGTGGGAAAGAGGCATCTGCGAGCACAAAGGACCTATGGGGAACTTGTTCACACGGGGTTAATTTCTCTTCGACATGTGCTCATAAATCCACAACATAATAACCTGTGACACGTGGAAAATGGAGGACGTTGCGGGTGGATCAAAGGATTTGGGAATTAGAGGAATGATTGGAATGGGCCGCGGGAGGAGTTAGTTCCCTCAAATGTTCGGAGATTTGCAGCGAAGGGAGATTCATTGGGAACTCAATGAGCTCACCGAACCCACTTGGGAGCTAAAGTCGGGGTACGTGAGTCATAAGGTGTGGGGGAACAGAGTGTGCAAAGAATTAGTTCCCCGCAGAACTACTTCCCACAGGATCAAAATTCCCAAGCCAACCAACAAATGACATGTGCTTCGAGGGGAGACATAAGGGGGATCTAAGTTAATGACGATCTCAACGAGATGAATTAGCTTAGCAAGTTAAAGACAAAGTTGGAAAAGTTTAGTGCGGGCCATGCAAATATGTCAAGCCTCGAAAGAACTCGGGGCCCAATTTTATCCTAGATCTAGTTCTCCGTAGTCTAATTATAACTAAAAACAATACAAAATGAGAAAAGGGTAAGGGGAGGGCATATAAAATTAAAAAATGACTAAGTATGGGGTACCGAGAAAAAACATAGAGGTCGAGAAACTAAGGAAATGGCATTTTCGACCCCTATGACCCACACCCAACAAAAAACAAAAGTTATCCAAATTTCATGAAACTTGTTGCAATGTGCTCATAATTTCTCTCTTTATCACATGAAATCATAAAAATGGAGAGTTGGTGGAGTAAGTGAGGGAAAAATATAGAGAAACATCCAGATTTCAACTATCACATCCCATGTCTAGAAAAGGATCATTAATGAAGTCAAGGGTCAAATTTCTTCATCCACAAGGCACAAATACATGATGGAATGGCTTTTGCAGCTCTCCCATCCATTTTTGTCGGTGAATTTATGGTTTTTATTAGTGGTTGGAATTAGGATTTTGGGTCTCTCTCCCTCCCTCTCTCTCTCACATTATTCTAATATATGTAAAATAGAGCTCATTTTATTAAAGGAGTTGGATAATTCTTTCCATGTTTCTCTCTTCTTCTTCTTCTTCTTCTTCTTCTTCTTCTTTGCAGGGTATATGTCGAGCTCCAAGCCTCTATTTTTTAGCTTTGTAATGGGTATTCATGCCTTCTTCCTCTATAATGATGTATTGTGTAACACTTTAGATCAATAAAATCAATGTTTGTGATTGTTTCTCTATCCTTACATTAGTTTCCATTGTCTTCTCATGCCTTTCTTCATGCCTACAGGTATTTTGTGCATATTTCATGTTCTCATTGCAAGTTTATATAATTTTGTGCTTAAATGAAATGGTGTATTGTATGTATCTTGGTTTGTGATGCTTTTCCATCCTATCCATGCTCATTTTTCTCCATTTTCATGCATTATGGATGTCCTAACATCCCCTTTTCTAGTGCTATCACATTTGTAGTGTAGGATTTATCTCTTTCACCCTCTCTCTCTCTCTCTCTCTCTCTCTCTCTATTCCTTGGAATTGATAGGATAAGATTAGATAGGTGTTTTTATTGCATTAGAATTAGTTTAGTTATAAGATTAGGTAGAGGAACCAACCTTCAATGGAGGGTCATCTCAAATTCACAAATCGCACAACTTGAGAGATGGTCCAATGTTAGCAAAAAGTAGGGATCTATCATTTCCACATCCCAGGGTGCTACTTTTTTGACATAACAATAAAATTAAAGGCCTTAGAATTGTGTTTATATGCATCCTTGTATGTTTTATTGGTAGGAGGAGTGGGAGGAGGAGTATAACCATCTTCCAAAATCTTCTAAACATCAAACCCTTGGGGCATAATATAATTCTTCATCCTAAAACTCCAAAAAACATAGTTTATTCCATCAAAAAATGGTGCCTTGCCAATAATTGAACCACTCACCATTTTTTTGCTTTCAAGGATCACCTTTCAAGTGATCAATTTTTTTCAAAAGGAATTTTTCTCATACCAATTTTTAGAAGCATAATGGATTGAGAGGTGGGGTTGAATTAGTCCTTATAATTTCAATTTTAATTTTATATCATTCACATAAAACTTTAATCAATTATCCATTCATTCAATTAACCATGAGAAAGAGAAACAACACCATAATAAAAGTTGTAAGTGGGAACTCTCAAGGGGAAGGAAATATCTCAAACCTTTGTTGATATCACACATAAAAATACCCAAGTGAATATTACACATCACAAGATATTTCTTTAGTGAGGCACCAACCCCATAAGGAGCACTAACCCCTAAACCCTTGTTGATATTACACACAACAAGAGACTTGCATGAATATGACACATCACAAAAGATTTTTATGAAAATATCATTGATAAATTTCTAGAACAACTCATCCGATAGTGAACACAAGATTCATCTCAAAATCCTTCAATCCTTGCTCAAAGCCCAGTCTTCAAACATGCATCCAATTAGCACTTTCTTCACTCTTCAATGCATCAAAAAATTTCATATAATCTTCATGTCATTCCTCAACATGTCACCGTACGATGGAAAAGTGACATGCGAGCATGGGAATCTACAAGTACCTCTTCCTCATACCTAACCTCCCGAGGTCATGCCGAGACAACCGATGAATGTTGAATATGAATGGATACAAACAAGCTAATTGGGTAATCTTATATCCTCAATACACAATAATGGAATATGTGAATCTAAGGCAAAGAAGGCCCTCCTAACCTGAATTGGTGTAATGGATCATTCGGATATAATAGTTGTTCGGAGGCTCCAATCAATGTCGAGCTCTGCCGAGATCCTATTTCTTGGTTGTTGGATACGTGGGAAGTGGCCTATGGGAGCTTCGTATATATCTCTAGACAAGGTCATGAAAATGGTGATAGGAGGTTTAGTGGATTTGTAGTGAACTATGGGTGGTTTTCTAGTCTAGTCTAGAAAATATTAGATTGATTGGCTTCTATATTTAATATGGAGAACTACGTGATGATATCTGGTGGGAGTGGTGAGGATCTAAATACCAACGTTCATAAACCGGTGTCAATGCTTAACTGATTTGTAGGCCCATTGGGTTGTGGGACTTGGGGATCACAACCGTGAGTTCGTGGTTGTTGTGGACCTGTTATGGTCATGTGAAGAATCAATCCCTTCTTCTAACTATCCAATAATCATACGCCTTTTCAGCCTCTATGTTTAGAACTAGAAGTTGTATAATTTTCTTAGAATACTTACAGGTGTTCTGGAAACTTGAATGCGTAAGCTAGTATCTATGTCAATGAGGAGGTCTCCTATGTCAGGTTATGGAACTAAAGGATCGTAACCAAATATTTGTTCTCTTTTGAATCCTTGCATAGTCATTCAAATATTTTATCAAGGCAGTCTATAGTTAGGATGATTTGACCAAAATGTGTATGCCTTGTCGTCTTCGATATTTAACCCTCTTAGTTGTTCACTAATTTCTTGTAGGTTTGTTTGCTCGAAAGACTTGTATCCTAAGGTCTTGATCTATATCAGCTAATGTTGTGGGTAGATTTGGTTGAGGCACTATTGGTTCAAATATATATTCTCTAGGCTCTCTAGGTCCTGTGATTGTCATACAAAATGATTCAAATTTTAACTAAAATTAATAAACTGATTACGAAAGATGTATTTACACTATGCAAGCATTCTTCTATTTTTGTATTTTTGATGACGTATTTTAATGAAATTAAAGAGCATCTATTCTAGTATATTTAGAAAAATGAACAACTAATCTAGCAACAAAATTTAAAACAAACAAAGTAGCCTGGTGTGGCTATTTTCCTGTGCAGTTGTGATTTTATCCTAAATATCTAAGCAACTAATTATTTTAAATTGAAAGACTCTCGATCCTACCTCAGAAGTGAGGAATGAATCATAGTTTCTTAGAAACTATCAATCCCCATAGCTTCCCGGTGATATCGAGAGTGAACTTTTGACTGAAATAAAATAATTCACTACTCTATTTGATATGTTGTAACTAGAACTTTGATAGCTCAAACTCAATTGGCAGTTTGCGTAACAATGGTAAATCCAGTTGTGTGTGACTTCATCCCCTCAGTGTGATCTCCTCATTCCTTCATGTTCTCGTGAATCCAAAAAAGCATGTATATGGTAGCATCAATAGAAGAAGGTATTTGAATAATGACAACTTTGGATATAGACCGAATACAATGTGAGTAGGAGAGGGATAATGCAAGTGAACAGAGCTTGACTATGCAATTCCTAGTGGGATTTATTGCGGGAATACAACACAAATGTGCCAAGAGTTTTAGAATCTATCTTTGTGACAAAACAAAACCTACAACTTTAATGGATTCTAATCTAGAAATGAAACTATTCTATGCTTAAGCGATTGTATGGAACAACAATGAAGCAAAGACCAAAAAGAAGATCGAATGACCTCTAAACAACAAAGGAAAACTAACAATGGAAGCAAAACATGAAACTATGGGAATTCTAATTGAGAAATTCAAAAGACTGAATAATAGAATTGAGAAGGTGAGGGGCCATTTGTTTGAAAACAAGTCTGGCTATTTATAGCAAATGCATTTACCAGAGGGTAACTCTCAATTGAACTCTTTTACTATAAACAAAGGGAAAACACTATTCATAGGGTGGCCAAAACATAAATGCAAAGAAAAGTAGTTGAAGAATGCAGGTAGAAATTGAAGATTTACATTTGATGCGATCGTCGGAAGAATCTAGAAAATGTGTACAGGATCGCCACCCTATGCAGGGCAAGGCGGGGACCGCCGCCTGTAGGGCGGCGGTCTCATCACTGAAGACCAAAATGCAAGGAAAAAGGGGGCAGAGGGAAAAACAAAGCATGCGGAGGCCGAGCGAGGCATGTGGGATACAAACGTATACTTGGCAAGCTTTTTTGGATTCCAAACACCTTGTAAGGAGACCTGTATCATCATTGGGGTATGTGTAACATCGTTCGTGGTGCAGTACCCTAGAATTTTGGGTACGTACATATTGCCCCCTCGAGAAGCGTCTTAGCCATGAAGAGGCATAAAATGGTGGATCCGAGTATGGCGGTCCCGAAATGGGGAGTTAGGAGTTATACCTGACATGCCCGTGTGTTGGAAAGTCACCATCCAAGATCCCGTTATACTTCGTAAAAATAAAAAAGGGACTCAAGTGTAGCTAGATAAAACAATTTGAGAAATAAGGCTAAATTGATATGAAAAGAGGACTTACCATCTATGTGGGGTTTAGAACTTACCTTCGTTAGCGCTCTCGACCTACGAAAGACATTCAAAATCAATTTTAGAAAGCTATATATATAAAACGAACTCATTTCACTATTCATTTACGTGGATTGATTTGATAGTTTTGAGCTCTGGGACCCACGGATGGTTTTCGACGAGAGTATAGTCAAAATGTTCATGGTGAGATAGTGATCATGCCTCTGAGAGTGGAACATCGACCCACAAAGTCTCAGGTCAAGTTCTTCTCAATTTATTATTTTTGAACCTAAAATGTGGAAATGATGAAATCTTTGTCTCATGGGGTTATTTTTGAAAATATTAGTTTTAAACGAGTCTCTAGGGGCGCCCATAGGGTAGGTCCTTATTTTAGCTAAAATGGTGAATTTGGCTTGTTTTTAGGAATTTTTAGGGCATTCGAGCCATTTGTGGGTTCGGGACAGGACCGCCGCCTGTATAGGGCGGTGGTTACGGGACCACCGCCTTAGAAGGCGGTGGTTACAGAATCGCCACTTTACACATGGGCGGTTGTTCCCAATGATGTAAAGCAAAACAATGCTTTCCTTTATTTATTTTTGCATTTTTAGCACTTTTACATGTTTTTAATAGTTTTTCCAATCAGATTTTGATATTAACTTACTCCTTTTTTATGTTTTTGGGTGTATGCAGAAGAGGAGGAGTATATTAGATAGAGTCGGGAGAGGGAGTGTGATTGGCTCCTAGCAGTGTTAGAGGCACTCACTCAAGAAGAGCGAGATACTCTTCAGAGGGTTGGAATTTGGAGGATTGCGTAGGTCCCTCACATTGCTCCTGCTAGTCACATACTATGTGACTTATTTTCATATTGGGATGCAGATCGGAACACCTTCCGATTGCCAGGAGTTAGGGGTGAGTGGACCATCACCCTGGAGGATGTTTACCATATACTTTTGGGGTTCCCGCAGGCCACGTTAATCAATCCTCTTCTAACTATCCGATCCTTGGGCTGAAGCTTGTCTCTTAAGACAACAGTATCATGATCTCAGGTGGTTCAGTGGGCCACCTATATGGGGGATGTAGTTGTTTTGATGGGGTCAAAGAAGGGAGTGAGGATCCGCTCCATTGTTGAGATAAGACATTCCTATGCTCGTAAGGCCATCATGGGCATCCTTGCTTTGAGATTGATTGGGGACAAGGGAGGGGACACCCTCTTATATTGTTGGGCCCCCATTATTACACATATATTGGGCCATGGATGTGTTTATGCTTGGGGAGCAAACATCCTTGGGACCACCTACCATGATTTGTATAGGGTGGTCCGACTACAAGGACAGTCACTGAGCCACCCGAATCTTGTCATGAGTTGGGTGTATGAGCATATCACTCCGTATGGGAGAGGTGTAGAGGCAGAGGATCTCGGGGCCATCAGGGCAGTGAGGTGGACAGGATGACTATTCTTAGAGCACCCCACCAGCCAGTGGCCTCTTTGACTACTGCAGATATGGAGGCCACTCCTTATCAGGCCATGGCAGGGCTATGGGGAGAGGAGACCGTTACATTGATTACTTGTTAGACTACCAGTCAGCTGGTAGACAAGGTGGGGAAGTTGGAGACCCACCCCTTTGATAGAGTACCACAGCAGTTCGGCCTCCCATATATTGACATGTTTCCTCCAGTGGGGCTAGTATAGATCTATTCGTGAGGCTCGGGGAGGTCCTAGAGGCCGGGGTTGGACCATTGTTACCCCCGGTGTTCCTATCACGGCCAGGAGGGTGGTACGTGCTCAAGGGAGAGCCGATGCTCCTCAGGCACCTTTACTTGGATTGCTGCCAGTCCCGCCCATAGCAATAATGAGCCCATTGATGTGGACTCCGAGGAGTTCAGGGGGAGTTCAGGAGGAGATAGAGGAGATGGAGATCGGTGGGATGGGTGGGGAGGATGATAGTGATCTCTGAGTGGCATGATACTCAGGAGATCCTATGGGCCGTGAGAGGGCGGAGCGGAGCGCAGAGAGGGTGACTCTGGTCTCAGAGGAGTTGCTCTCTTAGGATTTAGGGGGAGATGGTGAGTCCATTGCAGGCCATCACATTGCCCCAAACATGGGAGAGGGACACTAGTCAGTGCTGGCAACATCAGTGGTAGCGCGGATCCTAGAGATCCTTCCTGGAGGCCTAGCGATCCGAGTGAGTTGCTACTCTTCTCTTGACTTTGTTTTAGTTAGAATTGTCTTAGTTGTTATTTCTTTTTGTTTTGTTTATTCTTGGTTTTATTTTTGATTGTTTTCTAACTTGTTTTCTCCTTTATTTACAGTGATCGATGAGTGGCAAGACTTGATTTGCTGATTATGTATAGATACCTTGTTTCTCCCTCGAGAAGACTTGTGCTTGAGCTTTACTGTGGATGTGGGGAGCCTTCAACGGCCAATAGGCATATACCGATGTTTTTTCCTCTGTCTGGCATGTGGCGAAGATCATGACTTCTCTCCATGCTGAGGTAGTTGGATATAGGATGGCCGAGCACTTGATGAGGAGGAGTCATTCTCATAGTGAGATGGCAGCTACTGGCCGTGACCATGAGCCCTTAGTGCATTTGGAGCGCGGCGTGCAGCCGCGAGTCCTAGATGTGGTCGTGCGCCCTCTTTATCCCATTTGAGAGGCCATTTTTGTAGCATTTTGTTAGATATTTATATGAGTGTTTTTGTACTTTTCGGGCTCATTGAGTGTTTTGACCATGCCTAGTGCATGATGGCATTGTATATAAAACTTTATATATATATATATATATATATATATATATATATATATATATATATATATATATATATATATCTTTTAGATCTAGACTCTTGGTGCCTATAATTTCATGATTTGTTTCACATGTCTACTAGATGTTTTAAGAGTACTTGTTTTCATGCTTTTCAAGATGTATGCTCTCTCTATATATATATATATATCTTTTTGGATCTAGACTCTTGGTGCCTAGAATTTCATGACTTGTTTCCACATGTCTACTAGATGTTTTTAGAGTACTTGTTTTCATGCTTTTCAGTATGTATGCAATGGATGACAAATGATAGTAAACAAAATGTTTCTCTTTTTTATGCTTTTGTAATGCTGATATGAGATGATACAAACATATGGTAGTATTGAACTTTTGAACTCTTTGGGCAATGTTTGTAATTTCTTCTTATGTTGGAAAAATGTGATGAATGTATAGTGATAAAGAGATGAATTTTCCCCATTCCCAACTCCACGCAACCAGTAAGATGCGAGGGCTCAACACCAAGGGTGAGGAAGGGCACAAATTGTATGAGTTTGATTGAATGGAACGATGAGAGACAGACAAACCAGTAATAGAAACCAAACTTAGACCTACACACCTACCCTACTTAGAGCTACTACCAAGCTTAGAAGGCCACTTACTTTCCAGTTTATCTAGACTTAGATTCATAAATGGCAACTTGGTTGAAAAAATCTGGTTTTGAGGATTTGATCTCTTTGGAATTTGGACATTTTTTTTCTCTTAATATAATTTGATTTGTGCTTCTAGCATACCAAGATTTGTTAATTTGTGTGAATGGACCCCCCACACCCTGCCTCATGCCACTAGTAAGAAGCATGGGTTTGTCACCAAAGGCAAGATATAGGTGAGTAAGGGCACTTCTTTCCTTTCCCAACCTCACACCACTAGTAAGAGATGCAGGCTTATCACCGAAGGTTGGTGGGGCAAAGAAGTGTGTAAAATAAAATATTTTGTTTGCTTGGTGCTTTTGATTCCATTTGATTTTGACATTTCTGATCTATGACTTTGGGATATCCTTTCTTTCAAAGAGATTTAAGAGGGATAGATGTGACACCAAGAAGCTTCTAGAATAGACCATAGGTAAGGACAACTTCACCTAGTAGAAAGAAAGAGCAAAACCAAGTATGCAGGCCTTGGTATGGTTTTCATCAATACTTGTCTGTCAAACTTGATGAGAAGATTTGAAAATACTTGATGATGTTTGAAGAGATGTGTTTTGAATGCTTTTGCCAATATTTTTAGAAATTTGTAATAGATTTCTTAAGAGTAAGCTCTTGGACCACAATTTTTACAAAATGAGTGGATAGAATGAAACAACTAAATGACTAATGCAATGTAGGTAGCTATAATGTACAAGTGGTGATTTTGATGTTTTATGCGTAAAACCATTTAAGATGCAAGGAATTGATAGTTTCATTGAATTCCTCACCTTCTAGTGTGCACAAAAGATATGCACCATTTCGTAGTCCTTCATGACTCGGTATGGGCCCAACCACTTGGGCTAGAACTTCCTTCCTTCACCGGTTTTCTTATCGATCCGGTATCCTAGCCTTAGAACTAGATCTCCCTCATATATTTCTCACTCATAGAATTTTTGTTATATTACCGGCACATCCGGTCAGCATAGGCTCTGTGCCATTGTTCGGCGTTTAACTTGGCCTCATCAAGGCTTTCCAGTTGAGAGAGGTGTGCCTCCCTGTAAGCTTCTTCATCCAAAATCCCTTGTAATGAGATATGAAGACTAGGTATTTCAACCTCAAGTAGGAGAACTACTTCTGCCCTAAATACCAATGAGAAAGGGGTTTCTCCTATTGGTGTTCTTATTGAGGTTCAATGGGCCCACAAGGCCGGATATAGTTTTAAATGCCAATCTCGCTTATTCTCCTTGACTGTTTTGAGGAGAATAGCCTTTAATGTTTTGTTTGTCGCTTCGGCTTGCCCATTGGCTTGAGGGTAGTAAAGAGAGGCCGTGTGATGGTTTATTTTGAATTTTCTACATAACTCATGACCTCATCATTTTTAAAGGATGTGCCATTATCTAAGATAATGACTTGTGGGACACCATACCTGTAAATGATTTGGTTTAGAATGAATTTGGCAATTACCGAACCTAGTACGGTGGTGAGGGCATGGCCTCCACCCATTTGGTAAAATATTCCATGGCTGTAATTATAAAATTATGGCCATCGGTTGATGAGGGAGAGAATTTCCCTATCAAGTCCAGACCCCACGTGGAGAAGGGCCACGAGGTCACTATTGGCTGCAAGGATTGTGCTGGCATGTGAATCTCGTGAGAGAATTCTTGGCATTTGTGGCACTTACGTACAAATTCTACTACGTCATGTTCGAGAGTGGGCCAAAAATAGCCCATCCGATGTATTTTTAGCAATGGCGTGACCACCGAAGTGGCCTCCACATATCCCACTATGAGATTCATGAAGAATCTTCTTGGATTCTTCTATGTTGATGCATCTTAGAAGCATGTTGTCAAAGGCTTTACGATAGAGTACTTGTTCTAAAACAACATATTTAGTGGTAATAATGCGTAACCACCTTCTTTGTTGTGATGTGGCACCTTCCGGGTATGTGTGGTCTATGATAAAATTGATGATATCAGTGTACTAGGGACATGTAGAGATGGGGGCCTGGTTTCGACGAAGTATACACACTCATCAGGAAAGTCCAGATTTACCAGATCACCTCCATCTAATGGATTGTTAGCTAACCAGTCTGTAATGATTTGTCCCTTAATGAATTTTTGGTTTATGAATGTGAACTCAAATTCACCCATTAAGGTTATGAAACGCCCAGCCTTTTTAGACAAAGACCCTTGCGAGAAATGTTTCGTAAATGATCTGTTTTTACAATGACCCTTGTTTCTTGGTTTAACATGTAATGTCTTAAATGTTTTGTTACAAAGACTATGGCAAGGCATTCTCTCTCTGCCTATGTATAACGTGTTTCATAATCAAGCAACATTCGGCTAATGAAATAGACCGCACATTCCCGTTTATCATTGTCTTCTTGAGCCAACATGCAGGCTAGCGAGACATGAGTGGCTCGTGAGTATAAGATCAAAGGGCGGTTTGGTTTGGGAGGCATTAGCATGGGTGGAGACAACAAGAAGTGTTTAACTACTTCAAGGCCTCGTTGCATTCTTTAGTCCAATCAATGTTATAATATTTCTTTAATAGATTGTTGATTGGATGAATGGCAAAACTTAAATTTGGGATGAACCTTCGGATTGCACCAAGTTTCCCAAGAAATGACCTAATTCCAGACTCATCCGATGGTGGGATCATTTTGAGAATAGCCTCGTATTTTGCTAGATCAACATCAATCCCTCGTGAAGATATAATGTAGCCCAGAAGTTTGCCTCCTGTCACACCAAACACGCACTTCTCTGGGTTTAATGTGACACCATATTCAATTAATCGTGAGAGGATGATACGGAGCACTTCTGGATGATCACAACGTTTCTTAGCCTTGGCCAACAAGTCATCCACATAGGATTCCACAATTTTATGGATAAGATGATGGAATATATATGTCATTTCCGATCCTACGTAGTGTCGGTATTTTAAAGACCAAATGACTATACCTTGAGAAGTTCCCAGGGGAGTTATGAATGTAGTTTTGGCTTGATCCTGTTCAAATATTTTAATCTAATTATACCCTAAGAACCCATCCAGGGGACAACGGTTCAAATCCAATGCTTGTTGCATCAACGATAACGTCAATGGATGGTAATGGGAAGTCATCCTTGGGACAAGCTTTGTTAATATCCTCGAAAATCTATGCAAATGCGTATCTTCCCATTCTTTTTGAGGATAAGGACAATATTAGATACCCATTGTGAATAGTCAATGGGCTTGATGAATCCCACTTGGAGAAGTTTTATTACTTCCTCTTTTACCATGAGATCCACTTTTGGCTTCATTGGTCTTGACTTTTGTTTAATTGGTTTTGCATCTGGTTTAGTGACAAGATTATGTACCACGACATGTGGTGCGATGCCCGTCATTTCTTTATAGTTAAATGTGAAAGCCTTTTGATGTTCTTTGAGGATTTGGGTGTGTATTTCTATCTCCTCCAAAGTTAATGAGGATCCCAACTTCAAAAAATTTGGTTCTTCCTCCATTCCAATGTTTATGTCAATGGTTTCTTCTATTAAAAAGTGTTACCTTCTTCAAATTCGGTGGGGTGGAGGTAGTTCCAAACTTTCTCCATTTTCTATCTCGTAGATATCGAGATCCTTCTATGGAGGAGACTCTACCATGGGATTTCAAAATAGGAAGAGGAATGTGGTATTAGGGAAAGATCAACTATACGGTGAGCAAGGTGTAGCTCCACATAGGCGTTTAGATATTTGAGAGTGATTCTATCATCATCAAAGTGATCCATGATAGAAAAATCATCCTCAACTTCTCCATGAGTCAGGAGTGAGTTTGTTGGTATTTTACGCACTAATGGTTCGGTATGAAGTGACACTGTGAAATGTGTATCTTCCAACTTGCTATTTGGAGTGAACCGGGAAGCTGAGGTTGCTATTGAGTCTGCGAGAAGGTTCTGCTCTCGTGGGATTGCTTCAATTGATATGAAGTTAAATCCCTTGCTTAGATCTAATATTGTTGTTTTATAGAGTTGTAAATGCTTAGCTCTAGTTTCATATACCTCAGAGACTTGGTTTGCAACTAGCTATGAGTCTCCTAGCACTCTAATGTTATCGATGCCCATTCTTTTGGCTAGGATGAGGCCAAGGAGGAGAGCTTTATACTCAGCCTCGTTGTTTGTACATTCAAAGTTTAATTTAAAGGCGAAAGGTAGGATCTTTCCCTTAGGTGAAGTAAAGATCACTCCCCCCCAGACTCCAAAGCGACATCTAGCTCCATCAAAGTGGAGCGTCCAATACTTTCTTGGAAAAATGGATGTTGGGATATCTGTCGTATCTATTTCCTTTACTTCGGTTACTTCTACCATAAAAACTTCATCTGATGGAAGAGAAGCAATTCCCAGGGTGTCCCATACCCATAGAATCAAATGGTAGGAGGATAGGTAAGTCTTTCTCTAACAACTCGACAATTTTTGCAGTAGTCCCTAGTGACACTATTTCTATAACATTGGTCTCATTTTTGAGTGTTGGAATGTCCTCGGCTAGATTTGTAATTTCCAACTCTGTGGTGGGTATCAAATTCTCTTTTGGTTTTGAATTAATTGGTTTGATAAGTTGATTTGTTGGGAGTTCAAACTCGAGTGAACGCCCGGTCTTTTCTTCAAATCAGCTAGGTGTATATCGAAGGGTTTTGGGTCACCTTATGCCACAAATATTTTCCCTAAGTGTAGAAATCTTATTTCTTGGAATAACATGGAAGGGATTGCTTTCATGCGGTGTATCCATGGCCGACCAAGGATCATATTATAATTGGTTTCCCGATCTATAATATAAAATTTGGTGAGGACCGTCTTGGGTCCTAAAGTGACTAGTAAAACTATGGTTCCAATCGAAGTGGCCTTGAGGCTATCATATCCTCTTAATGTATTTCGTGTTGTGGAACAGTTTGTCTCTCCATATCCTAACTTTTGAAGAAAAGCGAAGGGGACTATGTTAACTACTACCCCATCATCAACCATTACATTTAACATAATTATTGTAAATCCATACTTGCAAATGTAAAGTTGGGTCGCCTCTTCATGCAATCTCAGCGTCTGTTGGCATTTTGCTTATATCAAATATAAATTCAGTATCCCTATCTGGCACCCCAGAGGATAAACGTCAAAGTCTACATGGTTTACTTGCATTTCCGAAGGAGTGATGTTGATTAAATGACCAAGGCCTAATGCTTCTAAGAGGGCAGCCCTATGGGCGGGAGAATTTTTTAACAAATCCAAGAAGGAAATGTGAGAGAAGGTTTTAGTTAAGTCATTAATTAAATCATAGGCGCCTATGGGTTTTACCAACGTTTGTTGACTGTTGTCTAGTTCCAATGGATAACTTGGAGTAGGTTGAGAAGAATAATCCTGTGTTCTTGTTATGGTTTCTACGGGTAACTCGGTATCTAATTCCACCAGGCCAACTATCTTAGTTTGGGGTTGAGTTCCTAGTTGGGGTGCAACTGGTGGATTTAATGAAGTTGAAGCTTCATGATCATTGTTTCCTGTTATGACACCCTTGTTTTTTCCGTTAGGATCTAGCCTGTTATTGTTAGAATGGTTTGGGAGTGGATCATTAAAGATCTTGAGGGGTGCATTTTGAGGGGAAATTACCCCTACATAAGTGTTTGGCATAGGTATTACAAAATTTGCTAAAAACATATCTATAAAGAGTTGTTTTTGATCTTTTGGAAAATGCTGCATGAATTTATTGTAGTCATGACAAGTCCTAGTATTGTGGCCTTGAATATTGTGGAAGCCATAATACAAATTGGGATTATAATTTCGAGGTTGTTGATTTAAAACCTGTTGTGGCCCAAAATTTTGATAAGGTTGCTTTGGTTGTTAGAGTTAAAATTTTGAGGTTGTTGCCTTTGGTTTTGACTTTGATATCCAGTTGGGTTTCGATTTGGACCTTGTGTTTGGATTTGTCGTTGTTGTTGTTGTGGTTGTTGTCGTGGGTGGACGATTAAAATCCACCATGTTGATTGTTGGAGTAAAATTGTTATTTCATTGATTATTAACAGGTGGCGAAATGTTTACAACATTTTCCTTTTAACTTGGTCAGTTACTCCATCTATTGTAACTCTGTGGTTCTTGTTAAGGATCTTAGGTCCTTGATTAGCGTTCTAGTATTAGGATAGGCCGTGGTGTTTTGATTGGGAGTGGTTAATTTCCCATTTGTTCCATATGTCTTATGACCACTATCTATCACTGCTTGGTCGATTCGGAGAGCACTCTTGAGTACTTCATCGTAAGTTCTTAGTGGGAACTTCTGGACTTCTTCCTTTATCTCTCTATTGAGAGAATTAAGGAATAAATCACATAGTTCCATTTGATCCATGTTTGGAGCACTTGTTGATGAGTAGAGAACCGTATGCCATCTTTGAATAAAATGAGTAGCGGATTCATTATGTTCTTGTTTAATATGCAAGAACTCCTTGATTCCCGTTCTTAACAATTTGTTCATATCAAAAGCTTTGATAAACTCAAACACAAGTTGTTTGAATGAGTGTATCGAGGCTTCAGGTATTCTATAATACCAATCAAGGGCAATACCTTCTAAGGTTTTAGGGAATATTTTAGCAACAACCCCATCCCAAGGGAGTAATTCCCTTATGGCTGTGGCGTAGGCTTTAATGTGTGCGTTTGGATCCCCTTCCCCTTTATATTTGGGTAAATCGGGAAGAGGTCTTGGAAGCATAACACTTCATATGGTGAAGTCTAGGGGTTCTTTTAAATATTCTGAGTAAGTCCCTACTATGCGTAGGCCTCGACCATCGATGGTGCTTGCTGAGGGGGTGGGGGTGGCAAGGGTTGTTGATATGACATAGCATATGCATTTGTAGGGACATAAGGGAATCCCTGTGGTTGAACGAACATCCGGGAGAAGAGAACATGTCTCCTTGTGGTGACTTTGAATAAATGTTTAAGTAAGGAGGAGCATTGTTCTGGTATGGGTTGTTTGGTGCCAAGCCGGGAGGTGTCATGTTTTCTACTGGAGCGGTGTTTGAAAACACAGTCCTAGTTGGCGTTTGTTGTGGGTAATTATACGGATGTTGGTAACGAAAATGGCCACTAAACAAAAGGTGTACTTGATCTCAATGAAGTCAAAATACAATGAGAAACTAGAGCACATTAATTTTCTTGTAGAGAGGAGGTAGATTGCAGGGATAATTTGTAAAACATTATACAGGAATGCTATCAGGGTTACTGCCACTAAATATCTGCACTCCACTATACACAAATCACACATTATATGTCCATTAAATTGGATAAGAAATGTTTCCAAAACATTATATATCATGTATGATTAATAGAAATACACTTTTCAATTAAAAGTGAAATCCCTGACCTGAATGCATAGACATCTTTGAAGCTGGCCGTGTCTTCTTCACCATCGGTGTCAAATTTAATCTTATTTGTCACAATGACTATGATGGACAGAGCAAGTAATGAGGCGGTAGCCATTCTCATAATCAAGCTAACTATCGCATAATTCTTAGTGGATTTCGCCATTTTCTTTCTTTTTCTTTCTCGATCTCTGTTTTAAAAACGAATGAAAATATCTGGTCCTGCTTCAGCTATTTGTAGTATGATTTGCTGGTCTCTCGTCTGGGATTTCTCGTCAATTTAATTGCGTGGTTTTGTTTATTTTGAAACGATCGGGGAAAGTATGTTGGTTATTTTGACCAGAAATGTCGATTTGTTTGCATACTTCTGTTTATTTTGAAAAACTATTTATTCTGTCGAGCAGAAATCAATTTACGTTTATTTATCATAGTTACTGATGATTCCCAAGTAACAATTAACTTCGAAAAACTTTGGCTGTTAGCTTTGGCCTGCACTGGATCTGCCGCCTCACTGTGGATGTCACGAACGCCTACTTTGGCACTCACTCAACGAAATAAAATAGTATGTTTGTGTTCACCCACCAACAGCAAATAGCGTTAAGTATGTAAGGTCTCTAATCTTAACTAAGTTAACGAACTTGTTATATAAACTCTTCCTTTATTTTTAATCTAGTTATTTGCTATAATTTTAGTGCATTTATTGATTATTGTTTTTAATTATACTTACATTGAAACTTGTTCCTTGTGTTTGTTCTATTTTTGACATGTTTCTTTATGTTCTATCAGACTTTCAACCCTTATAACTACATAATTTACCCATTAACTCTTTAATCTTCTTTGTTTGACCTAGTTTTCTTCTCCTTCTCCCTATTTTCATTCTCTCCATGGTTTTCTCTCCCTCCCTATTCTACTAGCCACTCTTCCAAAACTATAACATAGTATAGTTTGATCAGCTAAAACCCTATCACTATGTTGTTGGTTCCCTTTCTTTGTGGACGCCTTTGACCCCTAACTTAGTTGCCTCGCCAAAACCATATTTTTATGGTTATGGTTGTGTTAAGTAAAAGGATTTTTCACCCAATCTTTTGGGTTTATTTTTCCTTTTTTTTGGACATTTTTGCATTGAATATTGTTGATGATTACCTCCAAATTTGTGAACAATTGCATATGATTTTGCATTGTAATTTGAATTATGTATTTTGGTTTTATTTTATGAGTTATATATTTATTTAAATTTAATTACAATGTTCTATGGTTAGTTTAGTTTATTTGTTGGAGTAAAACCACTTTCAACATTTACATTTTGGTGAACGCATATTGTTTTGCATCAATTGTTGCCTTCTTGGATTAGATCTTGTAATGTAGCCAAATTCTAACCAAACATGATTTACTGCAAATAATATGAACTCCAAAGAAAATAGATCTCCTTCTTCGTTATCCAATAATGAATTACAATGTTTCCTAAATAGGAAAACAACTCCCAACTCGAGTTGCCAAGTAAACTCTAACTAACTTTGACTAAATCTACTCTAGGTGGCGAAAATTACTATTTTTAGCAATTTACTAGAACCTGTTATTCTTAGTAAGTTTGCATGCTTATTCATACGGGCACAAAAATTGCCACGCATCTTCTACATCCCTAAATTAGAGGAATTGCCAACTTTCTAACTCATAATGCAATTATTAGACTAAAATTAACTAATGCCCAAAAATAGGAAAAAACCGAACTATAACTTAAATCCTAATTTTCGGCCTCAAGATGGCGGATTTAGGGCCCAAAACGTGTCAAAAACTTACCCCAACTAGTAGGTTTGGTTTCCATTGCGTTTGTCTCATCAAAACATGTGGTTTCAAAAAAAAAGTACTCAAATGGACACCTGGAGCTCAAGTTATGACCTTGTCAAGTTCCTGCTAATTTTGGTGCATCATTCTCCCCTGCTTGAAAAAAACGCAGCTCCTGCAAGTTGTCTTCTTCAAAATCCTTCCATTTATCTACATCTAACTTCTTAATCTCCCACTCGTGACCCAAGTATTTTCCTCTTGCTCCAGTCCTTTCCAATGGACCAAATATTTGTTGTATTTTCCATGTCACGTATCCATTGTTTTCTTATCTAGAATCTGATCCACTTCTTCTTTTTTCTTTACTGGAACCTGCTGCCTCCAATCTACTACTTCATCAACAACATCCCCTTCTACACCATCCCCATGAAAATAATACAAATCTGAAACATTAAACACTGGAGAAATATCAAAATTCCTGGCAATTCTACCTCATAAGCATTATCATTTATTTTTTTCATGATTTTGCAGGACCAATCTTCTTGTACTTCAGCTTGTTATAGGTTCCTTTTGGAAACCTTTCCTTCCGCAGATATACCATAACTAACTCACCAACTGTAAATATCTTTCTCCTTCTGCACATCTACTATTTCCTTATACTTATCATTACTATTCTGCAGCTTCTTCCGCACTTCTTCCTGCAATTGTTGTATATGTTCGGAAAATGCTTCTACATCATCACTTGACTCTACCATCAACTGGTAGCTGTACCAAATCTAACACCCCATTTGGATTACTCCCATACAAAATTGAAAATGGAGACTTTCCTGTGGATCTATTTATGGAACTGTTATATGCAAACTCAGCTTGTGGTAATGCTAAGTCCCATTGTTTTGGCTTTTCCCCAACGATGCACCTTAATAGGTTTCCCAAACTCGATTTACCACTTTTGTTTGCCCATCAGTCTGAGGATGATAGGCATTGTTGAACTATAATTGAGTTCCCAATTTCTTCCATAAAGTTCCGCCATAAGTGACTTAAGAACCTTGTGTCCCTATCTGAAGTAATGGTTTTTGGAACACCATGCAAACGAACAACTTCTCTAAAAACAAATCTGCTACGCCTGTCGCATCACTTGTTTTCTTGTAGGCAATAAAATGAACCATCTTAGAAAATCTATCAACAACCACAAAAATTGAGTCATTACCTCGTTGTGTTTTGGTAATCCCAAAACAAAATCCATACTCAGATCTATCCACGACCCTTTAGGAACATGCAACGGCATATACAACCCTGTATTATGTGCATGGCCTTTCGAGACTTGAAAATTCAACACCTCTCCACATATCTTACCACATCTCTTTTCAGCTTTGGCCAATAGTATTTCTCTACTACCAAGGCTATCGTCTTATCTTTACCAAAATTCCTAGCCAATCCTCCACTATGCAACTCTTTCACTATATTCTCTCTCATAGACCCAACTGGAATACATAGTTGGTGTCCCTTGAATAGATAGCCATCCTATAAAATGTATTCATCCAAAACATCTCCTGCATTGTCTGACAATGGACAAGTTAACCTTTCAACAATATCCTTGAAATCAAGATCAGAAGAATACAAACCCTTTATTGCTTCAAAACCCACCACCTCATTTTCCATAGTGGTAAACAAAGTCACACGCCTACTCAATGCATCTGCAACTTGATTCTATTTTCCTGATTTATGTTTTAGAGAAAAATATAACCTCTGCAAAAATGATACCCACTTTGCATGCCTACTATTCAACTTCTTTTGTGTATTCACATACTTTAGGGCTATGTGGTCTATAAATAACACAAACTCCTTAGGCACTAAGTAATGCCTCCAATGCCTTAATGCTTGTACAATTGCATAAAATTCCATATCATAAGTAGAGTAGTTCTTTCTTACCTCATTTAGTTTCTCACTAAAGAAAGCTACTGGCTTTCCACCTTGACTTATAACAACACCAATACCCACACACGAGGCGTCACAATCAACCTCAAACACTTTATCAAAATTTGGTAGTGCCAAAATAGGTGCCTCTGTCACCTTCTTCTTCAAGAACTGAAAACTCTCCTCAGCTACCTTTGTCCACAAAAACTCCCTTCCTTTTGTGCAATCTATTATAGGTGCTACAATACTACTAAAATTTTTAATAAACTTTCTGTAAAATGTTGCTAGACCATGAAAGATTCTTACCTCTATTATACTCCATGGAGTAGGCCATTCAATAATTTCCTTTATCTTTTTTGAGTCCATCTGTACCCCATCTGCTGAAATAATAAAGCCCAAGAATACCAAACTCTCTTGCATAAATGTGCACTTCTTCATATTTGCATATAGTTTCTCTTTCCTTAACACTTCGAATATCACCCTTAGATGCCTCAAATGTTCTTCCTTAGTTTTACTAAAGATCAAGATATCATCAAAATAAACCACAACAAACTTACCATTATACTCCCGTAACACGGTGTTCATAAGTCTCATAAAAGTACTAGGTGCATTTGATAACCCGAATGGCATCACCAACCACTCATATAACCCATTTCTGTCTTGAATGTTGTTTTCCACTCATCTCTTTCTCTGATCCGAATCTGATGGTAACCACTTCGAAGATCAATCTTGTTGAAATACCTAGATCCAGCAAGCACATCCATCATATCATTAAGGCGAGGTATTGGGAACCTATACTTGATTGTAATTTTATTGATTTCTCTGCTATCAGTGCACATTATCCATGTTCCATCCTTCTTTGGTTTTAATAAAGCTAGGGTTGCACACGGACTCATGCTCTCCCTCATGACACCCTTTCTCACGAGCTCTACCACTTACCTATTCAACTCAAAGCATGTAATGTCGGGCTCATCCTATAAGCCGCTTGATTTGGGAGTGAAGACCCTGGAATCAAATCAATATGGTGTCTAATATCTCTTTTGGTGGTAATCCGTCTAGTAGCTCATCGGGGATAACATCAGAAAATTCTTTTATTAATTTTGTTGTTTCTAGGTATTTGTGCACTTGCAGGTTCATCCTTGTTGGCGACTAGTGCATAACAAAAATGGTTGCCTTTGTCTCCTTCACAAATTCCTTTGCAGAAAGCATATTTTCAGCCTTCCCCTCTTCCTTGAGAGGTAGTAAAACTATTTTTGTGCCATCCTTCCAAAAAGTATAAGTATTCTTCCCCGTCATGAATAACTTTTCTATCAAATTGCCATGGTCTTCTTAGCAAGATATGACATGCATCCATAGGAATAACATCACACCAAATCTCATCCTTGTAACTTTTCCCAATAGAAAAACTTATTAAACATATCTTATCAACAATAACTTCATTACCCTTCTTAAACCATGCAATACGGTAAGGGTTAGGATTCTTCTCACAATCACGGACCCAATTTCTCACCATCTCATTTGAAACCATGTTCTCACAACTACCACCATCAATAATAACATTACATACCTTTCCTCTCGGAAGTGCATCTTGTTCTTAAAATATTTGTATGTAGCCATGATTCCCCTTGATATCCTTTCTGGAGCTATCATCGTCCTCTTGATCATCAAATTTTCTCCAACACTTGGTGGAATTTCTAGGTCCTGTTCATCTTCTACTTGTTCACTTCAATAAGATTTACTCTTGGTGCATCTCCTTGTCTCGTGTCATGTGAATAAGAATGTGGGCATTTAAAATCCCGATGCCCCTCTTCACCACATCTATAACAAACAAATGGTCTTCATGGAGCCTCCCATCCTTTATCGCAAAGCCGTATATCCTTTGCCCCTAGAAAATCCTTCTCGGCCTCTTTGTTGATTTTGGAAATCTTGTCTCGTATCTTCTTGCTTGTCCAATCTGCGAGATGATTCTCCCCTACCTTGGTTAAAACCAGCTCGTCCCCGAAAGGAAGATGAGGCCCCCTATTCATTCCAGGTGATCTCCTAAAACTTTGACAATTTTTTTTTTCCTTATCCTTTAAGGCTAATTGATAGGCATCCTCCATGCTCTTAATCCTATGCATACTTATCTCATCTTGAATAGAAAATTTTAATCCATTTACATACCTTGCAGCCATTTGTTCCTCAGTTTCTTCATGCTCTACACGAATGGACAACTTGTAGAACTCATCTTGTGTATTCTTGCATTGTTTAGGGTTACTGTTGAGATTACAAACCTCATGTAAAGGGTTTGTGCATAATCCACAGGGAGAAATTTATCCTTCAGATTCTTCTCCATCTTACTCCACGTCCTAATTCTTTCTTTCCCCTTTCTTGACCTCTCTTTCTATAGGTGATCCCACCATAACATAGCATGACCTTTCAATTTCGTGCATGCAAATTTTACCTTCTTTTTTTTTGACATAGCCTTCCACTCAAAAAATTTCCCATGCTAGTTAACTAGTCTATCAGCTCCTCTGGTTTTAGACTACCACCATACTCTGAAACATCAAATCTTATCCCATTGATCTTTCGTTCTAATGCATGAAGCATCCTTTCTTCAAAAGATAATGGTGGCACTTGCGTTTCCTCCTCTTCACAAACTTCTTCTTCATCTATGCCATCTCCACCTTGATTTCCTCTTTGGGTTATCATTACGCAAGCAAGCACAAAAACTTGCCTCTATAGATCTTGCATATTTCGTTCATCTACTCAATCTTGCCTCCTCTTCCTCTTCTTCTTCCCCGCCATTTTTTTGAAAAGACTCAAACTCGCTCGATACCAAATAATGTAGCCACATTCTAACCAAACATGATTTACTTGTAAATAATATGAACTCCAAAGAAAATAAATCTCCTTCTTCGTTATCCAATAATGAATTAAAATGTTTCCTAAATAAGAAAACAACTCCCAACTCGAGTTTCCTAGTAAAATCTAACTAACTCTGACTAAATCTACTCTAGGTGGTGAAAATTACTATTTTTAATAGTTTACTAGAACCTGCTATTCTTAGTAAGTTCGCATGCTTATTCATACGAGGCAAAAAATTTCCATGCATCTTCTACATCCCTAAATTAGAGGAATTTCAACTTTCTAACTCATAATGCAATCATTAGACTAAAATTAAGTAATGCCCAAAAATAGGAAAAAACCAAACTACAACTTAAATCCTAATTTTCGGCCTCAAGATGGCAGATTTAGGGCCCGAAAATGTGTCAAAACTTGCCCCGACCAATAGGGCTGGTTTCCGCTGCGTTCATCTCATTGAAACATGTGGTTTAAAAAAAAATGGACTCAAACGGACACCCGGAGCTCAATTTATGACCTTGTCAAGTTCTTGCTAATTTTGGCGCATCATCTTGCTTTTCTTTGGCGATAAATCTTATTGTTCTACAACATGTTCCATTTTACTTGTTTGCAATATCTTATCCTTTTATTTTAGAAGTTACATTGAAAATCTTATTGTGTTTTAAATGACTTAGCCCTTAGATAAAAATTTTCAAGTTGGGTTCTTTTCTATAATCCCACATTTTGATGGAAAACATAAATTTTACATGACATAATTGTTTTATAAGTGTAAAAGTGTTCGCCTCAAATATAGTAAGAGTAATACAAATTTGATAATATATGCACAACAACCTAATGATTCCTTTGTACAACATGTGAAAACCCTTTGAAAAAGAGATAATATTGATATAGATACTTGTTGTCATGTACGGATTCACGTTTCTTATGTGAATGTAATAGAATATAAGATAATGATTATTGGAAAGTAAATGTTAAAGATCGTGATTATGAGGCTGAAATAGAAGACAACAAGAAATAAGATCTTATATTAATATATAATTAATAAATATGCTAGTGTAGACACCTAAATCTAGGAATTAGGTGTTTGATAATCACTATTTTGTGTATATCCCTTATTTACGAAATTTATTCGAAGCGAGAATAAATGCATTATCATTTCCTATCCTAAGGATTGCAAGTGCTCCTCATTCTCTCACTCAACTTCTCATAAACCTACATGTATTATCTAAATTCTTATAAACATCTCTTTCCTACTTCTAGGACTCTCCCAACACTCTCATCACAACATCCATCTTGTAGACACTACTATCCAATATGACACTAGTGTATGAAAATTTGCACTACATTCGTTTGCTTCTTAATGGTCTAAAGTTTTAATTTTATCCTAATTCCCCTTTCTAGGTCAAAACCTTATTTTAGAATTATATCTCATGAAAACTCATAATATCAATTCAAACATTCTCATTTACTCACTTGGAGACTTAGGAATCACTTGACTCCTAATTATAAATAGATAGCGAAACATGATTCTCATCTCCAAATGTCACGAAAAAATGCACTAAACTTCCATAAATAAGAGAATTCTTCTATAAAGGAAGGGCTCTATATATCACCTCACCTCTGATATAACCGAACACCGAGGAGCGGAGTGGAGTGCCGATGGTATCGTCTAGGAAATGTTTTTGTCAACATGGCACAAAAATAACATTGAAAAAATAAGACAATTAGGTTGCAAAGCATCGAAGCCTTTAGATCCATTTAATATTTGTGAGCTTTAAACTACAAAAATAAATAAATAGAGTTTGTCTCAAATCGAGATAAATCGGTGGCCAAGTATTTCATAAAGGTACATGTAATGCCTTTATCTTATTAATCTATGGTTTTCAAAATTGTATTCTAAATATAGTGTTTTATTTTTGAAACAAAATTTAATTTTAAATCTATAATATTAATTGTAGCAT
The DNA here is from genome assembly GCA_018340775.1 of Taxus wallichiana var. yunnanensis. Classification (NCBI taxonomy): domain Eukaryota; kingdom Viridiplantae; phylum Streptophyta; class Pinopsida; order Cupressales; family Taxaceae; genus Taxus; species Taxus wallichiana. The sequence continues at coordinate 553,599,838 of CM031244.1, read as the reverse complement.
TTTCAAGTCTCTACCCTACCAATTTTTTTCGTCACTTCTCATTTGTAACATTCGCAATAAGTTTATTAAATTTTAATGTTATGTCTATTAAAATGGTCATTATTTATAATTATAACACAACTTGTAATATTTGAAGTAAATTATATAAAAGAGGAGGAGATTTGAATGTATAATCACTCGGTGTTTTACAAATTAGTCATTTTTACAATAGTAATGGAAGTATAACATGAATTTACAATATTTATAATAAAAACCCTTCAACGGGTCTTGCTCATTCAATCTTCTATAGATTTAACATTTGAGTAATTATTTTTTCTTATGAAACTTGTGGTTGAGAGATAACATTTTCCTTCGATATCTTTAAGAATGTTGTGACTTTGGTCTATGAACTCACAAGAAATGGTTTTTAAATAGTTAACGTGAAATAAATCTTATAAGTACCCAAAATAAGGTCAAATTAAAAAATCTTGAAAGGTTTTGGAAGGATAATAAAAGCAAATACTTGAAGTTTTAATCAACCTCTAATTTATCCTAAAAATAAGCTCTATATCATCCAAGTTTGAGGTTTAGGAAAAATAGTGATTAAGCTAGTGTAATTGTTTGTGTACTTGATGATCAAACTATGCACTATATGCACCACTAACCTTTATAAGCTTGCAAGTTAAAAAGAAAAAAGAAAAATTTCACAAATTTCAATAATGGAGTGCTATGGTGTCATGTCATGCTTATATTAACACAAAAGGATAAATTTGTCATTTACAATTCAGCTTGCAAAGAAATTTAAACTCAAAATAGAATTACTAATAATATTAATATACTCTTAACTAATTTTAGACTTCCTGTTAACTCAAAAATATTATCATAGAATCCATATACAAAATAAAAATGCAAAAAACTTTTCTTGGAATAGAATTATGCAAGTTAGGAATGCATTCAAAGCCTAAGTATAAATCTCTTATAGAGAATGTGTCCCAAGGTCCTTAAAATATATGGATATTCATAACACTAACATATTTGTAGTTATATAAACTTATAAATGTTTTCCCACCTCTTTGGGGATAACTATACAAGAATAAATAAATAATATGGTTGTTAATTAGGAAAAAGTACCAATTCCTTTGTCGAAGACTTACCCTAACCCTAGGCGGAATAGAGAACCTTGCTCTAGAAATGATGGTGCTATAGAAGGTGACAAAGAAAAGGACGAGATGATGGCTCTAACCCCAAACTTTTGCTTTGTCTAACTGACTATTTAGGGTCTGAAATAACACCAAAATAGATTAAGTATTAGCAATTTCGATGATGTGGGAAGGGTTAGATCTGTCACCCAAAACTTGGCTTCCCTCTGCCTTATAATATTATTTTTTTAATTGATGCTACATCGAGTTTAGATGGATCATACTTCTAGAGGAATGGGGGTTTTTTCACAACCATATTTAGGTCTGTTTGTCCCAATAGACTTCCCTCATATTCCCTAAGCCGAATCTTCTAAGGTTGGATTCTAAGAGAGATGGACCCCACACTTCCCTATATAATTAGTTGTACAAAACCCATGCTTATGGTTTCATTTATGGGTTTGAGGTAGTGATTAATGAGCTCAAATCTAATAGATATTTGCATGAAGTCATTAAGCAGGTGTGGATCAAGGACATATTCAACTTAATTTTATGACAACGATGAGCTCCACTCCTACTATTATATTTGGTGAGGATGTAATAGATTCTTAATCTTATTTAAGGAACATGGGTTAATCTATAGATTTAAAAACTTCTAGCCTAACCTTTTTCTCTTCATTGTTGGATTCCCCAATTGGATTCCATCCACGAGAAGCTAAATTATATATCTATCCATATGCTAATGGTTTCTTCACTATTATTTTTTATTCAATGGATGATAGGGATGCCATTTATAGTAATCTTTGCATGTTTCAACTAAAATATTTAATCTTGAAGCCACGGTACCCCTCTTTTAACCCACTTATATAAAAATATTCAAACAAACCACATTCGATTATATTACCTCACCTTCCTCTCCAATTTTGGGATATTAAATTCTTGGATGCCATTTATAATACCCTTGGTATATTTATCCTCATTCATTCCAATACTACGAGTTATACTCATGCTACATATGCCTATATTCTAGTGATTTTGAATAACTCCGAAAACTTCCCTTCTTATATTGACCTTAAAGTTCAAAATAGAATTTGGACCCAAACTCTTGACTATGAAGGGATGCCCTTTAGATGCGAGAAGATGTTTCATTTTGGGGCACATGATCACAAATTACTTAAGCTTAAGATGAAATAACGGATGCAAATCTTGGTGGAAGGATGCCCTCCACTTAGTGGTAAATGACATCTCTTTGGAGGATCTTGTTTATGATTTATCTTCGAGAGGAGTAGAAATGGACCATACATAAAAATCAAGTTGCAAAAAAAGGGAATCTGAATCATTTTCTCCCCTCCGATACAATTAGGGAGAATAAGGAAGATATTACTAATTCCCTTCCAAATAATTCTTTTCGGACAATTGATACTTTAGAAGTTCATTTATAGTACGAGCATAAACCAAAGAATAACAAATGGGTAGTCTTCAAAATAGGAAAATAATTTCTATTAGAATGGAATCAATACCTTTACATATGTCTCTCCGGTCTCATGATGTGGATCCAACTCCAAGAGGTCAAAATTGTGAGGAGCTAATTGAGGAGAACAAATAGAGATTAGATATCTCTCTCATTATATTTATTCAAAAGCACGTACAACATTTATAGGGAGGAGAAATAACAACATTCCCCAAAAACAAAGGAGAGGTTACAAAATGTGTGAGAAAAATGTGATACTACATAATCAACTAAGCCTAATTATATAAAACTACTTGTTATGTAACTTATGCCAACATTCCCCCCTTATTACATTATTCTTGCAAATATAACCCCTAAAAAGTTCAAATTTCACTTTTCTAAGGGATTTGGTGAGAATATTAGCTACTTGTGCTTCTGTAGGACAATACTGGAGCTGAATGTTATGGTTCAAGACATGCTCTCGAATGAAATGACAATCAATTTCAATATACTTTGTTCATTCATGAAAAATAGGATTCTACACGAGGTTCAACACACTCTGATTGTCGCAATAGAGAATAAGTGACTATTTTTCAAGAATCCCCATGTCATCAAAATGTGAGGTAACCATATCACTTTTCACACAACTCCTCGTGTGGCATGATATTCTACCTCTATTTATGAAATAGAAACAACATTCTGTTTCTTTCTTATCCATGAGATAGGTCCAGATCCAAGATGAAAAATGTATCCAATGGTTGACTTCCTGTCATCAATAGATCCAGTGTGGTCTGGTTCGATGTATCCTGTAAGAATAATTGATCATTCTTCTTATATTCTAGATCATAATCAATTTTACCTCGGACATATCTCAAAACATGCTTTGTTGTAGTCCAATGACATTTCCTTGGATCCTGCATGAACCTAGAAAGATAGCTGACAACATAGCATAAGTTTGGTCTAGTATACATCAAGTAGATGAGTTTTGCAACAAATTTCCTCTAGAGAGTAGCATCTACTTGAGGTGAGTCCTCGAATCATGAAAGTTGCAAACCTTTTTCCATGCGAGTGGGTATAGGTTTATAGTCAGACATTTATTACTTTTCTAGTAGTGTCTTAGAATAATTTATCTGGGAGACAAAAATATGATGCTTCTTCTGCCATATCTCCAAGTCAAGATAGTAATGAAGTAGCCCCAAATTTGTCATGTCGAAGGTTCTTTTTGAGATCATTGTTCACAATATCAACCCGATCTTTTGAACTGCTTTTGTGAAGAACTGTTTCATTGACATGAGGATGGATGTGAAGTAAAATTCTCTAGTTCTCCAAGGTCAACATATAGCTCCCCTTGTAGCACATATTTTCTCTAAGTAGTCTCCTCTAGATGATCATCTGATTCGGAGACTAGTCGGTGAGAGGTGGTTGGTAATGGTTCTTTTGTTGTAACTATTGAGTCAAAGGATGACTCATCACAAACCACGTCTCGACTCTCGTATATTTTATTTATCTCAGGATCCATGAGACAGTACGCCTTCGAGGTAGTGCTATAGCCCAATAGGATGCATGGGAGTGTTTTGGATCGACTTTCTTTCTCTTTTGAGATGGAACATGTATGTATGTTGTGCAACCAAATACTTATAAATGAGAAATTGATGGATTTCTACCACTCCATACCTCTTCTGGCATTTTATTTTATAGAATCTTTGTCGGTGCCTTATTGAGAAGATAAATAGATTTATGTACTAATTTGTCCCAATATCAATCCTCCATCTTTTCTATTGATAACATGCAGCGAGACATCTCCATCAGCGTGCGATTGTGCCGCTCCACAACATCATTTCGTTTGGGTGTGTAAGGAGAAGTCAGGTTATGCTTAATGCCTTGTTTTTTTAGGAAGGCCAATAAATTCTTTGATGTGAATTCCCCCACGATTTGAGCAGAGTAGAAGAAGTGGTTGTCTGGTCTATTTCACAACACGTTGATATAAATTATTAAAATGGTGAAGAGCTTCACTCTTCTTCTTCAAGAAAAACACCCACATCTTTCAAGAGTGGTCATCTACGAACAATAGGAAGTACTTGTATCCTAAAAATGAAGCGGGTAGTGGTTTTTTCAGATCGGTATCAACTACCTCCGATTCTTCTTTCCATGGAAGGTGTTTACCTTAAACGGATCCCCTGTGTTGTATTCTGTAAGACATCTAGAGAAAATAGGCAAGGAACTAGACAATTTGGGAAGTCCATGTACCATTGATTGTGAACTCAACTGGTGCAAAGATCCAATAGACAAGTGACCATATCGGTAATGCCATAGGGTAGTAGATTCTACTGTTGAGGTAGATAAAGCTATTATAGAAGATGAAACAATATCTAAAGAAAATAACTTATCTTTTAGAAAAGCTCTACCAATAAATGTACCTCATATTCAGATCAAGCATGATTTGATGCCATTTTGAAAAATAAATTCTACCCTTAGATGATGATTAAGGAGCTGGTGATCGACCGATAAGAGGTTGCTACTTAATCCAAGAACATATAGTACCTTTGTAAGTGTACATTTTCATGGTCCCAGAGGAATGGTAACTTGGCCTATTCCTTCTACAACGTACTCTTTGTCATCTGCTATGCAAACCCGGTCTCCGGTGGGTTGTTCATTCAGTGAATCAAACAACTTTTTGTCACCTGACATATGATTACTTTGGAACCCAGTGTCTATCAATCAGGCTCTCTTCATCAGTTGTGAATTCTGAGAGACTAGTATAATATTCTTACCATAATTGGATCATTCTGGTGACTCCTCATCAAAGTTAGCATTATGTTAGGTTGCGAGATGTCCCTTCTGCTTTCGTGAGGAAGTCATTGTAATATTTTAAAATCATCGTGCCTGAGATGTACTTTTTTTACTTGATGACCCTTGTTTCAAGCCATTGTACAAGCAGTGATCAGTGTCATGAGTGTTGGTTTGCATATGTGACACCACCTCTTGGACTTCGAGCTTTTTACGCTTAATGTGGATGTGCTTGTGTTTTCTTTTCTAGGGACATTTTTGATACTTCGCCATGATGTGGCTTCGAGAAAAGGGATTTATCATGGGCCTAATCTTAGACTGAATTGATGGCCTCTTCTTGCTACAACAAGTTCACGAGTTCTTCAAATTCCACTATTTATTTAAATACATTTAGTGTCTTAAAAACACTCGGGGATTGAGAAGGGAGTGCTCTCAAGGTGATCGGAAAGAGAAGTTTTCTTCCACTATTTCACCGAGCGCTAATTGTTACTGTAGAATCACAACACCCCTAAATGTCTCGCAACTAAATGGGTTGAAACTCTCACCGTGATTGCACAACATGGAGCATCTCTGAAAGTGTGGGACTTTGAAATAGAGAGAGCTCTCCAGATGAAGGTCGGTTCCTATTCCTCTCTGTTTCAAGTGCACATATAAAAATTTGTAGAAGATCTATTCCAAAACCTATTCTAACTTTAAAAAACACATGGTTAAGATAATGCAAGAAATTAAACCTAAAATAACTAAGTTGTTACACCAAAGGAATGCTAAACACTAGCTTTACTATCAAACATAGACCATTAAGATGTAATACAACCACTACGCACAAATAACCAATATTGTAATGAAAGATCAAATAAAGGCAATGAACATAAGAGAGGGTTGAAATCATCCATAGAGATGTATTATTACTTCACAAGATGATACAGAGAATTACAATGGAAAAAGGCAAAAACTTGAATCATAGTATTAATAAAATGTTCGGACTCCACAAATTCATCTACGAGTAGAGAAGAAGGGAGGGCACAAAACAAAAATATCAAACCCTTTACAATGAGCCAAGATATTACCTTTATAGATGCAGTGAAGAGAGGAGAAGAAAAGAGGAGGGAAACCTGATTTGGAGGTCAACTACCACCATAAATGCCCCCTGCAAATCCACCCACAATCTGTTAAGTCTGCCTCTCTATGTCTATTTTGGTGTGTTGAAGAAGGAAGAATGATAGATCAAATCAAATTTGATCTGGTTGTTGAAGCAATCGGATCGTATATTAATGGCATGACTACATTTTCCTACTTCTCACCCACTCGACCTTGTCAAAATTAAAGTTTTAGGCATCCATGGTGTAGAGGATGTCGAGACCTTTTAAAAAGTCTTCTCCCACCCAAATCTGAGCTCCCAATCAAAATATATGACTATCTGAAGGTCCTCGGGTCGGGTGCTTAACGTGGCTCACAATGTGCAAGGGTCTCTGGCCCATACAGGGACCACGTGGCACCTTTGCGCTTGTTTGAGATTTCACCCCTACCTTTTCTCTTGTAGTTGTGCTTGAAGAGACACATGGTGCCATCTGTGGGGTTTTGGACTTTTCAACGACTGTTCTTTCCTTTTCGAGACTTTGACCACGTGGCGAGATGACACTTGTTTGGAGACTTCCCTTTGAGATGCACCTTCAAAATTGCACCGATGAGGCACGTGGCACCTCCATGGCCCCTTTATACTTAGCAGATTTTAGTCCGATGTATACTTTTGCCTTTACGGGTGGGACCCTTGTAGCCTGTCCCTTAAATTATGATAGCGGGACACGTGGCATTATCCATGGCCGATGTTGTTTCCTTTGTGTTTGGATTAGTATCTTTTATTTGTAGGGGCCCTATGTTTAACTCTGGACATGTGGAGGCTCAACACTTATTTGGAAATTTCCCCGAGTTGATCTTTGAAGTTGCACCAAGTCGACACATGGCACTTTCCATCACCCTTCCCTATTTAGACATTTCAACGACCGTGTGACCTTTTCTCTTACCTCGGCCACATGGTAGGTCGGGCGCTCATTTGAGAACCGCTCTTTGGACAAAAATTTGGTGTTGTACTAGGATGACATGTGGAGGATTCCGCCGGTCTCGCTTTGTTCCTTTATACTTAGCTGATTTGGGCCCACTTTGCCCATTTGAATTTTTGGTACCCTAGACATGTGGAGGGCGTGCATTAATTTGGAGACCCTATTTGGGCCTAACCTTTGGAGATGCGTCGAGTTGACACATGGAGGCTTCCTTCAACTTGGCTCTGTATTTAGCCAATTCAATGGTTGTCGCTGCCCCCATTTAGAGTCTTACCATGTGGTGAGCCCTCACTTTTAAAAGTTTCCAAAGATTGTGATTTTCTTAACCAATTTTAAGTATTCTAAACTCCACAAATTGATTAAATTCTGATTATTATGCATCCATAGAAGTGCGGAAAACTTGTGTAGCAAATAAATAATCAAAAAACTGAAAACACTCAGATAACAAACAAGATTGTTTACGGGGTTCGAAATTCCTACGTCCCCGGGTTCAGATTGAACCGATCCATTAATAATATTGAAATGTAAGTACAATAACTCTTACAAACAACCAATAATGAATCAAAACCTGCAAATGAGCTGATCAATGTCCCAAGAACTCTAAAAAATAGCAGAAACTGTCCCAAGAACGATCTGTGGCTCCTACAGTGTTTTCACAATGTGATCTCCCTGCAAGTTAGAAAAACACCTAAAAATGGAGATTTAAAAACATTCTATGAAAAAAATCATATATCTGAGATCATCTCTGAATTCTGAACACTTTTCATGTTTACACCAAGTCACAATTCGGACCAGAAGTGCATTGAAATTCGTGTTTTCCAACTAGCTATCTTGTAGATCCTTGTTAAAAACTGCATTCAAAGCTTCCAAAAATAGGTTAAAACTCAACAAAAATATCAAATCTTACATCGTTGGAATCATCTCAAATTTTCATTTCATATTTTTACTCCGAGTTCCCAATCTGAGTGCAAGGCCTTCAAAAATGGCATTTTCTGAATCTGGTCCTTCATCCTCCTTTCACACAGCACTGCCCCCTCAGTATAAGTTGAAGCGCCCCATTTTATAATCCGCCCAAGCCTCTAGGCGAGTTGGTTAGTGGATTGGTCTTGGGCAGCGGAGGTTATGGGTTCAAACCCGGTGGCATGCATTATGGCGGAGTCTATTTTGCATGTGGGTGAGATATCCCACATTGAGCGGAGGTAGTCATGGTTGGAGGTTTAAATATAAAATGACCCGCCATTTTAAACGTGGCTTAGGCCACACCTACCACCATTTTGTTTGGCCACATAATAGTGGCGAGCTGGCTGTTTGTTTACCCATGTTGCAAAGGTTATGGGTTTGCTTGTATTGCCCACAATGTGGGCCGAATAATGTGCATTCTAATCCCAACCGAGTTGGGCGTGGTTGTTGGATAAGTCACCAGGAATACATGGGCCGAGCTGTTGGATATTTAAATGACCCAAACAATATGAAGCTGACCCAATAAATGTGGGTAATCCTCCAGTTCTTAGGTTATCTATCCCGGTTTTGTGTGGAAATAACACCGAGAAAAGATAGTAATGAACTCGGTCAATCCAAAACGTATGACTTGGAACCATATGGCAATACATGATGAATAATTACCAAAGCACTATGAAATTCGACCACACAATAATATGATATTTCAATAATGAAATATGGCAATAAATACCACTTGTCGACCCTCGAAAGGAAAATCAAACTTGTGGTGGCAAGCCACGTGGTGGTTTGAGGACCCACCACGTCGGCGATGATATAATCCATAGTCCACACGGCGGCCGGGCTCCCCCGTAATAAAAAAGTTGAGCCTCTTGTTCCCGTGCACCATTTTTACGCTCGTCGAAGACCGGTGATCGAAAACCAACAAACAACTCCCTTTTTCCTTTTCGCCACGTGTCACAATGCCATTGGTCCAATATTGACCAGTTGACCAGAGTTGACTTTCTCGCTTGTCCGAACTTTGACCGGACATAACTAGAGCTCCCGATGTCCGTTTGTCACGTTCTCACAGTCGTTGGAAAGCTCTCGAGATGATCTTCTACACAAGCATGGTTTAGGGAAGTTTAGGGAACATTTGACACTAAAATTGATCCCCTGATCACTCCTCCCTACTAAGAAGGCTTTTTGTCCACAAAAAGTTGTGTATCAACCCACAAATAATGCTATCTCTTCCTGCATTGCACAAACACATACAAGAACCCAAAATAACATTATAGGTTAAATAAATGCAAATAGTTGATTAGCTAGTCACATAACCGATCAGATAATAACACCCAATTAAGCTAGTGTTCAATTAAATGCTTTGAACCCTGTCAACTCTACGCACAACTGTGAACTATCATACCCCACTGTAATGCCATCACAATTAATTGACTAGATAATAACACCCATTCTATTATGGAAAGCTAGTGTTCAATTGTCACTTTGTGATACGACCGATTACCAAAAATTACAATTCCATAACACAGATCAGTATACAAGACATCTAAATTGCCCACAATTAGGCTAGTGCCCACTGCCCATCTGAAACTGTAACAACTACAAGTATTCACTATCAGAATATAATAGACTATCAACGCCCAAAAATAGCTATAGTCAACAACTGAATCAACATGAATATGCCAAAACACTGTATCGCCATCACAAATAATAAGTCAGATAATAACACCCATCTATAACGGAAGCTAGTGTTCAACTGACACTTTGTGATTATGCTGATTACAACTGCAAGTTTCAAATTTAGACATGCTACTGATGCCTATCCCTGCATAGTGTTTTCAACAATGGAACTACCAACCAATATGAGAAAACAAAACATGAGTATGATGAACCTATCACTCAAATCTTCTCTTCAGTTGTTTCCATTCATTTTCAAAGCTTAAATATCAACTTAGGAACAAATCCTTATCAATCAACAGGAATCCCTAAAATATAGCTCTGAAATTTTTTTGCTTGCCTACTATCAACAATTTACTGTAGTGCAAATATAAAGTTGAGGAGTGTTTTTCCCAACCAATCACTTGGGTTTTTCCGTTTTGGTTGTTTTACCTTCTCAATACCAAAATGAGTTTTAGTTAGGTTTAGCATTGTTGGTTTTACAATATTGTTCTTTTTAACAACTTTCCAATTTTGTTGTTTAGGAACAAACCAACAAACCTTAACATCATGACCATTCCTATTACAATGGGAACAAAATTTAACTTCCCTATTTTTAGGAGTCTTACCCATTTTACCATTCTCATAAACTCTGTCTACGAGAATGATTCCCCTGTTTAGGAGAGGTAACATTCTTGCCATTTCTCACCTTTCCTTGGTGAGATTGGTCTTTAGCACCTACCTTATCATTCACAAAAGGCATTAACTTCTTAATCAAATTTTTCCTCTTCCAACAATATGCAATAGAATGATTAGTACCTTCACAAAATGTGCAAGGGAAAGCATATTTCTGCCTACCAAAGCTATATTGTTCCAACTGAAAGAGTGTATTAGAAGTTTTAGGATTTGATTTTCCCTTAGTGCTATTTTTAGTGTAAGTGGAAGGAGGTGGAATCTGATTACCTCTTTTACCTATTTTCTTACACCTTTCATTGTTCCTCCTGATGGCGGAATCCTGTAATTCTAGTGGCATAGATCCTTGGCTATTGGAAGCTTGTCTTCCTTCAGCTACTTTGGAACTTTCTCCAATTTCCATTTTCCCACTAGAATAACCCAAACCTGCAAACCGAGGCTGATCCTCTACCTATATTGGGTTAGCATCACCTTGTCCATTTTTACCAAGGCCCTTTCCATTAAATCCCATCTTAACCATTAGCTTAGACCCAATTCCCTTAGTGTGTTTTTCAAACTGACCCAAAGGAATATCTGAAATTGAATGAGAGGAAGAATTAAAATGTGAACAACTTATAGTGCATTCTTGTCATAGTACCTGCATCTGATTTGGAAGGCATTTCCTTCTTATGTTCACCTTGTTGCAGCTTTTCCAAGAGGGCATCCTTGGTCCGTATTTCTTCCTGCAACTCTTTAACAAAGCCCATCAACTTCTTGCTCTCTTCAAGCATCTTGTTGACATACTCCTCTTTCTTGGTTATAGAGGATTGTGGCTCAGATTTTAACCGCACTATTTCCTCTTCCAAGGAATAAAAATTATCTCTCAAGAAAGAGTTTTCTTCTTGGAGTTGGCGGTTTATGGCTTCAAGCTCATCCAGTTGCTCCTATTTGGATGACTTGCCCATGATTCCCGTTCTGCAAACACAACCTGTACTTCCAAAACTGCACACTACGAAAGAAGATTAACAAGCCCCAAAATGTCTGCACACTGAAAACTGAAATCAATATTGAAACTGAAGCCAAATTTCCAAACACAATTAGAAGCTAATCCAGCAATCTAACTGCTCTGATACCAAACTTGATCTGAAAACGTGTGTTGTATTTTTTTCACTTTTAAAAGTTTCCAAAGATCGTGATTTTCTTAACCAATTTTAAGTATTCTAAACTCCAAAATTGATTAAATTCTGATTATTATGCATCCATAGAAGTGTGGAAAACTTGTGTAGCAAATAAATAATCGAAAACTGAAAACACTCGATAACAAAAACAAGATTGTTTACGGGTTCGAAATTCCTACGTCCCCGGGTTCAGATTGAACCGATCCATTAATAATATTGAAATGTAAGTACAATAACTCTTACAAACAACCAATAATGAATCAAAACCTACAAATGAGCTGATCAATGTCCCAAGAACTCTGAAAAATAGCAGAAATTGTCCCAAGAACGATCCGTGGCTCCTACAGTGTTTTCACAATGTGATCTCCCTGCAACTGTGTTAGAAAAACACCTAAAAATGGAGATTTAAAAAATTCTATGAAAAAAATCATATATCTAAGATCATCTCTGAATTCTGAACACTTTTCATGTTTACACCAAGTCACAATTCGGACCAGAAGTGCATTGAAATTCGTGTTTTCCAACTAGCTATCTTGTAGATCCCTATTAAAAACTGCATTCAAAGCTTCCAAAAATAGGTTAAAACTCAACAAAAATATCAAATCTTACATCATTGGAATCATCTCATAATTTCCTTCATTTCATCTTTTTACTCCGAGTTCCCAATCTGAGTGCAAGGCCTTCAAAATGGCGTTTTCTAGAGATCTGGTCCTTATCCTCAACTTTTGCATGACTCCCCCCTTGTATAAGTTGAAGCGACCCATTTTATAATCCACCCAAGCCTCTAGGCTGAGTTGGTTGGTGGATTTGTCTTGGGCAGCGGAGGTTATGGGTTCAAACCCACCTGGCATGCATTATGGCGGAGTTTGTTTTGCATGTGGGTGAGATATCCCACATTGAGCGGAGGTAGTCATGATTGGAGGTTTAAATGTAAAATGACCCACCTTTTTAAACGTGGCTTAGGCCACACCTGTTCACCTTTTGTTTGGCCACATAATAGTGGCGAGCTGGCTGTTTGTTTACCCATGTTGCAAAGGTTATGGGTTTGCTTGTATTGCCCACAATGTGGGCCGAATAATGTGCATTCTAATCCCAACCGAGTTGGGCGGTTTGTTGGATAAGTTCACCGAATACATGGGCCGAGCTGTTGGATATTAAATGACCCAAACAATATGAAGCTGACCCAATAAATGTGGGTAATCCTCCGAGTTCTTAGGTCTATCCCGGTTTGTGTGGAAATAACACCGAGCAAACATAGTAATGAACTCGGTCAATCCAAAACGTATGACTTGGAACCATATGGCAATACATGATGAATAATTACCAAAGCACTATGAAATTTGACCACACAATAATATGATATTTCAATAATGAAATATGGTAATAAATACCACTTGTCGACCCTCGAAAGGAAAATCAAACTTGTGGTGGCAAGCCACGTGGTGGTTTGAGGACCCACCACGTCGGCGATGATATAATCGTCCTCACGGCGGCGGGCTCCCTCCGTAATAAAAGTTGAGCCTCTTGTTCCCATGCACCATTTTTACGCTCATCAAAGACCAGTGATCAAAAACCAACAAAAACTCCCTTTTTCCTTTTCACCATGTGTCACAGTGCCATTGGTCCAATATTGACCAGTTGACCAGAGTTGACTTTCTCATTGACTGAACTTTGACCGACATAACTAGAGCTCCCGATGTCCATTTGTCACGTTCTCATAGTCATTGGAAATCTCTCGAGATTATATTCTACAAATGCATGGTTTTGGGAAGTTTAGGGAACATTTGACACTAAAATTGATCCCCCCCACTTTCTGTACTCTCAATTTTCATAAGAAAATCTTAGAGATGGGGTTTCACGAGAGAAAACTGTATTGACTTGGGGCTTTCATTTGTCCCTAAAATGGACTATAGGCATATTGAACTGCATGGTGATACAACCTCGGAGTAACAAAACACAACAACACGCTATGCACAAAATTGAAAATCATACATATCCCAAGTGAGATATGCAAAGTGTGCAAGGCAATTCTTCTATTGAAAGATTATCTACCCCTACTCTTATACTAACCAAAGAGAAAGGGAACTCAAACAAATCCCGCGCAACTGCAGGGAGAAGTAACCTCCTTTTCTTAAAAGGGGCAGCCATGCAAATGATTTGACACTAAATATGGCTGCTCATATGAGTGAAAAACTAACAAGAGTCCAATTTTTCACCCAAATGATCAAGGTATTAGCTGGAAACAAGAAAAATGCCTCTTTTAGTTGCTCTGATTTGGATTGAAGAGGCATTGCAGCTGATCCTTACTACTGATACTCATTCTCACACCTTGAAGTGGGCATGATTGGTTTTGGATTTTCCTTGGTTCTAATGAAGCCAAGTACTGATTGCAAAATGGTCCGGTCCTTTGAATGTGCTCATGGTTCTAAATTTCAACTCCAAAAATGGATTCTTGCTGCGGACCCTCCCGGGTGGATGGTGTGAGAGAAATGGGAGAGATGGGATCCTCATTCCCTTTTACTTCCTCTTCCTGAGTAGAGTATGGAAGATTCATATCTTCCAACCTTGGTTCCAGAGGGCTATCATGAAGTGCAAGTTGTTGTCCTTGAAGGATCTCCTCCATGGCAGTGGACTCATGTGCTTGGAAGGTGGATGATGGAGGAGCAAATGATGTGATCTCCTTAGGCTCCTCTCCATCAAAGCACTCTTCCAAGTCAGATAGATAATCTACCTCCTTGTTGTCCTGCTGCATGTATTCGACCTCCTCCATGGTGTCATCCTGATCTGAAATTTGATCACCATGGTTCCCCTCATCCTCAAACATGAATTTTGAAAGCTCAAACTCTTCTTCAACATTAGATCTTGGAGGGGATGAAGTGGGAGGGAGGATTGAAGGTTCTTATGTGACTCGCTTCGCACTTGGACCCTCTCGAAACTACATGGTTCTCCTCCATAGCCGGAATGTACTATTATTCCTTTGGATTTGGAGTAGCTCCTTCTTCCCATGCTTGTGCTGTAGCTGAAGCTTACACCACTTATGGCTTGACCCCAAACTCCTCCATAGGCTTAACCAACAAGGGATTTTTAATCCCAAACATGAGAGCCAAACTCTTCCAATTTTCTATCCTTCATTCTTTTTGTTTTCTTCTTCTTGCTCTCCTTGACTAGTTTTTGAAGTCACTCCCGACATGGAATTGGGAAAGTAACAGGAGTGGTAGGTTGGGATTCAACCAGCTTTTGCTATTGTTTATGGTGAAGAGGTAGTGGAACTTCTTGTTTGTTTGGAAGGGATGACTACTTGGAAGGGAAAGGGAAGAAGAACTGAGATGAGATGGAAGACTAGAACTTGGAGGAGTGAAATCCACAATGGGGGCAGCAGGTGAGAGACTTGAAAATTGAAACTCAGAACAAGATGGTGCTTCTTGGGGAATGGGAAGAGGATTGTGGGGTGGCAATGCTGAATTTTCCCATTGACCTGTAAAATATTCAACATCCTTAACCCATTCTTCAAGTTGGGGCAGCATCTCAATGATGTAACTAAGTTTCTCTTGTGGGCTGAAATAGCTTGGAGCAGGGCCTTCCCATGGACAAGGGACCCTAAATCCAATCTTGAATGCTTTCTCTTGATTCGTAGCCTGCACTGCATCATACTTGCTTCCAATTTGTCTATCTTTAGCTGCAGCTCCACATTCTTGGGCGTAAGATATCCCCCATAATTGACATACTCTTGTTCTTCCATAACTACATAGTCTACTCATGTCCACATTGATCTGCATATTTCTCTTGTGAGTATGCCCATTGTTGATTTTCTTTATAACATGGGTACTGGAGGAGGTTGATAATAACTCCGAGAATGAATTTTGTATATTTGGAGGAGAGTATGGATTGTATGGTAGTTTCGCAAATGTGAGTTTCACCGTGGGAATGAAAGCATGATTGCACAACTTCATGAATGTAAGAGGATGAGAGAGGTGGAAGAATAATGGATGAAAATGGATGGGGAGAAGTTCTCAAATCTCGAGGATGGGTTGTTTGACTAGATGGAGTCACCGATTGTGTTTAAACATGCCTCCATAAGCTAGATCTCAGCAATAACACATAAAACCTCGCCGAGATGAAGACGTAAAGCTCTTCGGTCCTAGTCCCACCGGCATGCCAAAACTATTAGTCTAGAATCACAACACCCTTGAATGTCTGTAACTAGATGGGTTGAGACTCTCAATGTGATTGCACAACATGGAGCATCTCTCAAAGTGTGGGACTTTGAAATCGAGAGATCTCTCTCGGATGAAGGCCAGTTCCTATTCCTTTGTTCAAGTGCACACATAAAAATTTGTAGAGTATCTATTCCAAAACATATTATAACTTGCTAAGGATAAATGGTTAAGAGAATGCAAGAAATTAAACCTAAACTAACAGAGGTGATGCACCAAAGGAATGCTTTGAACACCGGCTTTGCTATCAAACACATACCATTAAAATGTAATACAACCACTATGCACAAATAACCAATATTGCAATGAAAGATCAAATAAAGGCAATGAACACAAGAGAGGGTTGAAATCATCCAAAAACATGTATTATTGCTTCACAAACTGATACAAAACATTACAATGGCCAAAAGGTGAAAACTTGCATTACAGTCTTAATAGAAGGTTCAAACTCCACAAATTCGTCTGCAGACTAGAGAAGAAGGGAGGGTGCAAAACCAAAATGTCCAACCCCTTATAATGAGCCAATTTGTTCTCTTTATAGATGCAGTGAAGAGAGGAGAAGAAAAGAGGAGGGAAACTTGATTTGGAGCTCAACTACCAGCCATCAATGCCCCCTACAAATCCACCCATAATCTATCAAGTCCACCTCTCTATGTCTATTTTGGCATGTCGAAGAAGGAAGAACAGTGGATCAAATCAAATCTGATGTGGTTTTTGAAGCAATCGGATCGTATATTAATGGCATGAATATATTTTCCAACTTATCACCTAACTAACCTTGTCAAAATTAAAGTTTCAAGCCTCCATGGCATAGAGGATGTCTAGACCTTTTCAAAAGTCTTCTCTCACCCCAATTTGAGCTTCCAATAAAAGGATATGGCTTTCTGGAGGTCCTTGGGTTAGGTGCTTAATGTGGCTCACAATGTGCAAGGTTCTATCCATACAGGGGCCACGTGGCGCCTCCATGCTTGTTTGAGATTTCACCCCTTGCCTTTACTCTTGTAGTTTTTCTAAAGAGACACATGGCATCATCCGTAGGGTTTTGGACTTTTCAATGGTCGTTCTTACCTTTTCAGACTCTACCATGTGGTGGGTTGGTGCTTATTTAGAGACTACCCTTTGAGTTACACCTTTGAAATTACACCGATGAGGCACGTGGCACCCTCTCCGTGGCCCTATACTTAGCCAATTTGGGTCTGATGAATATTTCCTTTATGGATGGGACCTCAGTTTCGCCCTTAAATTATGATAGTGGGACATGTGGCATCATCCATGGCCACTGATGTTTCCTTTGTGTTTGTCTTAGTATCTTTTGTTTAGCGGGGCCCTATGTTTGACTCTGGACACGTGGAGGCTCAACGCTTATTTGGGAATTACCCCGAGTTGATTTCAAAGTCAACACATGGCACTTTCCGCCAGATTGCTTAGACTTTTCAACGGCTAAAACCTTTTCTTCTAAATATGGTGGGAGACTGACTATTTGAGAACTAAATAAACCAAATTTGGTGCTGCATATGGGATGAAACGATTAGAGGTTTCGCCACCCGCTCTGTGTTTTATACTTAGCCAAATGGGCCCACTACCAATTTGACGACTTCTCGTGGGACCCTGACACGTGGAGGTTTTATGCTAATTTGGAGACCTCAAGTTTGGGCTTGACCTTTGGAGGTGTGCCGAAATGACACATGGAGGCTTCCTTCTATTGATATATATATATATATTATATATTCTATCACCCCCTTTTGAGTCCTACCATTTGGCGAGCTCGTGCTCATACATGGACCCTATTCAAACCCTTGGGGACGCCGTTGGGAATGGAGGCTTATCGCATCCACTTTGGGGTCTCTTTTTCATTGTGCCTTTTGGAATTCAAATGACATGTGGTATCTTCTCAGACTCTATTTTTTTGGGCCCGAGGTAATTCCTCTCCAAAACTTTGAGTCCCTTTCTTGTCTTCCCTTTAGATCCTTGTGGACTTTTTGACATAATCCTTTTTCAACCCTAAATCTTTTTGAGTTGAGCACCATTTGTTTGTTGGATTCAAATGATCTTGGATAGAGCCAACCTTTTGATTTCCCTCCTCCTTGATGTGCGGGTCTCAATCATGTACTTGATTCTACATCCCTTAAAAATTGGGATAATAATTTGGCGACTCACTAGGATATTTGCTTATGAGATGAAGGGATTAGTAGCCTTGATGCATCCATTGGGAATGGAGTCAAAAATAATATCCTGATACTGACTTCGATCCCGACCCCGCTCCTCTACTCTCAATTTTCATAAGAAAATCTTAGAAATGGGGTTTCTGAGAGTAGAAAGTTGTATTGACTCGGGGCTTTCATTTGTCCCTAAAATGGACAAGATGCATATTGAACTCGCATGGTGATACAACCTTGGAGTAACAAAACACAACAACATGCTATGTACAAAACTTAAAATCATACATATCCCAAGTGAGATATGTAGAGTGTGCAAGGCAATTGTTCTACTGAAAGAAAATCTACCCCTACTCCAATACTAACCAAAGAGAAAGGGGACTCAAACAAATCCACAGTAACTAGTAGGGTAACCTCATTTTCTCAAAAGGGGTAGCCATGAAAATTATTTGACATTGAATATGGATGATCATATGAGTGAAAAACTAACAAGAGGCCAATCTCCACCCAAATTATCAAGGTATCATCAATAAATAAGACAAATGCATCATTTAGTTGTTCTAGATTTGGATTGCGAGAGGCATTGCAGCTACTGATCCTTGGTACTCTAATACTCATCCTCATACCCCCGAAGTGGGCATGACTATTTTTTTCTCTGCCTTGACTCTAATGAACCCAAGTACGTGATTGCGAACAGGTTGGTCCTTTGAATGGGCCCATGGTTCCGAATTTCAAATTCAAAAATGGATTCTTCCTACTGAGACTTCTCTATGTGAATGGTGTGAGAGAAATTAGAGATATGGGATCCTCATTCCCTTTACTTCCTCCTCCTCAGAGTAGAGCATGAAGATTCATATCTTGTCCTCTATCAGTGCCTTAAAGGCTCCTCCTGTGAAGCGGACTCATTCACTTGGAAGGTGGATGATGGAGGAACAAATGATGTGATCTCTCGGGATCCTCTCCATCAAAGCACTCTTCCAAGTTAAATAGATAATCTTCCTCCTTATTGTCTGTCGCATGCATGTATTTGACCTCCTCCATGGTGTCATCTTGATCTAAAATTTGATCACCATGGTTCCTTTCATCCTAAAACATGAAGTTTGAAATCTCAAACTCTTATTCGATATTAGAGCTTGAGGGGATGAAGTGGGAGGGAGAATGAAGTTTTTCTATAACCCGCACCGCACTTGGAGCCTATGAAACTACATGGTTCTCCTCCTCACTGAATGTACTATTCTTCCTTTGGATTTGGAGTATCTCCTTCTTCCCATGCTTGTGTTTAGTTTGAAGCTTCCACCACTTATGGCTTGACCCCAAACTCCTCCATAGGTTTAACCAACAAGGGATTTTTGTAATCCCAAACCCGAGAGCCCAAATGTTCATATTTTCTATCATTTCTTCTATGTTGGGTTCCTCTTCTTGCTGTTCTCTTGATTGGTTTTGAAGTCTCTCCCTAACATGGAATTGGGAAAGTAGGAGGAGTGGTAGGTTGGGATTCAACCAATTTTTCTATTTTTTTGTGGTGGAGAGGATAGTTGAACTTCTTGGTTGTTTGGAAGGGATGACGCTTGGAAGGGAAAAGGGCGTAAGAACCGAGATGAGACAGAAAAATAGAACTTGGAGGAGTGAATTCCACAATGGGGGTAGCAGTGTGGAGACTTGAAAATTGAAACTCAGAACATGATGGTGCTACTTGGGGAATGGGAAGAGTATTGTGGGGTAGCAATGCTTAATTTTCCCATTGACCTGCAAAATATTCAACATCCTTAACCCATTCTTTAAGTTGGGGCAACATCTCAATGATGTAACTGAGTTTCTCTTGTGGGCTATGAAATAGCTTGGAGTAGGGCCTTCCCATGGACAAGGGACCCTAAATCCAATCTTGAATTCTTTCTCTTGATTCATAGCCCGGGCTTGCATCATACTTGCCTCCAATTTGTCTATCTTCAGCTACAACTCCACATTCTTGGGTGTAAGATATCCCCCATAGCTGACATATTCTTATTCTTCCATAACTGCATAGTTTTGCTCATGTCCACATGGATTTGCATATTGCTCTTGTGAGTATGCCCATTGTTGATTTTCTTTATAACATGGTTATGGAGGATGTTTATAATAACCTCGTAATGAATTTTGTATATTTGGAGGATAGTATGGATTGTATGGTAGTTGTCAAAATGTGAGTTCCACCATGGGAAGTAAGCCATGATTACACAAATTCATAGAATCAAGAGGATGAGAGAGGTGGAAGAAAAATGGGTGAAAATGGATGGGGGAAGGTCTCAGAATTCAAGAGGATGGGTTGTTTGACCAGATGGAGTCATTAGATGTGTTGAAACATGCCTCTGAAGCTAGATCTCAGCAATACACATCAAACCCACCGAGATGAAGATGTAAAGCTCTTGACCTGGTCCCACCGAACATGCAAAAATTTTAGTGTAGAATCACAACACCCCTGAATGTCTGTAACTAGATGGGTTGAGACTCTCAGTGTGATTGCACAACATGGAGCATCTCTCAAAGTGTGGGACTTTGAAATCAAGAGAGCTCTCTAGATGAAGGTCAATTCCTATTCCTCTATTTAGGTGCACACATAAAAATTTGTAGAGGATCTATTCCAAAACCTATTCTAACTTGCCAAGGAGACATGGTTAAGAGAATGCAAGAAATTAAACCTAAACTAACTAAGGTGATGTGCCAAAGGAATGTCAACACCGATTTTCTATGAAACACATATCATTAAAATGTAATACAACCACTACGCACAAATAACCAATATTGTAATGAAAGATCAAATAAAGGCAATGAACACAAGAGAGGGTTTAAATCATCCACAAACATGTATTATTGCTTCAAGTGAAGCTGATATAGAACATTATAATGGTGAAAAGATGAAAACTTGCATTATACTCTTAATAGAAGGTTCCGACTCAACGAATTCATCTATAGACCGTAGAGAAGAAGGGAGGCGCGAAAACCAAATTTCCAACCCCTTATAATTAGCCAAGTTGTTCCTTTATAGATGTAGTGAAGAGAGGAGAAGAAAAGAGGAGGGATACCTGATTTGGAGCTCAGCTACCAGCCATCAATGCCCCTACAAATCCACCCACAATCTATCAAGTCTGCCTCTCTATGTCTATTTTGGTGTTTCAAAGAAGGAAGAACGACAAATCAAATCAAATATGATCTGGTTGTTGAAGCAATCAGATCATATATTAATGGCATGAATACATTTTCCTACTTCTCACCCACCTGACCTTGTCAAAATTAAAGTTTCAGGCCTCCATGGCATAGAGGATGTCGAGACCTTTCTAAAAAGTCTTCTCCCACCCAAATATAAGTTTCCAATCAAAAGATATGGTTTTCTCAAGGTTCCTCGGGTCGAGCCTTTAATGTGGCTTGCAATGTGCAAGAGTCTATCCATACAGTGGCCACGTGGCGCTTCCATGCTTGTTTGTGATTTTGCCCCTTCCTTTCCTCTTGTAGTTATGCAAGAGAGACACGAGGCACTGTCTGTATAGGGTTTTGGAATTTTCAACACCATTCTTACCTTTTTAGAATCGACCACATGGCGGGTTGGCGCTTATTGGAGACTACCATTTGAGCTGCACCTTTGAAATTGCACCGATGAGGCACGTGGCACCCTCTGTGGCCCCTTTATACTTAGCCGATTCGGGTCCGATGAATACTACCTTTACGGGTGGGACCCTTGTAGCCTACCCCTTAAATTATGACAGTGGGACACGTGGCATCATCCATGGCCGCTGTTGTTTCCTTTGTGTTTGGCTTAGTCTCTTTTGTTTGGTGGGGCCCTATGTTTAACTCTGACACATGGAGGGTCAATGCTTGTTTGGGAACTACACCCCGATTTGATCTTTGAAGTTTTTTCTCGAGTCGACACATAGCACTTTCCATTGGCCCCTTACCCGTTTAGACTTTTCAACGCCAATGAGACCTTTTCTATGACCTCGGTTACATGATAGATCGGAAATCATTTGAAAACTTCTCTTTGGACCCAAGTTTGGTGTTTAGCCGAGATGAAATGTGGAGGCTTTCGCCAGTCCCACTCTATTCCTTTATACTTAGCCAATTTGGGCCCACCGCCCATTTGAATTCTCATGGGACCCTAGACACGTGGAGGACTGCGCTAATTTGTAGACCCTACGTTTGGGCTCGACCTTTGAGGGTGAGCCGAGTCAACACATAGAGGATTCCACCAATTCTACTCTATACTTAGCCAATTCAATGGCAGTCTCTCTTTGCCCCATTTGGAGTTTGACCACGTGGCAAGCCCGTGCTCATCCATGGACCCTATTTAGAGTGTGAACCTTGGGGATGCACCATTGGGACGTGTGGAGGCTCTGCGCTCATTTGGGGTCTTTGTTTAACTACGCATTTTAGAATTTCACCAAGATGATTCATGGTATCTTTTGTGACTTTGTTTGTTCATCCCGAGCCAACTCATATGTGAAGAAGTCCAAAACTTCGAGCCCCTTTCCCCATCTTCTTCCCTTTTGAGCCTTCCTGGAATCTTTTGATGTTGTTGGTCTCCTTTGTCAACCATGATCTTTACTTGAGACAATCTCACCTACCCCTTGTTTTTGGATTCTAATGTGAGCCCACTAGATAGAGCCAACCATTCGATTTTCTTATGTGTGGGGTCTTGTTTGACCAATCTTACCGGGGGTGAAATTGGGATAACAGTTTGACGACTCATGGGGCCATCTATCTACTAGATAAGGGGTTTAGTAGCCTTGTTGCATCCATTGGGAATGGAGTCAAAAATAATATCTTGGTGCGACTTCCTGATCCTGCCTTGCACTCGTATGTACTCTCAATTTTCATAAGAAAATCTTGGAAATGGGGTTTCGAGAGTAGAAAATTGTTATGACCTAGGGATTTCATTTGTTCCTAAAATGGACTATAGGCATCCCGAATTACATGGTGATACAACCTCGAGCAACAAAACACAACAACACGCTATGTATAAAACTAAAAATCGTACATATCTCAAGTGAGATATGTAGAGTGTGCAAGGATCTTCTTCTACTTGAAAGAAAATCTACCCCTACTCCTATACTAACCAAAGTGAAAGGAGATTCAAAAAATCTTGGAAGGGGAAAGTAACCTCCCTTCTCAAAAGGGGCAACCATGTAAATGATTTGACACTAAATATGGCTGCAAGTATGAGTGAAAAAATGACAAGAGGCCAATCTTCCACCCAAATTATCAAGGTATCATCTTGAAACAAGAGAAATGACTCTTTCGGTTTCTCGCATTTGGATTGAAGAGGCATTGCAGCTGATCCTTGGTACTTTGATACTCATCCTCATGCCCTGAAGTGGGCATGACTAGTTTTGGCTTCTCCCTTGGCTCCAATGAAGCTAAATACCTGATTGGGCATGGTCTAGTCCTTTGAATGTGCCATAGTTCTAAATTTTAACTCTAAAACCGGAGTCTTCCCGACCCTCCCGGTGGATGGTATGAGAGAAACTAGAGAGATGGGATCCTTGTTCCATTTTACTTCCTCCTCCTAAGCGAGCATGGAAGATTCATATCTTCCAACCTTTGTTCTAGAGGGTTGTCATGAAGTGCAGGTTGTTGTCCTTGAAGGCTCTCCTCTGTGGAAGTCGACTCATATGCTTGGAAGGAGGATGATGGAGGGGCAAATGATGTGATCTCCATGGGATCCTCTCCATCAAAGCACTCTTCCAAGTTAGACAGATAATCTTCCTCCTTGTTGTCCTGCTGCATGTATTCGAACTCCTCCATGGTGTCCTATTGATATGTAATTTGATCACCATGGTTCCCTTCATCCTCAAACATGAAGTTTGAAAGCTCAAACTCTTCTTCGACATTAGATCTTGAAGGGGATGAAGTGGGAGGGAAATGAAGGTTCTTTTGTGACTACTCCACATATGGAGCATTTGAAACTACATGGTTTTCCTCCACATCCGAAATGTACTATTCTTCCTTTGGATTTGGAGTAGCTTATTTCTTCCCATGCTTATGTTCTATCTGAAGCTTCCACCACTTTTGGCTTGACCTCATCCTCCTCCATAGGCTTAACCAACAAGGGGATTTTTGTAATCCCAAACTTGAGAGCCCAACTCTTCATATTTTCTATCATTTATTCCTGTTGGGTTCCTCTTCTTGCTATTCTCCTTGACTAGTTTTTGAAGTCTCTCCTTGACATGGAATTGGGAAAGCAGGAGAACCGGTAGCTTGGAATTCAACCATTTTTGCTATTGTTTGTGGTGGAGAGGGTAGTGGAACTTCTTGTTTGTTTGGAGGGGATGACTGCTTGAAAGGGAAAAGGGTAGAAGAACTGAGATGAGAGGAAAACTAGAACTTGGAGGAGTGAAATCCACAATGGGCAGCGGGTGAGAGACTTGAAAATTGAAAATCAAAACAAGATGGTGTTGCTTGGGAATGGAAGAGGATTCTAGGGGTGGTAATGCTGAATTTTCCCATTGTCCTGCAAAATATTCAACATCCTTAATCCATTCTTCAAGTTGGGGCAGCATATATCGATGATGTAATCGAGTTTCTCTTGCGGGGCTTTAATATATTGGAGCAGGGCCTTCCCATGGACAAGGGACCCTAAATCCAATCTTGAATGCTTTCTCTTGATTCGTATCCTAGGCCTGCATCATACCTGCCTCCAATTTGTCTATCTTCAGTTGTAACTCTGCATTCTTGGGTGTAAGATATCCCCCATAGCTGACATACTCTTGTTCTTTCCATAACTGCACATTCGGCTCATGTCCACATTGATCTGCATATTGCTCTTGTGAGTATGCCCATTGTTGATTTTCTTTATAACATGGGTCTAGAGGAGGTTGATAATAACCTGAGAATGAATTTTGTATGTTTGGAGGAGAGTATGGATTGTATGGTAGTTGCTTTGTAAATGTGAGTTCCACCGTGGGAATGAAGCCATGATTGCACAACTTCATAGAATGGAAGAGGATGAGAGAGGTGGAAGAAGAATGGATGAAAATGGATGGGGAGAAGGTCTACAACTCAGAGGATGGGTTTTTGACCAGATGGAGTCTATATGTGTTAAAACATGCCTCCAGAGGCTGGATCTCAGCAATAACACATCAAACCTGTTGAGATGAAGATGTAAAGCTCTTCATTCTGGTCCCATTGGGCGTGCCAAAATTGTTAGTGTAGAATCAAAACACCCCTGAATGTCTACAAATAGATGGGTTGAGGCTCTTGGTGTCATTGCATAACATGGAGCATCTCTCAAAGTGTGGTACTTTGAAATCGAGAGAGATCTCTAGATGAAGGCCGGTTCCTATTCCTTTGTTCAGTGAACACATAAAAATTTGTAGAGGATCTATCCCAAAACCTATTCTAACTTGGAAAGAAGACACAATTAAGTGAATGTAAGAAATTAAACCTAAAAAATTGAGGTGATACACCAAAGGAATGCTTTGAACACCGGATTTTCTATCAAACACAAACCATTAAAATGTAATACAACCACTACGCACAGATAACCAATATTGTAATGAAAGATCAAATAAAGGAAATGAACACAAGAGAGGGTTGAAATCATCCAAAGAGATGTATTACTACTTCACAAGCTGATATAGAACATTAAAATGGCTAAAAGGCTAAAACTTGCATTACAGTCTTAATAGAAGGTTCGGAATCCATGAATTCATCTCAGAGACCGAAGAAGAAGGGAGGGCACAAAACCAAAATGTCCAACCACTTGCAATGATCCAAACTCTTCCCTTTATAGATGAAATGAAGAGAGGAGAAGAAAATAGGTGGGAAACCTGGTTTGGAGCTCAGCTACCACCATCAACGCCCCTGTAAATCTACCCACAATCTGTCCAAGTCTACCTCTCTATATTTGTTTTGGTGTGTGGAATAAGGAAGAACGGTAGATCAAATCAAATCTGATTTGGCTGTTGAAGAAATCGATCATATATTAATGGAATGAAGACATTTTCCTCCTTCTCACCCCCGACCTTGTCAAAATTAAAGTTTCAGCCTCTATGGCGTAGAGGATGTCGAGACATTTTCAAAAATTCTTTTCCCACCCAAATCTAAGCTTTTAATAAAAAGATATGGTTGTCTAAGGTCCTCGGGTCGTGATTAATGCGTCACAAATGTACAAGAGTCTTTCCATAGAGGGGCCATGTGGAGCCTCCACACTTGTTTGAGATTTCGCCACGCCCCATAGTTAGCTATCAAAGTCATAGCTTCATTAGAAAATCTCCTAGCAGTGTCACCCTCTAAGAGTCTAACAATATACATGGTGAAAGTATCATTAACCCTTCTGAAATTGTGATTACTAGCTTTAAGGGTAAACTGAGGGTAGTAAATGTAAATAGGCTCATTCTTCTAGCACTCTATGTAGGTGAAACTAAACCATTATCGGGATGTAGCTAGGGTATACATGAGGTAAGAAGTCATATAGAACTTCTTACTTCTACTAAATACTTAACAATTGCTCACCAAATTTAAATAAACAATTTCAGCTCAATTAATGTTTTGATTACCCTCATAGATGATGTTTATAAAGGGTCACATCCATAAGTGAAATTCATTGGTGGGGGTAATCCCATGATACGGAGAGCAAAATGATAAAATCAGATAACTCATTAAAATAACCCATGAATAATGCCTTGGAAAGTCGAGATGCTCCTTCTTAGGGTTCTTCAACCATGATTTTGTTATTCTCGCCTTGTATTTCTCACTTTCTTTCTCGAACGGGGTTTGCACTTGAGCTCAAGTGAGAATGATGGAATCTTTAGCCTCCGGAATACATAGGGTAGCAGTAGCAATGGTGGAAACATCTAGTTGAGCAATTAATTCCCCATTCACATTAGTAAGTTCCTTCGTATCTCGAGTTAAAATGGGCTCTATAGGCAAGCACAATGTCGACACATTGTACGAGAGATAGGAAAACTAGCCGCGTATTTAATTCCACTGTTGCTAATCATTTTTGCCATGGGGGCAGGGTTAGAGAATGTTAGTCTACTCCAAAAATATCCAAATCTAAGTGTCGAACATCACTATCCCTGATATCAGATACAGAGGTCTCGAGAGGTGACACATGTTCCTAACCTTGAAATTTTATCTTCATGTTTGCAATGCACGAGGAGGAATAACCTTCTAGGATCAAGTTCATGATGAAAATGCAAAGGGATATAAGGGCACGAGCAAATGACTTTATTTGCAAGGATTCAAGCATTAAATAGCAAAAGCAAGCAATGTGAAAAATGCATAGGGGATAGTCCCTTTAAATAGTCATTTAGGAGAGAGAAGGTCATTAAATGCACATTAAATACACCTTGCACCGACTCAAAAAGATGAGACGGGGAAAAGTAGAAAAGAAATGGCCTGGATGGTCTTTGGTACATTTGGGACATGAGGGACGTGAAGACGCGATCCAGCCGATGTGGGCGATGCGGGAAATGCGGGCCAAATGAGCACGGGTGGTCCAGAACCCAAAAATGTGAAGGATTCCAAGGACATAAAGACATGATTTAGACGATGCATGTGATGTGGGGAATTGGTGAACAAAATCCACAAACACATTTGGGATAGATGGGACAAAATTATGTGAAGAACCCGATGCGGTGATCGGGAAAAGAAAGTTTGGGCAAACTTGGGACAAACGGGCCGATAAGTTCGATAAAGCTGATAGATAAGGACTTGTGTGGAAATCAGCCAATCGGCAAATAGAGGGCTTGACAAAGCATTTGGGACATGAGGGAAAAAATGTCCGACAGACCCGCAAATCACCAAAATGACTCCAAAAATGTAAATTTTCACTATCTCCTCAAATTTTCACTTTACTAGAACATTACTAAAGGGTGCCAACTCAAAATTTTCAAGTTTCTGACTTTCAAAAGAGGGGAAATTTTGAGAGGACAATAGTTGGCTCTTTCTAGGGATGACTTGACTAGATCAAAAGAACGAGGCAAGACAAGAACTCAAGAGAAACTCGGGGAAGAATACCGTGCTTCTATTGGGAAAAGAGTCAAGGGAAAAACAATATAGAAGGCAACACACAAACAAGGAAAAATAAACAACAAATAGAAATAGGGAAAAGAAAACAAACTCACCGTACATAATATACAAAGGGACTTCCTATTCACTTAGGACTTGAACAATTTCAGTCTACCCACTATAAGAAGTGGGAGGGAGGAAACATCCATGTAATCAAGATAGAATGAATTTTCACCAAACAAAGTGATTGATTCTCGAAAGGACCAAGCCAAAGAGAATCAAACTTACCATGGCTTCCTCGAGATTCATGTCTTTTATCCCACAACAAAACAATGTCTCCAACTTTGAAATCTCTCGGATCTCGGCTTGTCAAATAAAGATTTCACCTTCTGCTAATGGGAAGATATTCTATCAAAACCTATAGCTTTGTCCTCATTTAACTTATGAAGATGCATAATCCTCTTTTCTAAAGAATCACCGAAACTAGTGTCCTTAATAGCCTTCATCAAATGTAAAGCTAGTAGTTTTATCATCACTTTGTAATCAAGCTTCCACACCATACACCACCTAAAAGGGGACATCCCAATTGCTCTTTTGGGTGTAATCCTATCTGCCCAAAGAGCATCATAGAGCTTCTTGTGCTAGTTTCTTTGAGATTCATTAACAAGTTTTCTTACAATGGCCACATTTCTTGTTTGTTGATTCTACTGTCCATTCCTTGAGGATAGTAATCTAAAGAGTGAGCAAGGAAATCCCATATATATAAGCAGAAATCCATCATCTTGGAAGAAGAAAACTTTGAAGCATTATCGAGTCACAATCTTGTTTGGTACTCCAAACCTTACCAAGATGTTTTCTTTGATGAAATTACATACTACCTCGAGTAATACTCTTAAGCTGGATTG
This sequence comes from Taxus wallichiana var. yunnanensis, assembly GCA_018340775.1. NCBI lineage: Eukaryota > Viridiplantae > Streptophyta > Pinopsida > Cupressales > Taxaceae > Taxus > Taxus wallichiana. The sequence continues at coordinate 553,570,710 of CM031244.1, read as the reverse complement.
AATTATACCCACTTAGTGAAATAATTTGTGGCGGTTGACACATGAGCATGTCCTTCACTCAAAGATGGGTTCGAGTGTTCCAATGAATTCCAATCCCCACTTTGTTGAAAAGGTTCTTCGATAATAACTAGTTTGAGTGGCAAGGCAACCAACTTAGGTCTTCCCGAGAAAGGTTTGAAAAGCTTCACATTTATCAACCCATTTTGATGCATATTTAAATAAATTAGGCCAATAGTACCTAGCACGAAGAATCTTGTGAGCAGTAACAGTAGATGAGAAATGACCTCCACAAGCTTGATCATGGAAGGCTAAGAAAAGCTTCTTCTGTTGCTCTTTGTCAACGCATTTCAAAAATCTTCCATCCACTCCACGTTTGAACAAAGCATTCTCCCACAACACGTATTGTGTTGATCTTAGCTTGATAGCTCTCTTCTCCTTGGTAGTTAAGTGAGATGGACACTCACCATAGGTGAGGAAATGAGCAATGTCAGCGTACCATTCATCAGTTGAGCTGAGAAATAGAACAATAGGAACATCAACCTCATCCTTAGGCAACTCATGACCAACTCCTTTAGCAATGAGTTCACACAGGCCTTTACCCCTGAACTAGTTTAGTTGGTTTGATGTCCATATTGTATTCCTAAAATTTTCTACCTAGTTTCCTCTCTTAGTTTCCAAATTCTTTTTGTGTAAGAATAGACTTGATGTTTGTATCGAGGCACAAACATCTCGAGTGAGAGTTAAGGGTGTAGAATCGAAACTTCTTAACAATTTTAACCACTATGAAAGCATGTTTCTCCATCATAGTGTACTTTAACTCATGATTTTTAATAATATATCTCATGAATGCAAGTTGGATTTCATGATCTTCATAATATTTCGAGTCAACACAACAGCCAAGGCACTTTCGGTGGCATAGCAATAGAGAATAAAATCTTTTACAAATCAGGACATGCTAAGATAGGAGTGCTAGCAATAGCCTTTTTAAAACATTGGAATGCTTCTTTCCCTTCAGGGGACCAACCAAATGTCTATTTTCCTTTCATCATCTAGGAGATATTCAAAGTTAGCTCTACAAAATCAAGGATGAATCTTCTTAGAAAATTGATCTTACCAAAGAAAGAATGCACTCCCTTTTTACTTGTGGGAAGAGGAATTTGCTGAATAGCTTGAACTCGTTCAGGATCAATCTTGATTCCTTCTTTAGAGAAACATGTCCCAAAAAATTTCCCTCCATGACACAAATATAGATTTCTTGGGATTCAAAGAGACCCCATGTTCTCTACATTTCAAAAGAACTGTCTCTAGATGCTGAAAATGATCTGCTCTAGTTTTAGAAAATATAGTTAGGTCATCTAGATACACAATAATGCATTTTCCTTTCAGACTTCCAAAGACCAAATCCATAGCTCTCTGAAAGGTGGCACTTGCATTAATGAGTCCAAATGGCATCCTCTTGTAGGAAAAAGTACCCCGGGGGTGGTAAAAGCAGTCTTGTGTTGATCTATAGTATTAACCTCCACTTGATTATACCCCGAGATACCGTCAAGCATGGAAAACATTTCAGCAACCCTGTAATAGCTTGCAAAACTTGATCCATCATGGGTAGAGGATAGTTGTCCTTCAAAGAAGCCTGATTCAGATTCTTGAAGTCAACACAGATCCGAATCTCACCATTTTTCTTCTTGACAGGTACAATGTTTGCAATCCATGTTGAATGGTGAATGGGGAAGATAATTTGGCTTTCAACAACTTCTGTATCTCTGAAAAATGGTATCAACAATCTTTGGATTGTACTGCCTTTGCTTTTGCTTGAAGGGTTTTATCCCATGTTTGAGAGGAATGAAATGCTGCATTTCTTTTGGCTGAAAAGATTTTAGATCATCATAGGAATAGGCAAGAACATCAACGTATTTCTTCAAAATATTTACTACCTTCTTCTTTTCCTCCTGTGTGCAACATTTCCCGATGTTCACCATTTTAAGGTTAGTAGAGCTTCTAATATTAATCTTTTCATATTCAACAAATTGTTGGGGTCCTTTAGAAGCTTTAGACTTAACATACTTGTCATGTTTATCAAATAATTCCTCCAAACTTACCATCCCTCTAGGAATCTTGTTTTCTTTTAGTCTGATGCACCCATCTTGATCCGTCTCCTCTTTGACACCTTCCACATTTGAAGATACACTCTCATGAGGAAAATTGTCACTTCCTTCTAAATAAAACTATTCAAAGTTATCCCTGAGCTCTAGGAAAGAGAGAAAATGTTGGTCATCATTGAAAACTTTCTAGTTGTTTTGCGTTATCTGGTACACTTGGTCTATGGACCATTTCAATGGTGAATTTATCTTGAGAGAAATCAAGATGAGGTATCAAGAAGGATCCCAAACAACTAGGAATCAGCCCCGGTGTTCTTTTCTCTTGCACTTTGCTTCGATGGAGAAGGCATCAAGAAATTTAATAGAATCCCAAACTAGATTCCTATAATGTTTCAATATTTTATTCTTTACTTGAAAAAGGTCTCTAACTTGTTTAAAAACCAGTTCCGCATCTCCACAAGATAGAAGATTCTTCACACCTGTTTCTTTTTCCACATTAAGTCAAAGGATGAGAGCTTCATACTCTGCTTTATTATTGGTATTCTCAAACTATAGTTTGAATGAGAAAGGATGAATCCTTCCTTCGAGATATTAAAACCACACCAGCCCTAGAACTAGATGAGGAGAAACTTCCATCAAATTCCAAATTCCAAATTCCATTAGGATCATGAAGTACTTCTTTGGGATGTTCCATCTCATCCTAAGACATAATCATATAGTTACCATGTCCAATATCTTCATAAAGTATTTGTGCTTTGGGATCATCCATTTTTGCACAATATACTCGAATGCTTCTCGGGCAATAGCTTCCTCATCTTTCCATTAACTGGTATAATGGCATGTGACCAATCCATTTGAATTTCTCCTCCCACATCCTTACAGTTCCTACTCAACATCATGCCATATGAAGGAGGGATATCAACTACCAGAATAGTAGCTAAAACCTTTTTCTCAAGTAAGGTAGAAAAAGCTACCTGTGCATCTTTAATTCTTCCCACCAAGGGCACCTCCCTACTCTCCATAGAATAACATGAACCAATAGTGCGTGTGAGAGTAAGACCCAAAGCATGAGCCACTTTGGTAGGAATTACATTGTCTGAAGCTCCTGAGTCTATGACATAGTTGCTAAGTCTATGGCCTGCTATAAGGAGGGTCACATAAAATATTTTTAGATTAGTGAGATGATTGCTGCCACAAAGTTTGATTGAGGTGTGAAAGATGGAGTAGGTAAAAGGCCTTTAGAAGTAGTTTTAGAATGGGAATTGAAAAAGTGGACCATTTTGGAAAAGGATTTTGGATGGGTTTAATAATACTTAGCCTCGAAATTTAGATTTTTGTCTTTTTAAGATGGTCAATGATATCAAAAGATCCATAGGTGGATGGAGAATCATCACTAGGAATCTTAGGCTTATTGTTAGGAATTAGAGAACAAATATGCGAAACAATTCCTCAAACCACAACAGTAGGAAACTATATAGCAGAATTATACTTACAGAAATATAACAACATAAATAAATAATGTACAAAAGAAGACAAGACAATATTTAACGTGGTTCACCCAATGTGGGATACGTCCACCAAGAACTTGCTCAGATTTTATTATCAACAAGAGTAAAACAACTCTCACAGTCTTCTCTCAGTTATGAACTCACAATAGAATTCTAAAGATGCTAAACCACAATTGACACCCAATTGCATAACCTTGATCACTCTTGATCACCTCTTGATGATTAAGACTCAAGACCTCTTGAACACTTAAGATATCTTCAAGATACCCTAACACCTCTATTTATAGGATTGCAATCCTTCTAAGACGCCCTAAATCTAACCCTAGATGTTTGAAAGTCGCGATATTTCAACTTCCCATGGCTGAAAAATAGTCTTGATGTTAACAACGAATTAACAACATGTTAACAACAATATCACAGAACAACATAGCGAAGACACAACAATGTCACAAAAAACGACTACGTAGAATGCTCCCGAAGTCTTCAAAATTAACCATTTGAGCTCCAACACTTCAACACTGATTCAAGAAGACCAAAAAAAGGCTCCACACCCCAAAATCTCCCACTTGGATTTTTTTCCACTGAGAAAGTTCTTAACCCTTCATTATAAACCATGAAGGCCAATAAAGTTGAATACAACTTTAAATTCTCCTCAGTGACCTCCTTGGTCATCATATCCACAGGATTCTGACTGGTATGAATCTTTTCCAGCTTTAACTTATCTTCTTCCAAAGTTTCCCTGATGAAATGATATCTTAGTTGAATGTGCTTCGTCCTAGAGTGGAAAGTGGAGTTCTTTGCCAAATGAATAGTGCTCTGACTATCACTATGTAGTCTCCCAACTTCCTACTTATGACCCAACTCATCAAGCAACTGTTGTAGCCAAATCATCTCCTTGCTTGCCTCTGTGGCAGCAACATACTCAGCCTCTATGGTTGACAAAGCCACAACCTTTTGTAACCGTGAAATCCAACTCACCACTGTATCACCAACCATAAATACATAACCTGTCATGCTCCTCCTACTGTCCAAATCTCCTGCCATGTTTGAATCTACATATCCACGTAATGTAGTGTCTGATCCACCAAAACACAATGTTACTCCCATGGTCCCTCTCAAATACTGAAGGATCCACTTTATTGCCTATCAAGTGCTCTCTACCTAGATCACTCATAAACCTGCTCACTACTCCCACTACATGGGAAATGTCAAGCCTAGTGCATACCATAGCATACATCAAGCTACCAACTGCTGATGAGTACGGTACCCTGGACATCTAGATTCTATCCTCCTCAGTCTTGGGACTCTGCTCCTTTGATAATTTAAAGTGACCTACCAAAGGAGTACCAACCAATTTAGCATCCTACATACTAAACCTCTCCAAGACCTTCTTTATGTACTCTTCTTGAGATAATACTAGCTTCCTCTCCTTCCTGTTCTGAGTTATTCTCATACCAAGGATTTGTTTTACTACCCCAAATCCTTCATAACAAAGGAGTCACCTAGCTACTTCTTGAGTACCTTTATTTCCTACATGTTCTTCCCTGCAACAAGCATATCATCTACATACAGGCACAAAATAATATAACTACCATCAAGAAACTTCTTGATGTACATGCGTAATGGTTTGAGTGACACCTGGAGTAACCTGCTCCTACATAAAACTATCAAACTTCATGTACCACTTCCGTGGAGCTTGTTTTAGGCCATACAAGCTCTTCTTCAATTTGCACACTAACCTCTCCTTCCCTTTGACCTCATAACCCTGTGGCTGCTACATGTACAATTCCTCCTCCAACTCACCATGAAGGAATGTAGTCTTCACATCCAACTATTCTAAGTGTAGGTCTTCTACTGCAACTAAACCAAGAACAGTCTAATAGAAGTCATTTTAACAATCGGAGAAAAAAATTTCATCAAAGTCTATACCTTTCTTTTGTGCAAATCCTTTGACCACCAACCAGCCTTGTATCATTTCCTACCTCCATCTTCCTCTTTGATTCTATACACCCACTTGTTCTATAATGCTCTCTTGCCCTCGGGTAGCTCCACCAGATCCCAAGTTTGGTTTTCCATAAGAGATCTATGCTCTTCATCCATGGCCTGCTCCCACTTCTTCCTAACATCCACCTACACTACTTCCTCAAAGCACTCTAGCTCTCCACTATCAATGAGTAATAAATAATTCAAAGATGGAGTAAATCATTCAGGTTCCCATCTTACCCTAGAAGACCACCTCACGTCGGAGTTTGGGGTTCTGATGAGTAGGTACTGAATTGGCTATGCCAAAACATGTTGTACTGAACCGATCCCTTGACACCTTGTTGTCCACAATGTCCTCTAACACTATGTATTCTTTCTTTGATTCCTCTTTCTATTCCTGGCCGATCTTTATACATGAATTTTTCATTAAAGATAATATCTCTAGACCGAAATATTTTTTTGTCTTTAAGACTCCAAACAAAGAAACCAAAATCATCTTCACCATATCCAAAAAGGTAAATTTATTAGACTTAGCCTCTAACTTGGTCCTATCATCTTTATCAATGTGAAAAATACCTCACACCCATATACTCTAAGAAATGAGTAATCAATTTTCTTACCAGACTAAGCCTCCTCAGGTATACCTCCATCCAAAGCCATAGAGGGTCTTTTGTTAATCGAGATAAATAGATATGCTTACTTGCTTCCACCCAAAACATGAGTGGCAGCCCCACATGTAACCTCATGCACCTAGCATGCTCCATGATTATCCTGTTTATTCTCTCTAACACTCCATTTTCTGTGGAGTATTTGGAACCGTTCTTTTCCTATGGATCCCATTTACCAAACAATAATCAATAAATTCATTACTACAATATTCCCTCCATTATCCAACCTAAGACATTTCAACTTGAGACTTGTTTCATTCTCAACCAAGACTTTCCATCTTTTGAAAGTTTCAAACATATCAAATTTCTTTCTAATGCAATATACCCAAACTTTTCTAGTTATGTGATCAATGAAAGTGATGTAATAACATGAACCACCAATAGATTTTACCTTATTTGCCCCCATACATCTTTATCTTACCCTCCTTCCTAGTAGGTCCAACCTTAAGAATCTCACCCGCTTCTATTTCCCATAAACACAGGTCCTCACGGAAGTCCAAATCTAACTCCTTTAATCCAGACATACCTGTCCTTTATAATCTGCACACCCTTATGACTCATATGACCAAGTCTCTAGTGCCACAAAGTTGCATCTCCATTTGTAGCAACTAAATTACAATAATCAACACCACTGGTTAAATACAAAGTACCATTTTTCTTACCTCTTGTAACCACAAGAGATCCCTTAGTAACCTTCCAAGAATCCACTGTAAAACTAACCGTACAGCCATCACTACCCAGCTGTCCCGCTGATATCAAGTTTCACCTCAACTTAGGCACATGCTTGACATCCTTAAGTAGCCATGTGTTCCCATTCTAGCATTTTCACCTGAACACAACCTTTCCCTACTATGCTTTGCATGGTTCATCATCACCAAGATATACATGTCCAAAATCACCTTGAACAAAATTAGTAAAGTAATGTCTATGTGGGGTGGCATGGAAAGAAGCCCCTGAATCTAACACCCAAGATTCAACAATATTATCTAAAGAAAGAATTAAGGCATCTTGACAAACATCACCTACTACCAAATTTACCTCTTTAGTTTCCTCCTTCTTGTTCTTCTTATCCCGAAGATCCCAACAATCTTTCTTAGCATGACCAACCTTCCCATAGTGCCAACATTCTAACTTACTCTTGGAATTTGACCTTCTATGATCATTCGACTTCCCACAGATTACCTTTCCCTCTGTTCTTTTGTCTCCCTCTGCTCTCCACCATCAAAGCGTTTCTAGAAGTAGAAGAATCTCTCGGTGCTCTTCCTTCACATTTCCTCACTTAGGATCACACCTATTACATCCTCAAACTTCAACTTTGAGTTATTAGAGACTGAATTACTTACAACCATAACCAAGTTGTCCCAGCTATCTAGCAAGGAACACAAAATCAACAAATCCTTGACCTCATCATCAAAGTCAATTTTTACCGAGTTTAACATACTCACAACCATATTAAATTCATTCAAATGATTAGCAATAGAACCATTCTCAGACATCTTCATATTAAATAAATTTTTCATCAAAAATATTTTATTAGAGGCACAAGGTTTTTCATATAACTTCCCCAATGCACTCATGAGACCTTTCGTGGTCTTCTCCTACATATGTTGAAAGCAACCAAATATGCAAGGCATAAACGAATTTCCCCGAGTGCCTTTCTATCCAGCAACTCCCAATCCTCATCCGACATGGCTATAGGTTTCTTTTCTTTTCCAGCCAAAGGAACATGGAGGTCCTTTTGATATAAGTAATCCTCCATTTTCATCTTCCACAAACCAAATTTCTTCCCATTGAACTTCTCAACCCTCGATCTACCCTCATCTGCCATAACTCCCACTCAAGCTAAACTTTCCCTGTGATTTACAACTTCAAAAAAAACCACCAAAGCTCTGATACCAATTGTTAGGAATTAGAGAACAAATATGTGAAACAATTCCTCAAACCACAATAGTAGGAAACTATATAGCAGAATTATACTTGCAGAAATATAACAACATAAATAAATAATGCACAAAAGAAGACAAGACAAGATTTAACATGGTTCACCCAATGTGGGCTACGTCCACCAAGAACTTGCTCAGATTTTATTATCAACAAGAGTAAAACAACTCTCACAGTCTTCTCTCAGTTATGAACTCACAACAAAATTCCAAAGATGCTAAACCACAATTGACACCCAATTGCATAACCTTGATCACTCTTGATCACCTCTTGATCATTAAGACTCAATACCTCTTGAACACTTAAGATATCTTCAAGATACCCTAACACCTCTATTTATAGGATTACAATCCTTCTAAGAAGCCCTAAATCGACCCTAGAAGTTTGAAAGTCGCGATCTTTCAACTTCCCATGGCTGAAAAATAGTCCCGATGTTAACAACCAATTAACAACATGTTAATAGCAACGTCGCAACAACAACATAATGATGACACAACAATGTCACAACAAATGACTACAGAATGCTCCTGAAGTCTCCAAACTTAACCTGTTTGAGCTCCAACACTTCAACACTGATTCAAGAAGACCAAAAATAGGCTAAACACCCCAACACATATCGATTTTAAGGCCGGAAAAGAAGTTTTAAAAGCAAAAGAAGAAGAAGAAGAATTAGGAGAACTGACCTTTTGTGTGGATGCAGTAGGAACATGGGATCCTCTTCTTGCCACTACTGGAATAGTTTTGGAATATTCTTTAGCTTTTCTAACGGGTTGCATCACTTTTTCCTTCTTATTGGTCTACTCTCGGGTCATAATAGTGTATGACTCACTATTCATCTCTACCACTACTTCATCATAATCATCTTCTTCATCAATGCCCTTAGTAGTGAGAAAATTAACTTGAGATCCATCAAGTTCTTCTAATTCCTCCTCAGCCTCTTCTCCAGATTCTTCAAATTCTTCATTAACCTCTTCATCAGGTTCTTCAACTTCACAAGTTGCATTGATAGGGACCTTGATGGGTGGTCCCTCGATTGCCAACCTTGTTTGAGAAGAAGGAAAATGGTTTTTAGGTTGAAAATTCCTTCTTGGGATGTCTTGATAAGGAGCATGTTGAGCCAATTGTTTCTTGATAGCAATGAGGTCATTGCAAGCTTTTGTACTAAAGAATTTGCATTAGCTCCAAAACTTGAGGAAGAAGAAAAAGAAGCTTTAGACTTGGAAGGATCTCTTTTCAACTTGCCAGACATGATCAGTCATCCTCAACACTAACGGCTAATCTCTGGTCCTCATCCAATGTTGCAAGATTGGCTCTCCTTAATGCATAGCTTACTTCAGAAATTGAGCGTTTAGGAAAAAACATTTTTGAATCTGATCCACAGTCAGTGTCTTGTGGGATCTTGTTAATCAGCTTATTGAATTTAGCCACAAATTCTCTCATGGGATCTTGTGATTCTTTCTTGATTTGAGAAATATGGGCTAGCAAAGCATGCACATCTTCTGCAAGTTTGAAATGGTTCTCAAATCTTGTTCTCATGGTGGTCTAATTGGTAATGGCCCCAACAGGAAGGTGAAAGAACCAATCTACCGCATTATCTTGCAAAGTCTCTACAAAGAGCCTCACCGAGACATCTTCATGCTCAACTCCAAGGACTCCACATGTAACTATGAAGGCTACAATATGTTCATCAGGATGCACCTTGCCATCACCTCTGAACTTGGGATAGTTCTTCCAGTTACCCCTGGGTAACTCATGCAAAGGTGGAGGAAGGGCAAGAGGCCCAACACGTTGACCCCAGGGCAATGGAACTGCCATTCTTGGAAAAACTTCTTGAAGAGGAACCGAAATGCCAGCAAGAATCAAAGCACGAAGATTAGGGCTGAGTTGCTCTTGAGGAATACCACTTCCAAGGGTTCTATCTTCAATAGGGGGTGTGCTTGTAGAACAAGATCTTCTATTTCTCCTTGTTGAAGGAAGAGGAAAACCTTCTTGCTCCGGAGGTGAAACGAGAGTCTTCAATCCCAAGAGACCTTCCACCGTGGGTAAATATTAAAATCACAAACCAGAAAATGATCAAGAAATTGTTCTTAAAACTAGAATCCATCATAAATGAATCCCCAATAGAGTCGCCAAAAATTTTGGTTGTAAATTAGGAATTTAATGAAAGCAACAGCTTAGGGGATAGAAAGTCCCTTCTATTTAATGGGAGAGGTTCCCTTGTTGAAAGAAAAAAAACTATTCACAAATGTACAATGTTTAATTTCAAAGAGGAACTCTGATATCATGAAAGTGTTTTAAATGAAAGATTATCAATACAAAAGGATTGAAGAATTAAGAAATGGGAAAAAGGTAGAAAAGCATCCTCAGGAAATATAGATAGCAAAATAATTCCTTATAAATGCCGAACTGGGATCATATAGAATAGAATCATTCGTATTAAAACCATAAGATGTTATTTCACAGACACAAAGTTACAAAGATGACATCCACAATAATACAAATCTTCTTAATGCAAAATAGATTAATGATTCAATAATTTTTAACGAGATAGGAGAGAATGAGTAGGCATATATAGAAGCGAAAGGGAAATATTCTTGTATTGATAGCTTTTGACTCTTTTACACTTTCAAAAATAATCAAAGTTCCAGCCCCTTAGAATGGTGTGGAGAGCTCATTATATAGCTTACAAATTGGTTACATTTGGTAACCATTTCTTTTAACTAAAAATATTAATTAAGGAAATGCACAATACAATGTCCTTAATTAATTTACAAGGAGATCAGTACCAAGAATAGAAGAAGAGAAAGAGAGGCTAGAAGAGAAAGCATCCGTTTATGGCTGAGGGGGCCCACTGATTTGAGAATCCGATGCCTGAATATTTTTAATGCCTCAGCTATCTCCATACCTCGTGGAATTGTTGTGTTGGTAGTGGCATGAGATCAAGTGCCTAGACATGTCTCCATATCTTTATCGAACTCAGTATGCTCCATGTATTCTTTATTGGCCTCATCAATGGTAGATTGAAGGGAGCAAATGTCCTTTATCTTCTCTTTGGTAATCAACTCCTCTTTGAACAAGTCTTCTTTGACAAATTTTCTAAACTGAGCTTTTATCTCATGAAGAGAGAAGGGAATGCCTGAAATTTCATCCTGAAGTTAGCAATGAATATCTTTAAAGGAAGATGAAAAACAAGTTTTAAAGACTCTCCCTTCTACCAATTATTCCTCAATTCTCCCAGTGCTTCCTCCAGAACCTTTATCTTCCACTCAACATTGAAAATCCATGCCTTTGACAAGTTCTTCTTGGCATCATCAAATACTTTGCTAGCCAACAATATCTTCTCATCAGTATGGACCATCGAGATGGAGATCTATAATACAATTCCTCTAAACCTTCAATTCTTTGTCCATAGCTTTAATTGAAGAGGAGAGTTTTTTTGCAAGTTGGCCACCTTTTCATTGGTTTTGAAGGCCTCCATGATGAAGTTCAAACCTGCTATGGTCATGTCATCAACCATGGCCTCCATAGCCTTTCCATAAGTAGAATATCTATGTATGTCCTTGATACTCTAAACTTCATCCTGACTGAGAATCATGGGGGTTGGAAGGGCAGCCAGTGGGGCAGGATCCAAAACCTTATCCTTGGCCAATAATGACTTGATAAAGCTGGAAAGAACTTGGTTCTATTCTTCCAACTATTCTATGGTATGCTTTCCCTTCTCTACTCATTCAATAACCCTTGTTACCATTTCTGAAGGTTATGAACCTCACTCTCAGGAGTGGATTCTCCCATTGGGATTCTAGAGAGCTCTAGATCAGAGACCAAGAGATCCTGTTCTACCTTATCAACCTTGGGCTTTACAACCTCCAGGAACTGTTGGCCTTGAGCATCATCTATTAACCTTGAAGTGGTTTTGATCTCTTTGCTGGGTATACGAGCTGCTTCAACATCAGAATCGACAGCCTGTTAAATGAGAAGATTTTCTCTTCTTACTATCAACCAAGGGTTCCACCTAGGAAAAGGTAGAAGAAGAAGAAGAAGGAACAAGAGGCCCAAGAGCAAGTGAACTCATTGCACTTAAAGTATTAACCACCGTTGCCTCTAGCAAAGAAGTGAATGGAGCATCAAGAGCTTCATGTGCAGAGGAGTTTGTGGTACTAGGAGGTTCAGTGCTAGTACCTCCTTTTCTTCTTCTACAGTGACTTCAGGAGATCTTGTAGGATCTAGCACTTCACCATCATCACTTTCACTAAGGAAAATAATATTCTTTGGTTCTAAAGGTAATTATAAATGCTCCATAAGAGATTCTTCCTCAATTGGTTCTTGCTTAACCTCTTTAATCTTCTTTTGATACACTTGAGTAGAAGAAGAGGGAGTAGATGATTCAGGCTCTTTTATTGAGGAAGGAGGAGGGGTTTTCTCAGGTACCTCGATTGCTGGCATATGTGCTTCCTTCCCAGGTGTGGAAGTATCTCTAGAAGAAGATCCACCCTGATTCTTCTTGAGCTCACGAACTTTCCTATCAAACCAAACCTTAGTTCTTACAAGAACAAGGGCAATAATCTCAACCAAATCATCTCTCTCTTTTTGTACCAATCCAAATCTTCTAAAGGAGTGTGTTTGATTGATGTTTCATATTCAAAGGATTGTAAGTCCTCATCATCATCCTTGAGCCCTTTAGGAACTTGGTAAATATTGAGATCTATAATTTTTGCATAGAGAATCTGCCATAGTGCCTCCTTCTGGCTTCAAAATCATCCGCACAATCAACCCAGTAATCCTCAGTGTCTAGCTTATGATGATAGATTATCCTAAGGTTCTGATCAATAAATTTATTCAAATCAAAACAAGTTCTAGGTTTGAAGAAATGGACAGTGAGAGGAGCAATAGACCTTTCTACATTTTGGGCATCTAGGGCTGTTTTGCATGTATAATTTCCCAAGGAGATAGGGAAATGAAGACCAGTGATCTTCTTGCCTTTACAGGTTCTGTGTAGTTTATCAAGTTACCTGCATACTTCAACCAAATCCATTTTGTCATTGTAGAACATGGGGAGCTTAAGGGGTGTAGTTTCATAGCTAGCCAACCTGATGTATGAAAACCTTCTGAATTGGATGAAGAAAGCCCCATATTTAGCTATCTGAGTCATAGCTTCATCAGAAAATCTCCTAGTAGTGTCACCCTCCAAGAGTCTAACAATATACATGGTGAAAGCATCATTAACCCTTCTGAAATTGTGATTGCTAGCTTCATGAGGGCAAATGAAATGTAAATAGGCTCATTCTTCGGCCCTCTATGTAGGTGAAACCGAACCATTTCCGGGATGCAGCTAGGGTATACATGAGGTAAGAATTCATATAGAACTTCTTCGTTTGTTGAGCACTTGACAATTGCTCAGTCAAATTCAAACAAACAATTTCAGCCCAATTAATGTTCTTATTACCCTCGTAGATGACGTTTATAAAGGGGCACATCCAGAAGTGAAATTCATTGGTGGAGGGCAATCCCATGATACAAGCGAGAAAAATGATAAAATTAGACAACTCCTCATTAAAATCAACCCTAAATAATGCCTTGGAAAGTTGGGACGCTCCTTTCTTAGGGTTCTTCAACCATGATTTTGCTATTCTCGCCTTGTATTTCTCACTGTCTTGCTCGAACAGGGTCTGAGATTGAGCTTGAGTGAGAACGATGGAATCTTTAGCCTCTGGAATGTGTAGGGTAGTAGCAATGAAGGTAACATCTAGTTTAGAAATTAATTCCCCATGCACATTAGTAAGTTCCTAGTATCGTTGGTTGTCAAATTAGGACTTTATTGAAAGCAATAGTCGGGGAAAGTCCCTCCTCTTTAATGGGAGATGTCCCCTTATTGAAAGAAAAATTTATTTACAAATGTACAACATTTAGTTTCTTGAGGAAATCTGATTTCATGAAATTTTGATATAATAGATTATCAATACAAAAGGACAAAAGAACTAAGAAATGGGAAAAGGTAGAATAGCACTCTCGGGAAATATAGATAACAAAATAATTCCTTACAAATGCTAAAATGAAATCATATAGAGCCAAGGATAATTTTAGTGGTGAATATTCATAATATGGCGAATATTCCATTTTTGAAAAATTGGAAAAGGTGAATTTTCTAGCGCGGGTCAGTGACCTGTTCGCCTAAAAATTACAGATTTAATTTTTTTAGGGGTCAGCTTCGCCTACCCATTTAAACTATCCCCTATATAATCCTAGATTATTCACTAGGTAGAACACTACTAGATCACTCATACCACCTGGGTATATGTATTATCAAGTACAGTAAACGCGTGAAAGGAGGGCAGAGGCTACAGATGTGCGATAGAGAGTTTGTTGACGTGCGACAGGGAGAGTTTGTTGACGCGTGACATGGAGAGTTTGTTGATGTGCGACATGGAGAGTTTGTTGATGCGCGATAGGAGTGTGGAGGAAGTAGATGCATGACAGAGACTTTGTTGACATAAAACATGATGATTTTCTTGTCGCTTTCAAGTAGAGGGCGGAGGTTAAAGACGCGCAATAGAAGATTTGTTGTAACATGTCAACAAGGTGGTTAACGCACGTCAACGAACCTCATTGATGCGTGTCAATAGGGTTGTTGATGTGATTCAATGAGGTTCATTGATGTGTGTCAACCACCTTGTTGATGCATGACAACAAATCTCCTATCGCATGTCTGAACCTTCTATCACACCACTTAAAAATCAGGTGAAAATTTTACTATCGGACCCCCAAAAAATTACCTTTCTGCAAAACCAGTTTTAAGGATATTTTGCAGGAATTTTCCACCTCCGATTTCTAAGAGGTCTCTAAAAATGAACCCTGTATAGAGCTAAATCATTTGCATTAAGACCACAAGATGTTATTTCACAGACACAAAGTTCTAGAGATGACATCCACAAGAATACAAAGATTTTTGACACAAAATAGATTAATGATTCAATAAATTTCAAAAGATAGAAAGGAAGGAATAAGCATAGATAGAAACAGAAAGAGAAATATTCTTGTATTGATAGCTTTTAACCCTTTTACACTTTCAAAAATAACCAAGTTCCAGCCCCTAAAAATGGCATAGAGAGCCCATTATATAGCTTACAAATTGGTTACACTTGGTAACCATTTCTTTTAACTAAAATATTAATTAAGGAAGTGCACAATACAATGTCCTTAATTAATTTACAATGAGCTCAATTCTAGGAAAAGAAGAAGAAAAAGAGAAACTAGAAGAGAAAATATCCGCTTATGGCTGAGGAGGGCCCACTGATTTGAGAATCCGATGCCTGAATCTTTTTAATGCCTCAGCTATCTCCATACCCCGTGGGATTGTTGTGTTGGCAGTGGTGTGAGACCAAGTGCCTAGACACTTCTCCATATCTTTTTGAACTCAGTATGTTCCATGTATTCTTTATTAGCCTCATCAATGGCAGATTGAAGAGAGAAAATATCCTTTATCTTCTCTTTGGTAATCAACTCTTCTTTGAACAGGTCTTCTTTGACAAATGTTCTGAACTGAGTCTTGATCTCTTGAAGAGAGAAAGGAACACCTGAAGTTTCATCATGAAGATGGCAATGAATATCTTTGAAGGCAGATGCAACACAAGTCTTGAAAGACTCTCCTTTCTGCCAACTATTTCTCAATTCTCCCAATGCTTCCTCCAAAACTTTTATTTTCCATTCAACACTGAAAACCCATGTCCTTGACAAGTTGTCCTTGGCATCATCAAAAAATTTCTGGCCAACAATATCTTCTCATCAGTCTGGCCCATCAGACGGAGATCTGTAATACAACTACTCCAGAGTTTCAACTCTTTGTCAATAGTTCTAATCGAGGAGGAGAGTTTCTGTGAAGGTTGGCCACTTTTTCATTAGTTTTGAAGGCCTCTCCAATGAATTTTAAACCTACTATGGTCATGTCATCAACCATGGCTTCCATATCCCTTCCATATGTGGAATATGTATGTCCTTGATACTCTGAACTTCATCCTGACTGAGAATCATGGGAGGGGAAGGGCAGCTAATGGAGCGAGATCCAAAACCTTATCTTTGGCCAATAATGACTTGATAAAGTTGGAAAGAACTTGGTTCTATTCTTCCAACTATTCTATAGTTTTCTTTCCCTTCTCCACTCTTTCAATAACCTTAGTTACCGTTTCTGGAGGTTATACACCTCACTCTCAGGAGTAGATTCTCCCATTGGAATTATAGAAAGCTCTAGATCAGAGGCCAGTAGATCTTGCTCTTCCTTATCAACCTTAGGCTTTACAACCTCTAGAAATTGTTGGCCCTGAGCATCTATCACTATTCTTAAAGTGGTTTTAGCTCTCTTTGCTGGAGGAGGAGGAGCAGTACCTAATAGAGCTACTAGAACATCAAATTCTGGCCTTGTCAAATGGGAAGAAGACTTTCTCTTCCTACTATCAACCAAGGGTTGTACCCATGCAAAAGTAGAAGAAGAAGAAGAAGGAACAAGAGGCCCAAGAGCAAGGGAACCCATGGCACTTAAAGTATTCACCACTGTTGCCTCCAATAAAGAGGTGAGTGGAGCATCTAGAGCTTCTTGTGTAGAGGAGTCTATGGTACCAGGAGGTTCAGTGATAGGCATCTCCTTTTCCTTTTCTACAATGACTTCAAGAGCTCTGAAGGATCTGGTACTTCACCATCATCACTTTCACTGAGAACAATAATGTTCTCTAGCCCTGAAGGCAATCTTGAATGCTCTAGAAGAGGTTCTTCCTCAATTGGTTCTTGTTTAACCTCTTTGATCTTCTTTTGATATACTTGTGTGGAAGAAGAGGGAGTAGATGATTCAGGCTCTTTAATTGAGGAAGGAGGAGGGGTTTACTTAGGTACCTCAGTCTTGGGTGTATGTGCTTCCTTCCTAGGTGTTGAAGTATCTCTAGAAGAAGATCCACTCTGATTCTTCTTGAGTTCACAAACCTTCCTGTCAAACCAAACTTTGGTTCTTATAAGGACAGGGGCCAAAATCTCAACCAAGTCATCCCTCTCTTTCTTGTACCAATCCAGATCTTCTAAAGGAGTATGTTTGATTGATGTCTCATATTCAAAAGACTGCAAGTCCTCATCATCATCCTTGAGCCCTTCAGAACTTGATAGAGATTAATATCTTTAATCTTTTGTAGAGAGAGTCTACCATAGTGCCTCCTTCTGGCTTCAAAATCATCTGCACAATCAACCCAGTAATCCTTAGTATCTGGCTTGTGATGATAGATCATCCGGAGGTTTTGATCAATAAATTTATTTAAATCAAAACAAGTCCTTGGTCTGAAGAAGTGGACAGTGAGAGGAGCAATAGCCCTTTCTAAATTTTGGGCATCTAAGGCTATTTTACATGTATAGTTTCCCAAAGAAATAGGTAAGTGCAGACCAGTGATTTTCTTGTTCCTGAAGTTCTATGCAATTTATCCAATTGCCTGCATACTTCAACTAGAGCCATCTTGTCATTACAAAACATGGGGAGCTTGAGGGGTGTATTTTCATAGCCAGCCAACCTGATATATGAAAACCTCTTGAATTGAATGAAGAAATCCCCATACTTGGCTATTAGGTTCATAGCTTCATCAGAAAACCTCCTGGCAGTATCACCTTCCAAAATTCTTACAATATACATGGTGAAGGCATCATTGACTCTTCTAAAATTGTGATTGCTAGCTTCAAGGGTAAATTGAGGGTAGTATGCATAAATAGGCTCATCCTTCTGGCCCTCCATGTAGGTGAAACCAAACCATTGTTGGGATGTTGCTAGGGTATACATGAGGTAAGAAGTCATATAGAACTTCTTAGTCTCTTGCACATTAGACAATTACTCAGTCAAATTCATGCAAACAATTTATGCCCAATTAATGTTTTGCTTTCCCTCGTAGATGATGTTGATAAAAGGGAACATCTAGAAGTAAAATTCATTGGTGGAGGGTAATCCCATGACACGAGCTAGCAAAATGATGAAATCAAATAGCTCTTCATTAAAATCAACCCTAAATAATGCCTTGGAAAGTCGGATGCTCATTTCTTAGGGTTCTTCAACCATGATTTTACTATTCTCACCTTGTATTTTTTACTGTCTTGCTCGAATAGGGTTTGAGCTTGAGCTTGAGTGAGAATGATGGAGTCTTCAGTCTCTAGAATGAGTAGGGCAGTATAAATGGCAGCAACATCTAGTTTAACGATCAATTCCCCATGCACATTAATAAGTTCTTTGGTGTCTGAGTTAAAATGGGCTCATGAGCAAGCATGGTGTCGACACATTGTACAAAGATAGGACAACCATCCGTAAGAAATTCCATAGTCGTTGATAATTCGTGCCATGGGGGTAGGATTAGAGCAAGTCAATCTACTCCAAAAATCACTAAAATCTAGGTGTCGAACCTCACTATCCCCGATATCGTACAGAGGTCTCGAGAGGTGATACATGTTCCTGACCTTGAAATTTGATCTTCATGTTGACAATGCACAAAGGAAAAACCTTGCTAGGATCAAGTTCGCAATGAAAAATGTAAAGGGATATAGGGGCATGAGAAAATGACTTTAATTGTAAGGATTCAAGCAAGAGATGGCAAGTGAGCAATGTGACAAATGCATAGAGGATAGTCTCATTAAATAGCCATTTAGGAGAGAGAAGGTCATTAAATGCACATTAAATTCACCTTGCACCGACTCAAAAAGATAAGAAGTAGGAAAAGTGGAGAAAACTAGCCCAAACATAGTATTTGGTACATTTGGGACATGAGGGACACGAATATATGGTTCGGTCGGCGACACGGGCGATGCAGGGAATGCGGGCCAAATGAGCACGAGCGATCAGTGGACTCAAAAATGTGAAGGATGCGAGGACATGATTTGGTTGATGCGGGTGATGTAGAAATGTGTGAACATAAGGCACAGATGCTTTTGGGATAGATGGGACAAAAGTATGCGAAGGACCCAATGCGGGCGATGCGGGTGATCGGGGAAAAGGAAGTCAGGTGAACTTGGGACAAATGGGCCAAAAAGTTCCAATAAAGCTGATAGTTAAACATTTGTTGGGAATGCAACTAATCGGGGAATAGAGGACCCAACAAAACTTGGGACATGAGGGACAAAAATGTATGAAAAACCCACAAATCACCAAAATGACTCCAAAAAACGTGAATTTTTACTGTCTCTTCAAATTTTCACTTCACTAGAACATCACTAAAGGGTGTCACCTCAATTTTTTTAATTTTTGACTTTCAAAAGAGGGGAAATTTTGAGAGGAAAATGGTATCTGAGTTAAAATGGACTCCGTAGGCAAGCACGGTGTCGGCACACTACATAGAGATAGGAAAACTAGCCGCGTATGCAATTCCACTATCGCTAATCATTTGTGCCATGGGGGTAGGGTTAGAGCACATTAGTCTACTCCAAAAATCTTCAAAATCTAAGTGCCAAACCTCACTATCCCTAATATCAGGTACAAAGGTTTCGAGAGGTGACACATGTTCCTGACCTTGAAATTTGATCTTCATGTTTGCAACACACAGAGGAATAACCTTCTAGGATCAAGTTCATGATGAAAATGTAAAGGGATATAGGGGCACGAGCAAATGAATTTAATTGCAAGGATTCGAGCAAGAGATAGCAAGCAAGCAATGTGAAAAATGCATAGGGGATAGTCCCTTTAAATAGTCATTCAGGAGAGAGAAGGTCATTAAATGAGCATTAAATACACCTTGCACCGACTCAAAAGATGAGATGTGGGAAAAGTGGAAAAAAACTAGCCCGGATGGTCTTGGTACATTTGGGACATGAGGGACATGAAGATGTGATCTTGTCGATGTGGGCGATGCGGGAAATGTGAGCCAAATGAGCATGGGTGGTCCAGGAACCTAGAAACGTGAAGGACATGAGAGGATGTGAAGACATGATTTGGCCGATGCATGTAATGTGGGAAATCAGCAAATAGAACACACAGATGCATTTGGGACAGATGGGACAAAAGTACATGAATAACCTGATGCGGATGATGCGGGTGATTGGAAAAAGAAAGTCTGGGTGAACTTGGGACAAATGGGCTGAAATGTTTCGATAAAGCTGACAGAAAAGGACTTGCGGGGAAACCAACCGATTGGAAAAGCAAATAGAGGGCTTGACAACATTTGGGACATGAGGATAAAAATGTCTAAAGACCCGCAAATCACCAAAATGACTCCAAAAAATGCAAATTTTCACTATCTTCTCAAATTTACACTTTACTAGAACATTACTAAAGGGTGCCACTCAAAATTTTCAAGTTTCGACTTTCAAAAGAGGGGAAATTTTGAGAGGAAAACAGCTGGCTCTTTTTAGGGGATGACTTGACTAGATCAGAAGAACGAGGCAAGATAAGAACTCAAGAGAAACTTAGGGAAGAAGACAAGTGCTTCTTTTATTGGGCAAAAGAGTCAAGGAAAAACAATATTGAAGGTAACACACAAAGAAGGAAAAAAACAACAAACAAAATAGGGAAAAGAAAACATAGATTGTACATAATATACAAAGGGACTTCCTATTCACCTAGGACTTGAACAATTTTAGGTACTGCCCACTATAAGGAAGTGGGAGGGAGGATCCATCCATGTAATCAAGATAGAAGGAATTTTCACCAACAAAGTTCCTGATTCTGAAAGGACCAAGCCAAAGAGAATCAAACTTACCATGGCTTCCTCGAGGTTCATGTCTTTTATCCCACATCAAAACAATGTCTCCAACTTTGAAATCTCTAGATCGGCCTTCTTGTCAAATAAATGTTATATATATCTACCCCCTAGGTAAATATAGAAAATAGTAGAATATGGAAATCAAGGAAAATTTAAATCCTTCATCTCGGGTTTCAGAGGATGCATTGCATGGCCAAAAACCCGACATAAAGAAATATGTTGCGCAGGTTCGAAATCCCGACACAAAGGATTTCAGGTTTCAAGTTTTAGGAAACACGAGACATGAAGCATGCAAATCGCAAGACATGTCCCAATGCTTGGGAGTTCTGAAAACCCGAAACACTACCTAGGAAAATCGGGTTTTGAAGTCGAAACAAGTCGGAAAGAATGGGGTGAAAACATGTCGAGCCACCTTCAAAACCCAATGCATATGCAAGTCCAACTTCCGAACCCAAAACAAAGGAAATCTTGGCAACACTAGTGGAAGTGGGTTTCGGGAAAACATAAGCATCAAAATCATGTTGAGCCACCTTCAAAACCCAATGCATATGCAAGTCCAACTTCTTAAACCCGAAACAAAGGAAATCTTGGCAACACCAGTGAAGTGGGTTTTGGGAAAACATAAGCATCAAACACATGTCGAGGCACCCTCCAAACCCGATGCAAATGCAAAGGAGAACCCCGAACCTAATAGGAAGCAGACCCTAATGTGGGAAATATTCAAATGGCCATAACTTTTCACAGGGAGCTCGGATTCATGCAAGAGAGGATTCAAAATTCAAAATACAGTTCGTCATTTTTTGGGTTTGCTAGGGTTCTCACCTACCACCATAATGAGATGAATTAAATGCAATCTGAAGTGGTTGGGGTAGATTTCAAATTCCTCTCTTCTCCCTCTCTTTTTCTTCCTATAAATTATAAGGAGGGATTCTTTCTAAAGGTTGGACATTCTTGTTTTGCCCCTCCCTTCTTCTCTTATCAGCAAGTGGATTTATGGAGTTCCAAACCTCCCATTCAAACTGTAATACATGTTTGTGCCTCTTGCCATTGTAATGGACTGTATCAATCTTTGGAGCAATAAAAACCAAGTCTATGGATGATTTCAACCCTCTCTTGTATTCATTGCGTTCAAGTGATCTCTCATTGCAATTTTGGTTACTTGTGCATGTTTATTGTATTGCATTTTTATGGTTTGTGTTTATTGGAAAAATAGTTGTTCATCATTCCTTTGGTGCATCACCTTGGTTAGATTAGGTTTATTTTCTTGCATTTTCTCAACCTTGTCTCCTTGGCAAGTTAGATTAGGTTTTTTTAGTGAACCCTCTGCAAATTGTTTGTGTGCACTTGAACAGAGGAATAGGAACCGTCCTTCATCCGGAGATTTTCCCGATTCACAAGGTCCCACACTTGGGAAAAGATCCATGTTATGTAATCACACTGAGAGTCTCAACCCATTGAGTTGCAGACATTCAGGGGTGCTGTGATTTGCCATCAATAATAAATATTTCACCTTTTGCTAATGGGCGATATTCTATCAAAACCTATAGCATGTCCTCATTCAACTTATGAAGATACATAATCCTCTTTTCTAAATAATCACTGAAACTAGTGTCCTCAATAGCCTTCATCAAATACAAAGATGGTAGTTCTACTCATCACTTTAGTAATTGAGCTTCCACACCATACACCACCTAAAAGGGGACATCTAGATTGCTCATTTGGGTGTAATCCTATATGCCCAAAGAGCATCATAGAGCTTCTTGTGCTAGTTTCTCTAAGATTCATTAACAAGTTTCCTTACAATGGCCACCGATTCTTATTTGTTGATTCTACCTATCCATTCCCTTGAGGGTAGTAATCTGAAGAGTGAGCAAGGGAAATCCCATATCCATAGCAGAAATCCATCATCTTAGTAGAAGAAAACTTTGAAGTATTATCAGTCACAATCTTGTTTGGTATTCAAAACCTTACCAAGATGTTTTCTTTGATGAAATTACATACTACCTCGAAGTAGTACTCTTAACTGGAACAACTTCTACACAATTAATGAAATAATCTATGGTATTCAATACATGAGTATGTCCTACTCTTGAAGATGGGTTGAGTGCTCCAATGAATTCCAATCCCCACTATTGAAAAGGTTCTTTGATCACAACTGGTTTGAGTTGCAAGACAACCAACTTATGTCTTCCTACAAAGGTTTGACAAGCTTCACATTTATCAACCCATTTTGATGCATCTTTAAAAAAGTAGGCCAATAGTAACCAGACAAAGAATCTTGTGAGCATTAAAAACAGATGAGAAATGACCTCCACAAGCTTGATCATGAAAGGCCGAGAAAATCTTCTTTTGTTACTCTTTGTCAACGCATTTAAAGAATCTTCCATCCACTCCGCATTTGAACAAAGCATTCTCCCACAACCAAGATATTGTGTTGATATTAGCTTGATAGATCTCTTCTCCTTAGTAGTTAGGTGAGATGGACACTCACCATAGGTGAGGAAAAGAGAAATTTCAGCGTACCATTCATCTGTTGAGCTGAGAAATAGAAAAATAGGAACATCAACCTCATCCTTAGGCAACTCATGACTAGCTCCTTCAACAATGAGTTCACATAGGCCTTTACCCCGAATTAGTTTAGTTGGTCTGATGTCAATATCGCATTCTTGAACCTTTCTTTATGCAGTATCCTCTCTTAGATCCAAATTATTCTTGTGTAAGAATAGACTTGATGGTTGTATTGGGTACAAGTTCCTTAGAGGGAGAGTTAAGGATGTAGAATCGAAACTACTTAACAACTTTAACCATTGCAAAAGCATGTTTCTCCATCATAGTGTACTTCAACTCATGATTTTTAAGAATATAACTCATGAATGGAATTAGGAGTTCATGATATTCAAAATATTTCTAAGTCAACACAAAGGTGGCAGGGTATTTTCGGTGGCATAGCAATAGATAATAAAATCTTTTTCTAAATCGGGACATGTTAAGATAGGAGTCCTAACAATAGCCTTTTAATACCTTTGAATGCTTCTTTCCCTTCAGGGGACCAACCAAATGTTTGTTTTCCTTTCATCATCTGGGATATATTCAAAGTTAGCTTTGAAAAATCAAGGATGAATCTTCTCATAAAATTGATCTTACCAAAGAAAGAATGCACTTTCTTTTTACTTGTGGGAAGAGGAATTTGCTGAATAGCTTGAACTCGTTCAGGATCAATCTAGATTCCTTCTTTAGAGACAACATGTCCCAAAAAATTACCCTCCGTGACAAAAATATAGATTTCATGGGATTCAAAGACACCCCATGTTCTCTACATTTCAATAGAATTGTCTCTAGATGCTCAAAATGATCTTTTCTAGTTTTAGAAAATACGGTTAGGTTATGTAGATACACAACAATGCATTTTCCTTTTAGAATTCCAAAGGCAAAATCCAAAGCTCTCTGAAAGGTGGCACTTGCATTAATGAGTCCAAAGGGCATCCTCTTGTAGGAAAAAGTACCTAGGGGTGGTAAAAGCAGATCTTGTGTTGATCTACGTATTAACCTCCACTTGATTATACCTTAAGAAACCATCAAGCATGGACAAAATTTCAAACCGTGTAACAGACTTGCAAAACTTGATCCATCATGGGTAGAGGATAGTTGTCATTGAAAGAAGCCTGATTTAGATTCTTGAAGTCAACACAGATCTGAATCTCACCATTTTTCTTCTTGACAGATATAATGTTTGCAATCCATGTTGAATGGTGTTGGTTGTGAAAAAGGAATTTGTTGAGAACAATAGTCGGGGACAAGAAGTCCCTCCTCTTCAATGGGAGAGGTTCCCTTATGTAAAGACCAAGCTTATTTACATATGTGCAATGCATATTTTTAATGAGGAACTTGGATACCATGAAAGTGTTTCAAAATAGAATGGATCATCAATACAAAAGTATAGAGGAATGAAGTAATGGAAACGCAGCGAAAAGGAATTCTCCATAACTATAGATAAAAAAATAATTCCTTATGTATGCGAGAATAAAATTATTTTGAATAAACCATTTGCATTTGAATTAATAAGATGTTATTGCAAAGACATAAAGTTCCATAAATAACACACACAAGAATACAAAGCTTCTTGACATAATACTGAAAAATGATTCAAAAGTATTTAAAAGCAGATAGTGATAAAAGCTTTGGATTGAGAATTAACAAAGTGAACTATTTTGGAATAAGCTTTGGGGTGGGTTTGATAATACTCACCTTTGAAATTTGAACCTTTGTCTTTTTAGGTGATCAATGATATCAAAAGATCCAGAGGTGGATGGGATATCATAACTCAGAAATTTAGGTTTGTCAGATTTAGGAGTTATGGAAGAAGAAGGAACTTTAGTCGAAGAATTAGGAAAAGTAGAAATGGAAGAACTCACCTTCATAATGGGGATAGGAGATCCTCTTTTTGGAAGCACAGGGATAGTCGTGGGATGATCCTTAGATCTTTTAGTGGGCTGCATCACTTTCTCCCTTTTATTTGTCTGCTCTCGAGTCATAACAGTGTATGATTCACTATTCATATCTGCTACCACTTCATCATAATCATCTTCCTCATCAACACCTTCAGTAGTGAAGAAATTAACTCGAGATCCCTCAAGTTCCTCCATCTCTCCATCAATCTCTTCTTCAAGTTCTTCACAATCTTCATTAACCTCCTCATCTTCAGGCTCTTCAACCTCACAGGTTGCGTTAACAGGAACCTTGATGGGTGGCCCCTCAAGTGCTAGCCTTGTCTGAGAAGCAGAAAATGATTCCTAGGCTGAAAATTCCTCCTTGGAACATCTGTATAGGGGGCATGTTGAGACAATTGTTTCTTGATGGCAATGAGATCATTGGAAAGTTTTTGCACTAATGGATCAGTATTAGGGCCAGGAGTGGAAGAGGAGGAAGAAGCAGCCTACATTTAGAAGGGTGTCTTTTCAACTTTCCAGATATAATCAAATCATCTTCGACACTAACAACAAGAGTTTGATCCTTGGCCAATGTAACAAGATTGGCTCTTCTTAATGCATAGCTAACTTCAGGAAATTGAGCATTCAGGAAGAAACACTTTTGAATTTGATCCATAGGTTGAGTGTCTAGTGGGATTTTGTTAATCAGCTTGTTAAATCTAGCCACAAACTACCTCATGGGTTCTTGTGAGTCCTTCTTTATTTGAGAAATTTGGGCCAACAAAGCATGTACATCCCCTCGTAGGTTTGAAATGGTTTTCAAACCTTGTCCTCATCATGTTCCAACTAGTAATGGCCTCACCGTGGAAGGTGATAAAACCAATCTACTACATTATCTTGTAAAGTCTCTACAAAAAGCATCATTGAGACATCTTCATATTCAACTCTGAGAACACCACATGCAACTATGAAGGCTGCAATATGTTCATCAGGATGCATTTTGCCATCACCTCTAAACTTGGGGAAGTTCTTTCTGTTACCTCTGGCTAACTCATGCAAAGGTTGAGGAAGGGCGAGAATCCCAACACAATGGGCCCAGGGAAATGGTGCTGCCATCCTTGGAAAGATGACTTGAAGGGGAACCGAAACACCAGCAAGAATTAAAGCATGGAGATTAGGGCTGAGTTGCTTTGAAGGAATAGCGCCTATAGGGGTTCTATCTTCAACAGGAGGAGTGCTTGTTGAATAAGCTCTTCTATTTCTTCCTGTTGAAGGAAAAGGAAAACCTTACTATTCCAAAAGGTTTAAACGAGAATCTTCAATACCAAGGGCCCTCCTTCCATGAGTAAAATTGGAGTTGCTTGGATCAAAGGATGATCAAGAAATTGTTCATAGAATTGGAATGGATTTTAAGAAAATGAATCCTGAGTAGAGTCACCAAAAACTGTTGGTCATCAAAAAGGACTTTGTTGAGAATAATAGTTAGGGGACAAGAAGTCCCTCCTCTTCAATGGGAGAGGTTCCCTTATTTAAAGACCAAGCTTATTTACATATGTACAACACATATTTTTAATGAGGAACTTGGATATCATGAAAGTGTTTCAAAATAGAATGGATCATCAATACAAAAGTATAGAGGAATGAAGTAATGGAAATGAGCAGAAAGGCATTCTCTAGAACTATAGATAACAAAATAATTCCTTATGTATGCCAGAATAAAATTATTTGGAATAAACCATTTGCATTTGAATCAATAAGATGCTATTGCAAAGGCACACAGTTCCATAAATAACACCCACAAGAATACAAAGCTTCTTGACATAATACAGAAAAATGATTCAAAAGTATTCAGATAGATAGTGATAAAAGAACAAGACTAGATAGACATAGGAGGGAAAAACTCTTGTATTGATTTCTTTTTGCTCTTTACACTTTCAAAAATAAGCCAAGTTCTAAGCACTGAAAATGGTGGAGAGAGACCATTATATAATTTTACAAATCAGTTACACTTGGTAACTACTTATTTTAACTAAAATGTTTAGTTAAAGGGATGCTTAATGCAAAACCCCAACTAATTACAATA
The DNA here is from genome assembly GCA_018340775.1 of Taxus wallichiana var. yunnanensis. Taxonomy (NCBI): domain Eukaryota; kingdom Viridiplantae; phylum Streptophyta; class Pinopsida; order Cupressales; family Taxaceae; genus Taxus; species Taxus wallichiana. The sequence continues at coordinate 553,543,303 of CM031244.1, read as the reverse complement.
AGCTTGAATTTAGAAAAAGAAGGAAGAGAGAAGCTAGGAGGGGAAAACAAGTGCTCATGATTGGGAAGGGCCCACTGACTTGAGGATCCGTTATCGAAACCTTTTCAATGCCTCTACTATGTCTCTGCCATGTGGAACGAATGTATTGGCGATCTTGGGTCCAAGATGCTAGAAATTTCTCCATCTCTTTATAAAACTTGGTGTGTGTATGATATTATTTATTAGCTTCCTCAATGGCAGATTGGAGAGAGTAGATTTCCTTTATCTTCTCTTTGGTAATGGAATCCTCCTTAAACAAGTTTTCTTTGACAAAAGCTCTGAATTGAGCTTTAATTTCCTAGAGGGAGAAAGATACATCTGAAGTCTCGTCATGGAGGTGACAGTGGATATCCTTAAAAGTAGACACCACAAAAGTTTTGAAAGCCTCTCCCTTCTGCCAGCTATTCCTTAATTCTCCCAAAGCCTCCTCTAGCACTTTGATTTTCCACTCCACGCTGAATACCCATGAATTTGACAAATTATCTTTCACATCATCAAAGACCTTACTCACCATCAAAATATTTTCATCAATCTGCCCCATCGTGAAAGGTCTACTATATAGCTGCTCCAAATTTTGAGTTCTTTATCCATATTTCTAATTGTGGAGGAGAGCTTCTATTACAGATTGTTTACCTTCTCATTGAGCTTGAAGGCTTCACCAATGAAATTCAAACCTACAACAATCATGTCATCCACCATGGCCTCCATATCCCTCCCATAGATGGAGTACCTGTGTATGTCCTTGATGCTTTGGAATTCATCTTGACTAAGGATCATAGGTGGTGGAAGAGCAGTCAGTGGGGTAGGGTCTAAAACTTTATCTTTAGATAACAGTGACTTGATGAAACTAGAAAGCACTTGAGCCTGCTCCTCCTACTTGATCTATAGTCTGCTACCCTTTTTCTACCCCCAAATGACCCTGGTGATTGTTTCTTGAAGGTTTTGTATTTCACCTTTAGGAGTAGATTCTCCCATTGAGATCCTTGAAAGTTCCAAATCAGAGGCTTGCAAATCTTGCTCTGGCTTGTCAACTTTGGGCTTGGCTATCTCAAGGAACTGCTGACCTTGGGCATCAGTCACTATCCTTGAAGTGGTTCTCACTTTCCTGGTAGGAGAAGAAGGAGTAGTACCCAACAAGGCCACCACAACATCAAAATTGGGCCCTAAGATCCAAGAAGAAGACTTCCTCTTCCTATCTTCAACAAAAGGCTGCACCCATGCAAAAGTGGAAGAAGAGGAAGAGGGAGGAGCAAGAGAACCAAGAGTGAGAGAACTCATGGCACTGAGAGTGTTTACCATGGTTACCTCCAATAGGGATGTGAGTGGAGTAGATGAGGCTTCATGTACAAAGGAATCCATGGTGCTTGGAGGCTCGGTGCTATGAATTTCCTGCTCCTTATCCATTGGGGTTTCAGAAGCACTTGTAGGAATTGGCATTTCACTATCTTCACTCTCACTAAGAACAATGATGTTCTCTAGCCCAGAAGGCAGTTCTGAATGTTTTTGTAGAGGATCTTCTTCAATGGGATCCTTCTTGACTTCCTTTACCTTCTTCTGATAGACCTGAGTGGAGGAGGAAGGAGTGGAGGATTCAGGTTCTTTACTTGAAGAATCAGGAGGAGTCTATATAGGTACCTCTGAATTGGGTGTTTGTGACTCCTTCCTTGGTTTTGAAGTGTCTTTAGAGGAGGATTATCTTGCATTCTTCCTAAGCTCAAACCCTCCTATCAAACCAGACTTTGGTTCTTACTAGGATAGGAGCTAAAATCTTAGCCAAATCATCTTTTTCTCTTTTGAACTAGTCCAGATCCTCTAAAGAGTATGCTTGATCACGATTTCATACTCATATTGATCTAGAGGATCCTCACGAGAGAAACACCGATCTAATATCTTCTTAGAATAAGTTGCGAGTCATTTTTAAAGTGTGGAGAAAAATTATACGATTCCGACGACATCTTATTTGCAGAAAATGAGCTCGTTTGCAAAAGTTATAGCTCACTGAAAATTTTGGGAAAGCGGCATAATTTGGAGTTTTGTGCAGGTTGGACATGTGCACGCTCGCCAAGTGTTTCGATTATATTGTGAAACATGGACGAATTGTGTGACGTACTAAAAAAATGGGTTTTGGAACACCGATCTTGGACACTTGTTCTCGGACAAATGGACCCTGCTATTTACTGGCCGGGGACCCTCAAATTGCCAGGTTCGACACACTCGATTATGGAGGGGTGTCTTGGCCTCCTTCTCATTTAATCATTAAACCAACTTGTGTATATAAACTCCTATAATTTCCTTTGTGCTATGCATGTGGGACTATTAGACATGCATTATTTAAATTATGTAATTTCCCACGCATTTTTTATTAATTACCATATTCTACGCATTATCCTTAGCTTTCCACGCATTAAACCCAAATCTTTATTATTTCCCATGCATTATATTCTGCCTTGATTTTGGCACCTAAAAATAACAGCATTCATGCACCCTACACATCAGCCAACTAATGCGCCTCATTCCATGGCTAAGGTGGCTCTTAAGCCACTTAAACAATGCGCCCACCTACCATTTAAAACCTCTTCCAAGATTTTATGCGCCCAATGTGGGATAAAACACTAAAAAAGTGCCTAAGGAGAAGGAGAGAGAAGTGGAGGGGATTGGAACAGCTGACCTCCCATGCAAAATTATAGGTGCCTAACCATTGCGCCAACTGTTTGGAAACAGTATAAAAGGAGTGATATTATATTTGTATAGCATTCGGGTCTGTGTGAAAATATTGTAATGCTCATAACTTGAGCTAGGAGTGGAGTTCGGAGGAGATGTAAAAAGAAACCCCTGTTATTTTTGACAGAGGAAGACTGTAAGAAGGTCATAATTTTGTAGAATTATTTGTAAAGAATTATTTTCAAGATTTTAATAGATCGGTCCCATTCAACTGGACCCGAGACGTAGGCCTCAAGCGCCGAACTCCGTTATCAATTCTTGCGTCAAATTGCTGGTGAATTCTCTTCATTTATTTCAATATTTACACAGTACTTGCAGTTTTTATTCTTTTATTTAAAATACAAAAGGATATAATGCTCAAATTTTACATCAAAAATCAATACAAAGCAAGAAAAATGTGTGTGCACAATTGCTAGTTAAATTTGGTTTTCAGATCACATATGACAATAAATCATTTGTCATCTTGAATCCCTTAAGGAATCGATACGAGTTAAGCTCATGTATTAACTGAAGTGGAAATCTGCCATAATGCCTCCTTCTGGCCTCAAAATCATTTGTGCAATAAACCCAATAATCTTCGATGTACTTCTGCCTATGATGGTAGTTGATTATGATATTCAGATTAATAAATATCTTCAATTCGAAACAAGTTCTAGGCTTGAATAAATGGACAGTGATGGGAGCTAGGGCTCTCTCTATGTTCTGGGAATCTAGAGTTGTCTTGCATGTATAGTTCCCCAAAGATATGGGAAATGTAATCCCGTGATCTTCTTATCCCTGCACGTTCTTTGCAATTTATCCAATTTCTTGCATACATCAATCAGGGCCATCTTATCATTACAAAATATGAGGAGCTTAAGAGGAGTGCTCTCATAACTTGCTAGCTTGATATAAGAGAACCTTCTGAATTGAATGAAGTAGGCTTCGTACTTTGCTATCAAGCTCATGGCTTAATCAGAGAATCTCCTAGCATTGTCACTCTCTAGGAGCCTCACAATGTACATGGTGAAAGCATCATTCACCCTCTTGAAATTGTGATTACTAGTGTCCCAGGTGAACTGAGGGCAGTAAGCATATATAGGATCACCCTTCTGAGAATCAATGTATGTGAAGCCAAACCATTGTCTGGATGCTGCAAGGGTATACATCAGATAAGAATTCATATAGAACTTCTTATTTTTTTGTACATTGGATAGTTGCTCTGTCAAGTTCATGCGAGATGATCTCTTCCCAGCTTGATATTTTGGGCACCTTCACAAACTATGTTGATAAGTGGGCACATCCGAGTGGAACTCGGTGGTAGAGGGTAAGCCCATGACACGAACTAACGAGGATTATGAAGTCGAGAGAGCTCCTCATTGAAATCAGCCCTAAACAAAGCTTTTGATAGTCGAGATTCCCTTTTCTTTGGGTTCTTTAAATGACAACTTTGCTACTCTTGGCTTTGTATTTCTCATTGTCTTGATCAAAAAGGTCCTACGCTTTATTTTGGGAGATTACCACTTAATTTTCCATCTTTGGGATCCTTAGGGTAGTGGCAATGGCGTTGGCATCAAGCTTAGAGATTAACTCCCCATGCACATTTGTTAATTCACTCATGTCGGGGTTGAAGTGAGCTCCGAAAAAGTACATTGTCGACACCGCACCAGAGATTGGAAAACAAACAAGAAATTCCAGGCCACTATCGTTAATCATTTGTGCCATTGGAGAGTGGTTCGGAGTCATCGACCTAGTCCAAAATCACCAAAGTCCAGGTGACGAACTTCACTGTCCCTGATATCGGGAATGGAAGATTCCAACGGAGAAACCTACTCCTGGCCTTAGAACTTAATCTTCATACTTTGATGCATTTGGAAAAATAAATTCACATCTTGAATCCATGATGAAAATGCAGGGGAAATGGGGATGCGAGCAGATGATTTCAATTTGCAAGGGCAAGAGCGAATGGCAATGAGAAAGCAGTGTGCAAAAATGCATAGGGGGTAGTCCATTAAATAGCCATTTTAGGAGAGAGAAGGTTATTAAATGTGCATTAAATTCATATACACCAACTCAAAAAGCAAGCATCGGAAGAGCAGGAAAAATTAGCCCGATGGCCTTTGGTACATTTGGGACATGAGGGACACGAAAGCGTGACTCACCGCGCGGCGATGTGGGGAAAAAATACACAAACACTTTTGGGACATGAGGGACCAAAGTATGCAAAGTGCACAATGCGGCCGATGGGAGATCGGGAACAAAGAGTCCAAGTGAACTTGGGATAGTTGGAACAAAAAGTTCCGACGGGCCCACAAGTTAACATATTTTCAAGAAAGTGGCCAATCGGGGAACAGAGAGGCCTTGAAACTTGGGACACATGGGACAAAAATGTCCTGCATGACTCCACAAATCACTAAAATGACTCAAAAACATAGAATTTTTCTAACTTCTCGACTTTTCTCTTTACCAGAACATCAGAAAAAGGTGTCAACTCAAAATTTTCAATTTTTTACCTTTCAAAGAGGGAAATTTTGAGAGGACAATAGTTGGCTCCTTCTGGGGATGACTTGGCTAGATTCAAAGAATGAGACAAGGCAAGAACTCTCAGAAAAACTAGGGAAGAAGACTAGTGCCTTATCCATTGGGCCATGGAGTCAAAAGCAACCAATACAGAAAACAACACCCCAAACAAAGAAAGAAAACACACCAAAAAAAAGGGAAGGAAAACACACACAAGCAAGAAAGGAGACACACCTATACATAATATACAAAGGACTTCCTATTCACCTAGGACTTAAACAATTTCAGGTACTACCCACTATAAGGAAGTGGGAGAGAAGAACCATCCATGTAATCAAGGTAGAAAGAATTCTCACCAGCAAAGTGCCTGATCTTGAAAGGTCTGAGCCAAAGAGAATCAAACTTTCCATGGCTACCACGAGGTTCATGTCTTTTATCCCACAGTAAAATGATGTCTCCAACTTTGAAATCCCTGGACCTGGCCTTCTTGTCAAACAAGGCTTTTACCTTCTGTTGGTGAGTAGATATTCTATCAGCAACCTTCAATCTATCTTCATTCAATTTATAAAGGTACATGATCCTCTTATCCAAAGAATCATTGAAGCTGGTGTCTTCAATGGCCTTCATTAAATGCAAGGCTGGTAACTCCACTATTACTAGTAATTGAGCTTCTACTCCATATACTACTTGAAAAGGGGACATCCCAATAGCTCTTTTAGGTGTAATCCTGTCTGCCCAAAGAGCATCATAGAGTTTCTTGTGCCAGTTCCTCTGAGATTCATTAACCAATTTCCTTATTATGGCTACCAGATTTTTGTTTGTTGATTCAGCTTGCCCATTCCCCTGGGATAATAATCTGAAGAGTGAGCTAGGGAGATGCCATATCCATAACAAAAATCCATCATCTCAGTTGAAGAAAAATTTGAAGCATTATCCGTCACAATCTTGTTTGGCACACCAAACCTTACCAAGATGTTTTCTTTGATAAAATTACATACTACTTCAGAAGTAGTACTCTTTACTTGGAATGGCTTCTACCCACTTAGTAAAATAATCTATGGTAGTCAATACATGGGTATGTCCAGCACTTGAAGAGGGATTAAGTGTTCCAATAAAATCTAAACCCCATTGTTGAAAAGGCTCTTCAATCATGACTCGGTTTAAGGGCAAGGCAACCAACTTGGGTCTACCCACAAAGGTCTGACAAGCTTCACATTTATCAATCCACTTTGATGCATCTTTGAACAAGGTAGGCCAATAGTATCCTGCATGAAGAATCTTGTGAGCAGTGATAGTAGATGAGTAATGGCCTCCACATGCTTGATCATGGAAAGCTGAAAGAAGCTTCCTCTGTTGTTCCTTATCCACACATTTTAGAAATCTTCCATCCATCCCATGCTTGAACAACGCATTCTCCCACAATACATATTGGGCTGATCTTAACTTAATAGCTCTCTTTCTCCTTGGCAGTCAAATGAGAGGGACACTCCCCATAGGTGAGAAAATGTGTGATATCAGCATACCATTCATCAATTGAGCTGAGAAATAGAATGGTAGGAATATCAACTTCATCCTTAGGTAACTCATGTCCAGCTCCCTCAGTGATGAGTTCACACAAGCCTTTTCCATGGACTAGTTTGGTTGGTCTGATGTCAATATCATATTCTTGAACCTTTTCCACCCAGTTCCCTCTCTTGGATCCAAACTCTTGTTGCGTGAGAATAGACTTGATAGTTGTGTCAGGCACAAGTACTGTGGAGTGAGAGTTAAGAATATAAAAATGAAACTGCTTGACAACTTTAACCACTGCAAAAGCATGTTTCTCCATCATTGTGTATTTCAACTCATGATTTTTAAGAATGTAGCTCATAAATGCAATTGGGAGCTCATGATCATTAGAATCTTTTTGAGTCAAAACAACAGCTAGGGTGTTATCTGTGGCATAGCAATAGATAATAAAATCTTTGCTAAAATATGGACATGCTAGGATAGGAGTTCTAGCAATAGCCTTTTTAATACCTTCAAAGGCTTCTTTCCTTTAGAAGACCAGCCAAACATTTGTTTTCCCTTCATCATTTGAGAGATATTCAAAGTTAGTTCTACAAAATCAGGGATGAATCTTCTCAGAAAGTTGATCTTACCAAGAAAGAATGCACTCCCTTCTTGCTTGGTTGGAAGAGGAATCTGTTGAATGGCTTGAACTCGTTTAGGATCAATTTTTATACCATCTTTAGAGACAACATGCCCTAACAATTTTCCCTCTGTGACACAAAAGATAGATTTCTTAGGATTCAAAGAGATCCCATGTTCTCTACACTTCAAGAGAACTATTTCCAGATGCTGAAAATGATCTGCTCTAGTTTTGGAAAACATAGTTAGGTCATCTAGATATACAACAATACATTTCCCTTTCAAACTTCCAAAGGCCAAGTCCATAGCTCTTTGGAAAGTGGCACCAACATTAATGAGCCCAAAAGGCATCCTCTTGTAGGAAAAAGTACCCCAAGGAGTAGTGAAAGTCATCTTGTGTTGATCTGTGGTATTGACTTCTACTTGATTATACCCTGAGAAGCCATCAAGCATGGACAACATTTCAGACCCCGTAACAGCTTGCAAGACTTGATCCATCATGGGCAAAGGATAGTTGTCCTTCAAAGAAGCTTGATTCAGATTTCTGAAGTCAACACAGATACGAATCTCACCATTTTCTTCCTGACAGGCACAATGTTGGCAATCCATGTTGAATGGTGGATGGGAAAAATGATTTTGGCTTTCAACAACTTTTGTATTTCCTGAAAAATAGTGTCAGCTATCTTAGGATTGTATTGCCTTTGTTTTTGCTTGAAAGGTTTAATCCCAGGTTTGAGAGGGATGAAATGCTGCATCTCCTTTGGTTGGAAGGCTTTTAGATCCTCATAGGAATATGCAAGAACATCTTTATACTTCCTTAAAAGGTTGATTACTTTCTTCTTTTCTTCCGGTGTACAACATTTTCCAATGTTCACAAGCTTGGGGTCAACAAAACTCCCAATATTAGTTTTTTCATACTCAGCAGATTGTTGTGATCCAGTAGAAGCTTTAGACTTCACATACCTATCATGCTTATCAAACAATTCTTCTAAACTCACCAGTCCTTTTGGAATCTTGTTACCTTTGAGTTTGATACACCCATCTTGATCTATTTCTTCTTTGACATCCTCTTCATTGGAAGACACACTCTCATGAGGCAAATTGTCACTTCCTTCAAAGTACAATTGTTCAAAGTTATCCCTGAGCTCTAAGAAAGAAAGCAAATGTTGATCATCATTGAAAATTTTCCAGTTACTTGCGTTATCAGGTACACTAGGCCTATGGATCATCTCAATGGTAAACCTATCTTGAGAAAAATCAGGATGAGGTATCAACAACGATCCTGAGACAGCTAGTGAATCAGCCCTGGTGTTCTTTTCCCTAGCATTGCTTCAATGGAGAAGGTGTCAAGAAATTCAATAGAATCCCAAACTTGATTCTGTAATGCTTCAACCTTCTATTCTTTACTTGAAAAGGTTTCTGACTTGTTTAACAACTAGTTCTGCATCTCCACGAGCTAGAAGATTCTTCACACCTTTTTCTTTCACCACATTAAGCCCAAGAATGAGAGCTTCATACTCTGTTGTATTATTAGTATTTTCAAATTGTAGTTTGAATGAGAAAGGATAAACCTTTCCCTCAGGAGACACCAATACTACACCAGCTCCAGAACCAGCCGAGGAACAACTTCCATCAAATTCTAACATCCAAACACCATTAGGATCCTCAAGTACTTCTTTGGGAAGTTGGATTTCCTCTAGAGACATAATCATATAGTTACCATGCCCCATATCCTCATAAAGTATTTGCACTTTGGGATCATCTATTTTTTGTACAATATACTCAGATTGCTTCTCGGGCAATAACTTCTTCATTTTCCATTAACTGGTATGAGGGCATGTGACCAATCCATTTGAATTTCTCCTCCCACATCCTTACAGAAGTTCTTACTTAACAACATACCATATGAAGGTGGAATATCTGCTACTACGAGGATAGTAGCCAAGACCTTTTTCTCAGGTAAAGTAGGCAAAAAGCTACTTGTGCATCTTTAATTCTTCTAACTAGGGGCACTTCCTTACTCTCCATGGAATAACAAGACCCATAAGTGCATGTGAGAGTTAGGCCCAAGGCATGGGCTACTTTGGTAGGCATTACATTATCTGATGCTCCTGAATCTATGACACAGTTGCTGAGTTTATGGCCTGCTATAAGGAGGGTCACATAGAATGGTTTGATCTTATCATTAGGTGAGGTGATGGCAGCTACCAGATTGGGTTGAGGTGTGGAGGATGGAGTAGGTAAAAGGCCTTTGGTGGAAGCTTTGGATTGAGAATTAACAAAGTGAACCATTTTGGCAAAAGCTTTGGGATGGGTTTGATAATACTCAGCCTCTGAAATTTGAACCTTTGTCTTTTTTAGGTGATCAATGATATCGAAAGATCCAGAGGTGGATGGGCTATCATCACTTGGAACCTTAGGTTTGTCAGATTTAGGAGTTGTGGAAGAAGAAGAAACTTTAGTAGAAGAATTAGGAAAATCGAATTGGCTAGAACTCACCTTCTGTGTGGACGTAGTGGGGATAGGAGATCCTCTTTTTGCAATCACAGGGATAGTCGTGGGATGCTCCTTGGATCTTTTAGCGGGCTGCATCACTTTCTCCCTTTTATTTGTCTACTCTCGAGTCATAACAGCGTATGATTCACTATTCATATCTCTACTACACTTCATCATAATCATCTTCCTCATCAACACCTTCAGTAGTGAAGAAATTAACTCGAGATCCCTCAAGTTCCTCCATCTCTCCATCAATCTCTTCTTCAAGTTCTTCACAATCTTCATTAACCTCTTCATCTTTAGGCTCTTCAACCTCACAGGTTGCATTAATAGGAACCTTGATAGGTGGCCCCTCAAGTGCTAGCCTTGTCTAAGAAGTAGGCAAAATGATTCCTAGGTTGAAAATTCCTCCTTGGAACATCTACATAGGGGGTGTTTGAGCCAATTGTTTCTTGATGGCAATGAGATCATTGGCAAAGCTTTTGCACTAATGGATCAGTATTAGGCCCGGGAGTGGAAGAGGAGGAAGAAGAAGATCTAGATTTAGAAGGGTCTCTTTTCAACTTTCCAGACATAATCAAATCATCTTCGACACTAACAACAAGAGTTTGATCCTCGGCCAATGTAGCAAGATTGGCTCTTCTTAATGCATAGCTAACTAACTTCAAGAAATTGAGCATTCAGGAAGAAACACTTTTGAATTTGATCTATAGGTTGAGTGTCTGGTGGGATTTTGTTAATCAACTTGTTAAATCTAGCCACAAATTCTCTCATGGGTTCTTGTGAGTCCTTCTTTATTTGAGAAATTTGGGCAGCAAAAGCATGTACATCCTCTGTAGGTTTGAAATGGTTCTCAAACCTTGTTCTCATCATGTTCCAACTAGTAATGGCCCCAGGTTGGAAGGTGATAGAACCAATCTGCTGCATTATCTTGTAAAGTCTCTACAAAAAGCCTCACTGAGACATCTTCATGTTCAACTCCGAGAACTCCACATGTAACTATGAAGGCTGTGATATGTTCATCAGGATGTACCTTTCCATCACCTCTAAACTTGGGGAAGTTCTTTCTGTTACCTCTGGGTAACTCATGCAAAGGCTGAGGAAGGGCGAGAGGCCCAACATGATGGCCCCAGGGAAATGGTGCTTTGCCATCCTTGGAAAGATGGCTTGAAGGGGAACCAAACACCAACAAGAATCAGAGCACAAAGATTAGGGCTGAGTTGCTCTGAAGGAATAACACCTATAGGGGTTCTATCTTCAACAGGAGGAGTGCTTGTTGAATGAGCTCTTCTATTTCCTTCCTATTGAAGGAAAAGGAAAACCTTGTTGTTCCAAAAGTTGAAACTGAGAATCTTCAATACCAAGGGCCCTCCTTCCACGAGTAAAACGTGGAGTCACCAGATCAAAGGATGATCAAGAAATTGTTCATAGAACTGGAATGCATTTTAAGAAAATGAATCCCCAGTAGAGTCACCAAAAATTGTTGGTCATCAAAAAGGACTTTGTTGAGAACAACAGTCAGGGGACAAGAAGTCCCTCCTCTTTAATGGGAGAGGTTCCCTTATTTAAAGACCAAGCTTATTTACATATGTACAATGCATATTTTTAATGTGGAACTTGGATATCATGAAAGTGTTTCAAAATAGAATGGATCATCAATACAAAAGTACAGAGGAATGAAGTAATGGAAATGAGCAGAAAGGCATTCTCCAGAACTATAGATAACAAAATAATTCCTTATGCATGCCAAAATAAAATTATTTGGAATAAAACCATTTGCATTTGAATCAATAAGATGTTATTGCAAAGACACAAAGTTCCATAAATAACACCCACAAGAATACAAAGCTTCTTGACATAATACAGACAAATGATTCAAAAGTATTCAACGGATAGTGATAAAAGAACAAGACCAAATAGACATAGGAGGAAAAAATCTTTTGTATTGATTGCTTTTTTACTCTTTACACTTTCAAAAATAAGCCAAGTTCTAGCCCCTTGAAAATGGCGGAGAGAGACCATTATATAATTTTACAAATCAGTTACACTTGGTAACTACTTCTTTTAACTAAAATGTTTAGTTAAAGGGATGCTTAACAAAAACCCCAACTAATTACAATAAGCCCAAATTTAGAAAAAGAAGGAAGAGAGAAGCTAGGAGGGGAAAACAAGTGCTCATGATTGGGAAGGGCCCACTGACTTGAGGATCCATTGTCTAAACCTTTTCAATGCCTCTGCTATGTCTCTGCCATGTGGAACCGATGTGTTGGTAGTAGCCTGGGTCCAAGATCCCAGACATTTCTCCATCTCCTTATCAAACTTGGTGTGCGTATGATATTCTTTATTTGCTTCCTCAATGGCAGATTGGAGAGAGAAGATTTCCTTTATCTTCTCTTTAGTAATGGAATCCTCTTTGAACAAGTTTTCTTTGACAAAAGCTCTGAATTGAGCTTTAATTTCTTGCAGGGAGAAAGGTACACCTGAGGTCTCATCATGGAGGTGGCAGTGAATATCCTTAAAAGTAGATATCACCAAAGTCTTGAAAGCCTCTCCCTTCTGCCAACTATTCCTTAATTCTCCCAAAGCCTCCTCCAGCACTTTGATTTTCCACTCCATGTTGAATACCCATGACTTTGACAAATTATCTTTACATCATCAAAGACCTTACTCGCCATCAAAATATTTTCATCAGTCTACCCCATCAGGTGAAGGTCTACTATGCAGCTACTCCAAAGTTTGAGTTCTTTATCCATATTTCCAATTGTGGAGGAGAGCTTCTGTTGCAGATTATTTACCTTCTCATTGAGCTTGAAGGCTTCACCAATGAAATTCAACCCTACAACAATCATGTCATCCACCATGGCCTCCATAGCCCTCCCATAGATGGAGTACTTGTGTATGTCCTTGATGCTCTGGACTTCATCTTGACTAAGGATCACAGGTGGTGGAAGAGCAGTCAGTGGGGTAGGGTCTAAAACTTTATCTTTAGATAGCAATGACTTGATGAAACTAGAAAGCACTTGAGCCTGCTCCTCCAGCTGCTCTATAGTCTGTTGCCCTTTTTCTACCCTCCCAATGACCCTGGTGACTATTTCTTGAAGGTTGTGTATTTCACCTTCAGGAGTAGACTCTCCCATTGAGATCCTTGAAAGTTCCAAATCGGAGGCTTGCAAATCCTGCTCTGGCTTATCAACTTTGGGCTTGGCTATCTCAAGGAATTGCTGACCTTGGGCATCTAGTCACTATCCTTGAAGTGGTTCTAGCTTTCTTGGTAGGAGCAGAAGGAGTAGTACCCAACAAGGCCACCACAACATCAAAATTGGGCCCTGAGATCCGAGAAGAAGACTTCCTCTTCCTACTATCAACAAAAGGTTGCACCCATGCAAAAGTGGAAGAAGAGGAAGAGGGAGGAGCAAGAGAACCAAGAGTGAGAGAACTCATGGCACTTAGAGAGTGTTTACCACTGTTGCCTCCAATAGAGATGTGAGTGGAGTAGATGAGGCTTCTTGGACGAGAGGAATCCATGGTGCTTGGAGGCTCGTGCTATGAATTTCTGCTCCTTATCCATTGTGGTTTCAAGCACCTGCAGGAATTGGCATTTCACTATCTTCACTTTCACTGAGAACAATGATGTTCTCGGCCTAAGGTAATTACGAATGTTTGGTAGAGGATCTTCTTCAATGGGCTCCTTTTTTGACTTCCTTTACCTTCTTTTGATAGACTTGAGTGGAGGAGGAAGGAGTGGAGGATTCAGGTCCTTTACTTGATGAAGCAGGAGGAGTCTATATAGGTACCTCTGAACTGGTGTTTGTGCCTCCTTCCTTGGTGTTGAAGTGTCTTTGGAGGAGGATTCTCCTGCATTCTTCCTCAGCTCATGAACCTTCCTATCAAACCAGACTTTGGTTCTTACTAGGATAGGAGCTAGAATCTCAGCCAAATCATCTTTTCTCTTTTAAACTAGTCCAGATCCTCTAAAGGAGTATGCTTGATCACAATTTCATACTCATATGACAATAAATCTTGTTTGTCATCTTGAAGCCCTTCAAGAATCTGATACAAGTTAAGCTCTTGTATTAACTGAAGGGGAAATTTTCCATAATGCCTCCTTCTAGCCTCAAAATCATCTTTGTGCAGTCAGCCCAATAATCTTCAGTGTCTACCCTATGATGGTAGTTGATTCTGATGTTCAACTCAATGAATTTCTTCAAGTCGAAACAGGTTCTAGGCTTAAAGAAGTGGACAGTGATGGGAGCTAGGGCTCTCTCTATGTTCTGGGCATCTAGAGTGGTTTTGCATGTATAGTTCCCCAAAGATATGGGGAAGTGTAACCCAGTGATCTTCTTATCCCTGCAGGTTCTATGTAATTTGTCCAATTTCTTGCATACTTCAATCAGGGCCATCTTATCATTACAAAATATGGGGAGCTTAAGAGGAGTGCTCTCATAACCTGCTAGCTTGATATAAGAGAACCTTCTGAATTGAATGAAGTAGGCTCCGTATACTTTGCTATCAGGCTCATGGCTTCATCAAAGAATCTCCTAGAATGTCACTCTCTAGAAGCCTTACAATGTACATGGTGAAAGCATCATTCACCCTCCTGAAATTGTGATTACTAGTGTCCAGGGTGAACTGAGGGCAGTAAGCATATATAGGATCACCCTTCTGAGCATCAATGTATGTGAAGCCAAACCACTGTCTGGATGCTTTGCTAGGGTATACATCAGATAAGAAGTCATGTAGAACTTCTTAGTTTGTTGTACATTGGATAGCTACTCTGTCAAGTTCATGCAGATGATCTCTACCCAGTTGATGTTTTGGGTACCTTCACACACTATGTTGATAAGTGGGCACATCCAGAAGTGGAACTCATTAGTAGAGGGCAAGCCCATGACACGAGCTAACAGGATTATGAAGTTAGATAGCTCCTCATTGAAATCAGCCCTAAATAGAGCTTTTGATAGTTAGGATGCCCCTTTCTTAGGGTTCTTCAGCCATGAATTTGCTACTTTGGCTTTGTATTTCTCACTGTCTTGATCAAAAGGACCTGTGCTTGATTTTGGGAGATTACCACAGAATTTCCATCTCTGGGATCCTTAGGGTAGTGGAAATGGTGGCGGCATCAAGCTTAGATTAACTCCCCATGTAAATTTGTTAATTCACTCGTATCGGGGTTGAAGTGAGCTCCACGAAGCAAGTACAGTGTCGACACATTGCACCGAGATTGGAAAACCAACAGAAAATGCTAGGCCACTATCATTAATCATTTGTGCCATGGGAGAGGGGTTCGGGTCTGTCAACCTGGTCCAAAAATCACCAAAGTCTAGGTGATGAACTTCACTATCCCTGATATCGAGGAACGGAAGATTCGAGTGGAGAAACCTACTCCTGGCCTTGGAACTTAATCTTCATACTAACTGTGTTTGGAAAAAAAATCACAGCTTGAATCTATGATGAAAAATGTAGGGAAATGGGGACACGAGTAGGTGATTTCAATTAGCAAGGGCAAGAGCGAATGGCAATGAGAAAGCAGTGTGTAAAAATGCGTAGGGGGTAGTCCATTAAATATCCATTTTAGGAGAGAGAAGGTTATTAAATGTGCATTAAATTCATATTCACCAACTCAAAAAGCAAGCATCGGGAAGAGTGGGAAAAATTAGCCTAGATGGCCTTTGGTACATTTGGGACATGAGGGATGTGAAAGCACGACTCGGCCGATGCGGGACAGAATGCACAAATGCTTTTGGGACATGAGGGACCAAAGTATGTGAAGTGCATGATGCGGCGATATGGGTGATCGGGAACAGAGAGCCTAAGTGAACTTGGGACAGTTGGAACAAAAAGTTCCGACGGGCCTGCAAGTTAACATTTTCGAGAGAAAGTGGTCAATCGGGAATAGAGAGCCCTTCAGAACTTGGGACACATGGGACAAAAATGTCCGACAGACCCACAAATCACTCAAATGACTAAAAAAATGTAGATTTTTTCTATCTTCTCGACTTTTCTCCTTACCAGAACATCAGAAAAAGGTGTCAACTCAAAAATTTTCAATTTTTAACTTTCAAAAGAGGGGAAATTTTGAGAGGACAACAAATGGTGAATGGGGAAGATAATTTTGGCTTTCAACAACTTATGTGTCTCTTGAAAAAGGTATCAAAAATATTTGGATTATACTTCCTTTGCTTTTGCTTGAAAGGTTTGATCCAAGGTTTGAGAGGAATGAAATGTTGCATTTCTTTTGGCTGAATTTTTTTAGATCATCATAGGAATAGGCAAGAACATCAAAGATATTTTTTTCAAAAGTTTTACTACCTTCTTATTTTCCTCTTGTGTGCAACATTTCTTGATGTTCACCATTTTAGGGTTGTAGAGCTTCTAATGTTAATATTTTCATATTCGGAAGATTGCTAGGCTCCTTTAGAAGCTTTAGACTTAACATACCTGTCATGTTTATCAAATAATTCCTCCAAACTCACCATACCTCTACGAATCTTGTTTTATTTTAGTCTGATGCACCCATCTTGATCTCTGTTTACTCTTTGACACCTTCCTCATTGGAAGATACACTCTCACGAGGCAAACCTGTCACTTCCTTCAAATACAAATGTTCAAAGTTATCCCCGAGCTCCGGAAAGAGAGAAAATGCTAGTCATCAATGAAAACTTTCCATTGCTTGCGTTATCCGGTACACTTGGTCTATGGACCATTTCAATGGTGAATTTATCCGAGAGAAATCGGATGAGGTATCAAAGCAAGGATCTGAAATAGCTAGGAGTCATCCCTAGTGTTCTTTTCTCTTAGCACCTCGATGGAGAAGGCATCAAGAAATTCAATAGAATACCAAAACAAATTCCTATAATGTTTCAATCTTCTATTCTTTACTTGAAAAAGGTCTCTATCTTTTTAACAACCGGTTCCGCATCTCCACGAGCCAACATATTCTTCACACCTTTTTATTTTGCCACATTAATTCCAAGGATGAGAGCTTCATACTGATGTATTATTCGTATTCTCAAATCGTAGTTTGAATGAGAAAGGATGAATCCTTCCTTCGGAGATATTAAAACCACACCAACCCCAAACTCGAGCTGAGGATAAAATTCCATCAAATTCCAAATTCCAAATGCCATTAGGATCATGAAGTAATTATTTGGGATGCTCCGTCTCATCTTGAGAAATAATCATATAGTTACCATGTACAATATCTTCATAAAGGATTTGTGCTTTGGGATCATCCAATTTTTGCACAATATACTTAGATTGCTTCTCGGAAAAAAATTCCTCATCTTTCCATTGGCTGGTATAAGGGCATGTGAGCAATCCATTACAATTTATCCTCCCATGTCCTTACAAAATTTCCTACTCAACAACATGTCGTATGAAGGAGGGATATCAGCTATAAAAATAGTAGCTAAAACCTTTTTATCGGAAAGGAAACAAAATCCTCATATGCATCTTTAATTCTTCCCACCAAGGGCACCTCCCTACTCTCCATAGAATAACATGAACCAATAATGCGTGTGAGATTAAGACCCAAAGCATGAGCCACTTTGGCAGGGATTACATTGTCTGAAGTTCCTAAGTCTAGCGACACGATTCTAAGTCTATGGCCTGCTATAAAGAGGGTCACATAAAATGGTTTGATTTTCACATTAGGTGAGATGACTGCTACCACACGGTTTTATTGGTGTAGAAGATGGAGTAGGTAAAAGGCCTTTAGAAGTAGTTTTGGAATGGGAATTGACAAAGTGGACCATTTTGGAAAAGGCTTTTGGATGGGTTTGATAATACTCAGCCTCTGAAATTTGGATTTTTGTCTTTTTAATATGGTCAATGATATCAAAAGATCCAGAGGTGGATGGGGAATCATCACTAGGAATCTTAGGCTTATCAGATTTTGAGGCTGGAGAAAAAGAAGTTTTAAAAGCAGAAGCAAAAGAAAAAGAATTAGGAGAACTAACCTTTTGTGTGGATGCCGTAGGAACATGGGATCCTCTTCTTGCCACCATTAGAATAGTTATGGAATACTCTTTAGATTTTCTAATGGGCTACATCAGTTTTCACCTCTTGTTGGTCTCGCTCTCGGTCATAACAACGTATAACTCACTGCTCACTACTTCATCAATACCAATACTTCATCTCTACCACTACTTCATCATAATCATCTTCTTCATCAATGCCCTCAATAGTGAGAAAATTAACTTGAGATCCATCAAGTTCTTCTAATTCCTCCTCAGCCTCTTCTCTAGATTCTTCAAATTCTTCATCAATCTCTTCATCAGGTTCTTCAACTTCACAAGTTTCATTGATAGGGACCTTGATGGGTGGTCCCTCAATTGCCAAACTTTTCTCGAGAAGAAGGCAAAAAATTTTAGGTTGAAAATTCCTTCTTGGGATGTCTCGATAGGGAGTATGTTGAGCCAATTATTTCTTGATAAAGCAATGAGGTCATTGGGAAAATTTTGTACTAAAGAATCTACATTAGCTCCATAACTCGAGGAAGAAGAAAAAGAAGTCAAGACTTGGAAGGATTTCTTTTCAACTTGTTGGACATGATTAGGTCATCCTCAAAACTAATGGCTAATCTCTCGGTCATCATCCAATGTTGCAAGATCGTCTCTCCTTAATGCATAGCTTACTTCAGAAATTGAATGTTTAGGAAAAACATTTTTGAATCTGATCCACGGCCGGGTGTCTTGTGGGATCTTGTTAATCGACCTTATTGAATTTAGCCCCAAATTCTCTCATGGGCTCTTGTGATTCTTTCTTGATTTGAGAAATTTGTTCTAGAAAAGCATGCACATCTTTTGCAGGTTTGAAATGGTTCCCAAATCTTGTTCTGATGGTGGTCCAATTGGTAATGGCCCTAACAGGAAAGTGAAAGAACCAATCTGCCACATTATCTTGTAAAGTCTCTACAAAGAGCCTCACCGAGAAATTTTCATGCTCAACTCTGAGGACTCCACATGCAACTATGAAGGCTGCAATATGTTCATCAGGATGCACCTTTCCATCACCTCTGAACTTGGGAAAGTTCTTCCGGTTACCCCTGGATAACTCATGCAAAGGTGGAGGGAGGGCAAGAGGCCCAACATGTTTACCCCAAGGAAATGGAACTGCCATTCTTGGAAAAACTTCTTGAAGAGGAACCAAAACGCCAACAAGAATCAAAGCACAAAGATTAGGGCTGAGTTTCTCTTGAGGAATACCACTTCCAAGGGTTCTATTTTCAATAGGGGTGTGCTTGTAGAATGAGCTCTTCTATTTCTCCTGTTGAAGGAAGAGGAAAACCTTGTTGCTCCAGGAGTTGAAACTGAGAATCTTCAATTCCAAGAGCCCTTCTACCGTGGGTAAATCTTAGAGTCACCAGATTAGAAAATGATCAAGAAATTGTTCTTAAAACTAGAATCCATCAAAAACGAATCCCCAGCAGAGTCACCAAAAACTGTTGGTTGTCAAATTAGGACTTTAATGAAAGCAACAATCAGGGGACAAAAATTCCCTCCTCTTTAATGGGAGAGGTTCCCTTATTGAAAGCAAAAAGCTATTCACAAATGTACAATGTTTAATTTCAAAGAGGAACTCTGATATCATAAAAGTGTTTTAAATGAAATATTATCAATATAAAAGGATTGAAGAATTAAGAAATGGGAAAAAGGTAGAAAAGCATTCTTAAAAATATAGATACCATAATAATTCCTTATAAATGTCGAATTGGGATCATATAGAACAAAATCATTTGTATTAAAACCATAAGATGTTATTTCACAGACAGAAAGTTCCAGAGATGACATCCACATTAATATAAAGCTTCTTAATGCAAAATAGATTAATGATTCAATAGTTTTTAACAGATAGGAGAGAATGAGTAGGCACAAGATAGAAGCAGAAAGGGAAATCTTCTTGTATTGGTAGCTTTTGACTCTTTTACACTTTCAAAAATAATCAGAGTTCTATCCCCTTAGAATGGCATGGAGAGCTCATTATATTGCTTACAAATTGGTTACATTTGGTAACCATTTCTTTTAACTAAAAGATTAATTAAGGAAATGCACAATACAATGTCCTTAATTAATTTACAAAGAGCTTGGCACTAAGAATAGAAGAAGAGAAAGAAAAGCTAGAAGAGAAATCATCTGTTTATGGCTGAGGGGGGGCCCACTGATTTGAGAATCCAATGCCTGAATATTTTTAATGCCTCAACTATCTCCATACCTCATGGAATTGTTGTGTTGGAAATGGCATGAGACCAAGTGCCTCGACATGTCTCCATATATTTATCGAACTCAAGGTATGATCCATGTATTCTTTATTGTCCTCATCAATGGAAGATTGAAGAGAGAAAATGTCCTTTATCTTCTCTTTGGTAATCAACTCCTCTATAAACAAGTCTTCTTTGACAAATGTTCTTAACTAAGCTTTGATCTCATGAAGAGAGAAGGGAATGCGTGAAATTTCATCCTAAAGTTGGCAAAGTGAATATCTTTAAAGGAAGATGAAACACAAGTTTTGAAAGAATCTCCCTTTTGCCAACTGTTCCTCAATTCTCTCAGTGCTTCCTCCAGAACCTTTATCTTCAACTCAACACTAAAAATCCATGCCTTTGACAAGTTGTTCTTAGAATCATCAAAAAATTTTCTGGCCAATAATATCTTCTCATCATCCTGCCCATCGACGGAGATTTGTAATACAACTACTCCAAACCTTCAGTTCTTTGTCCATATCTTTAATTAAGGAGGAGAGTTTCTACTCCAAGTTGGCCACCTTTTCATTGGTTTTGAAGGCCTCCATGATGAAGTTCAAAACTGTTATGGTCATGTCATCAACCATGGCCTCCATAGCCTTTCCATAAGTAAAATATCTATGTATGTCCTTGATAATCTGAAATTCATCCTTACCGATAATCATGGGGGTGGAAGGGCAGCTGGCCAGGGGGCATGATCCAAAACCTTATCCTTGGCCAACAATGACTTGATAAAGTAGAAAGAACTTGGTTCTGTTCTTCCAATTTTTTATGGTCTTCTTGACCTTCTCTACTCATTAAATAACCCTTGTTACCATTTCTGAAGGTTATGAACTTCACTCTCGGGAGTGGATTCTCCCATTAGGATTCTAGAGAGCTCTAGATCGAGACCGGAGATCTGTTCTACCTTATCAATCTCGGCATTTGTAACCTCCGGAATTGCTGGCCATGAGCATCGAGTTACTAACCTTGAAGTGGTATTATCTCTCTTTCTAGAGGAGGATGAGTAGTACCCAACATAGCTGCTGAAGATCAAAATCTAGCCTCACAAACGAGAAGAAGATTTTATCTTCTTACTATCAACCAAGGGCTGCACCCAGCAAAGGTAGAAGAAGAATAAGAAGGAAAAAGAGGCCCAAGAGCAAGTGAAATCATTGCACTTAAATTATTAACCACCATTGCCTCTAGTAAATAAGTGAATGGAGCATCAAGAGCTTCATGTGCAGAGGAGTCTGTGGTACGAGGAGGTTCAGTGCTAGGCACCTCCTTTTCTTCTTCTACAGTGACTTCAGGAGCTCATGTAGGATCTGGTACTTCACCATCATCACTTTCACTAAGAACAATAATGTTCTCTGGTTCTCAAGGTAATTAATTATAAATGCTCTAGAAGAGATTCTTCCTTAATTGGTTCTTGTTTAACCTCTTTAATCTTCTTTTCATACACTTGAGTAGAAGAAGAGGAGAAGATGATTCAGGATCTTTTATTGAGGAAGGAGGATGGATTTGCTTAGGGACCTCGGTTTTGGGCATATGTGCTTCCTTCCATGGTGTGGAAGTATCTCTAGAAGAAGATCTACCCTGATTTTTCTTGAGCTCATGAACTTTCCTATCAAACCAAACCTTAGTTCTTATAAGAATAGGGGCAATAATCTCAACCAAATAATCTCTCTTTTTCTTGTACTAATCCATATCTTCCAAAGGAGTGTGTTTGGTTGATGTTTCATATTCAAAGGAATGTAAGTCCTCATTATCATCCTTGAGCCATTCAAGAACTTGGTAGAGACAGAGATCTGTAATTTGTTGCAGAGAGAGTCTCTCATAGTGCCTCCTTGTGGCTTCAAAATCATCCACACAATCAGCCCAGTAATCCTCAGTGTCTGGCTTATGATGATAGATTATCTTGAGGTTCTGATCAATAAACTTCTTCAAATCAAAATAAGTTCTAGGTTTGAAGAAATGGACAGTGAGAGGAGCAATAGCCCTTTCTATATTTTGGGCATCTAGGGTTGTTTTGCATGTATAATTTCCCAAGGAGATAGGGAAATGAAGACCAGTGATCTTCTTGTCTCTGCAAGTTCTGTGTAGTTTATCAAGTTGCCTACATACTTCAACCAAATCCATTTTGTCATTACAGAACATGGGGAGCTTAAGGGGTGTACTTTCATAGCCAACCAATCTGATGTATGAAAACCTTCTGAATTGGATGAAGAAAGCCCCATATTTGATTATCGATTCATAGATTCATCGAAAATCTCCTAAGTAGTGTCACCCTCCAAGAGTCTAACAATATACATGGTGAAAGCATCATTAACCCTTCTGAAATTGTGATTGCTAGCTTCAAGAGTAAACTGAGGGTAGTAAATGTAAATAGGCTCATTCTTTTGGCCCTCCATGTAGGTGAAACCGAACCATTTCTGGGATGCAGCTAGGGTATACATGAGGTAAGAAGTCATATAGAACTTCTTAGTCTGCTGAACACTTGAAAATTGCTCATTCAAATTCAAACAAACAATTTCAGCCCAATTAATGTTCTGATTACCCTCGCAGATGATGTTTATAAAGGGGCACATCCAGAAGTGAAATTCATTGGTGGAGGGAAATCCCATGATACGGGCTAGAAAAATGATAAAATCATACAACTCCTCATTAAAATCAACCTGAATAATGCCTTGGAAAGTCGAGATGCTCCCTTCTTAGGGTTCTTCAACAATGATTTTGCTATTCTCACCTTGTATTTCTCACTTTCTTACTCAAACGAGTGTCCGAGCTTGAGCTTGAGTGAGAATGATGGAATATTCAGCCTCTGAAATGCGTAGGGCAGCAGCAATGGTTACAACATCTAGTTTAGCAATTAATTCCCCATGCACATTAGTAAGTTCCTTGGTATCTGAGTTAAGGAAAGCATGATGTCGGCACACTACATAGAGATTTGAAAACCAGCCGTATGCAATTCCATTGTCGCTAATCATTTGTGCCATGGGGGCAGGGTTAGAGCACATTAGTCTACTCAAAAAATCTCCAAAATCTAAGTGTCGAACCTCACTATCCCCGATATCAGGTACAAAGGTCTCGAGAGGTGACACATGTTCCTGACCTTGAAATTTGATCTTTATGTTTGCAACACACGAGGAATAACCTTATAGGATCAAGTTCACGATGAAAATGTAAAGGGATATAGGGGCACAAGAAAATTACTTTAATTGTAAGGATTCAAGCAATAGATAACAAGCGAGCAATGTGTGAAAATGCACAGGGATATTTCGTTTCAATAGCCATTCAGAGAGAGAATTTCATTAAATGCACATTAAATATACCTTGCACCAACTCAAAAAGATGAGACATGGGAAAAGTGGAAAAAAAAGCGCCCTACGATCTTTGTTACATTTGGGACATGAGGGACGTGAATACGTGATCCGACTAACGTGGGTGATGCGGGAAATGTGGGCCAAATGAGCACGGGTGGTCCCGGAACCCAAAAATGTGAAGGACGCAAAGACATGATTTGGCTGATGCGCGCGATGTGGGGAATCAGTGAACAGAAGGCACGGTGCATTTGGGACAGATGGGACAAAAGTATGTGAAGAACCTGATGTGGGCGATCAAGGAAAAGAAAGTCCGAGTGAACTTGGGACAAACGGGCTGAAAAGTTCTGATAAAGCTAATAGATAAAGACTTGCAAGAAATTGGCCAATCGGCAAATAGAGGGCCCAACAACATTTGGGACATGAGGGACAAAAATTTCACATGGACCCGCAAATCACCAAAATGACTCCAAAAAATGCAAATTTTCACTATCTCCTCAAATTTTCACTTTACTAGAACATTACTAAAGGGTGCTAACTCAAAATTTTCAAGTTTCTGACTTTCAAAAGAGGGGAAATTTTGATAGGACAACATGCCGCCCTTCCGTTTTTAGAATTTTCATGGGCCAGTGAGACCTTTTCTCTTACCCCAAACCTGCACCCACATGAAAGACTTGCGCTCATTTAAGAACTACTCTTTAGACCCAACTTTGGTGTTGCATCGGGATGACAAGTGGAGGATTCCACTGGCCCTCTCTGTTCCTTTACTCTTAGCCAATTTGGGTCTCATACCCATTTGACTTCATGGGACCCTTGATATGTGAATGGCCCACGCCCGGAGACCCTATTTGGGCCTCGATCTTTGGAGGTGTGCCGAGTCAACACATGGAGGCTTCCACCGAATCTGCTCTGTACTTAGCCAATTCAACGATTGTCCCTATCCCCATTTGGAGTTCGACCGCATGGAGAGCCCACGCTCATCCATGGACCCTATTCGGACCACGACCCTTGGAGATGCGCCATTGGGACGCGTAGAGGCTTCACGCTCATTTGGGGTCTCTATTTTATTGTGCCTTTTGGAATTGCACCAAGATGACACATGGTGTCTTCTGCGACTCTGTTTGTTCAACACCAAGCCAATGCGTATGTGAAAAAGTCCAAAACTTCAAGGCCCTTTCCACTGTCTTCTTCCCTTTTGAGCCGTATGGACTCTTTTGATGTCGCCACCTCCTTTGTCGACCCTGCTCTTTACTTGAGTCGAGCTCGCTTGCCCCTTATTTGTTGGATTCGAATGTGAGCCCACTGGACATAACCAACCCTTCCGATTTCCTTTTGTGCGGGGGTTGTGTTTGACCAATATTTCCCAGGGGAAATTTTGGATAACACTAATAACTATGATAGTAGCTCACCACTTGACGTAAGAAATCCTCAACTTTCTCATTTGACCCCATAAATAGGGTGTACAATTTTGACCGAAGATGGAGGATGTTAGTCTAATTTTGGCTTCGTAGATGGTTTCTAATTCATCCTAAGATTCCTTGACCTCTCTGCATTTTGAATATGTGATTGCACATCATCACTAACACTTAGCATAATCAACATTAGAGCTTTGGCACTAGTCATCTCATATTTTATTAGTTCATCAGTGGTTATGGGGACTACCAAAGATCCTGTGACGATTCCCCATAATCCTTCAAATTCAAGGATCGTTCACTTCTTTGTTTTGTAGGCTGAAATTTTTTTCCCTTTAAGTAACTGAACATTCGAGAGTAGAAGTTTTGGTGCAGACATTTTAATAAAATAAAATAATATTTATTTTTTATTTATTGATTTCAAGAGATATTACAACTTTACTCATTGATGAGAAGTACCATCTCGTAGATGCTCATGATACTCATGTGTTGAGAGATGACAATGCTTTATGGGGAATTCTTCTTCATCTTCACAATCGGCATCATACCCGGCTTCTATCTCTTCTCGAAGTTGCTTTATTTGGCAACCGATGTCGAAAAGAAAATACTCCAAGAATGATTTTCGAACCAGTTTTTTAAAGACAAGGTTGCCGGTGTTACGTAGCTCGTTGAGCAGTGAAAAGTAGAACCCAAATATTTCGTGAGATTTTGGATGGTGTTATGTGGCTAATGAGTCGATATTGCGTCTTTCGATGAGTCCGGATCATGTCATTCACGCTGGAAATTTGGCATGGCCATGCAGGATTTTCTCCCCTTCGTGGCTAAATTAGACAAGATGGGAAATTATTTTTTTCAGAGTAGCCAATAGGTATTTGCATTACTCATGTCTGATAAATAAATCCTGAGGATTCTTTGATGGCACAAAATGTCCATGCAACCTCTTATACTTCACATAGAAGTTTTGATTGTAATCACCAGCTAACTATCGATCCACGTAGTTGGTTAAAAATTCCACACAACCTCTTATACTTCATGCCCAGGCCTTAGAGGAAAGTTCCAGGCTATATTTCAATGCAACAGTTATTTGTATGTTGCAGCAGTCTCCATGTGTGGGCCATTCTACATAGGTCTTAAAAGATGCAGCTTCCATGTTGTGATTGCCAACAAAAGCCAAAAATAAACTTCAACGCTGGTCCTTGATTTTCCTCCACCATGTAGCAAAGCATCCCACATAGGAGAACCATGAAGTAAATTATATATATATATATATATATATATATTGTTTAATATTTCTCTCCACGCAGGTTGCTTTGCTTCAAAAAAATTTCCAACCAATTCTCCTCTCCACGCAGCAGGTTGGTATCGATGCCACTCATCCAATAGAAACAAACCAATAAGATTTCTTTGTTGCGAGATAAATGTCTCTCCCTCAAACACATAAGCCAGAATTTATGATTGCTTTGATACCAAATTGTGAGGAGCTAATTGAGGATAACAAATAGAGATTAGATATCTCTCTCAATATATTTATTCAGAAGCACATACAACATTTATAGGGAGGAGAAATAACAACATTTCCCATAAACAAAGGAGAGGTTCCGAATAGTTCGAGAAAATGTGATACTACATAATCAACTAAGCCTAATTGTATCAAACTACTTGCTACGTAACTTATGCTAGCTAAAATGGCACCAAAACACACACACACACACACATGATTTTTTAAAACTTCATAAGCCTCAAATAAGTTATGTTATCATTCCTAAATCCACATTAATCTTTTATAACATTATAATCTTCCTTTTATTTATCATTAACCCTAAAATGAAAAAAACCTAAAACACAAAAAATCCCTAAAAAGTAAAACACTTGAGCTAGAGGCCATTTTCTGCATTCAAAATATGTCTTTGTAAATTAAGGCGTATGCCAAATCTTGGCTTATTAAATAAAATATAGCAAAATATATTAAAACTCTAAGTGAACTAGACAAAACCAAAAAAACATTCGAGCCAATTTTACACTACTAGATGAAGGAATTTGTCCATTAAAATATATCGAAAAAGTTACCCAACATTTTTAGAAAATTTGGTCATGGCATATTGATTTAATTTAATTTGAATTAAATCTAGGTATTGCAAAGTATTGATGTATAAATGATAAAATACAACAATGATGTAATCAAACTAAGATGTAAAATATGAAACCCTAAGCAAAAGATAAAGAAAAAAGAGGACTTAGCTAATTTACACATAATTTGGGATTTATATGGGAAGAGAGAAGTGATGAAAAAAATGAGAAGAGCGTCATTACTACTCATTGTAGAATTCTGAAATGCATGAATGAGGCCGGACACCGGTTCTAGGATGGGGCAAGGGCATCCGGGTGCCGCGGACCACTTTTGGGCGCCGGTGACTATGTAGGAGTTCGGGTCTATTTTTGGTGTGATGTAATATCTTCATTTTTTTCCCCATTGATCACTGTAGTCACTCCTAGATCACCCAAGGTACCTTTAACCTACAAAATAGGATTTCACCTACAAAATCCCAATAACCACATCAAACCTAAAAAGGAAAATGTAGAATAGGAGTCGAACTAACCCAGAAGGTCACACTTAGAGAGAACTTACAATCAAGCATTGTAATACAACTCAAATTCCATGTAGATCTTGTGAATGTGTGTAAAAATGATTCCCTAGGATTCCTTTGTGCAAGTTACACTTGATGGTGGGTTGTAGCTAGAATGTAGCAATGTAGTAGAATGTGTGGATGGAATAGAATGTACTTCCCTTGGCTATGATGTGTATGCAAAGTATGTGGTCCCTTGTCCCTTGAATAGATGCTAGATAAATTCATTGGAGTGTTTTAGGTGCCTTTTGAATGCAAGCTTAGGTGATGATAATAATGCTTAGTGTTTGGTCCTTCATTTTAAAAACATAACTGTGTATTTATATGATTACCTTATTTGAATTTCATAATTGACAACTAAAAGGCTGACCCAAGGTAATAAATGTAATTAAAAAGTAAAAGGGGCCCAAAAGGGGTAGAAAAATATAAAGATGGAAAAGAGCATTTAGGAGGATAGGAGTGTGTGGCGCTACTATCTAAACTGGGCAATAGTGTCTAAAGCCATAGAAAAGTAAAACAATCAAATTCTGAGAAGTGTAACAGATGTATGAAGCCAGTAAATAAAATAAATAAGCTAAGGGGAGTTGTCAATTACTAGTTTTCTTTCTTAGGAACCATGTAAATGCTAGCATGCTTTTATGACCTAGAAATATACCCAAGTTCTGATTTTGTGTCTACATTTTCCCCACTTTATGTTGATGAGTGAAAAATCTATAGCATAAAGTATACAAAGATGTTTACCTTATGATTCATATAGAGCGTGTGGTGAATAGCATGTCAAGTGGATAAGTGAAGCATGGAGTGATTGCAAGATGAAGCATGAAGATTAGGAAGAGGAGAGTGTGACCCTAGGGGTGATGCATATTCATTTTTTGTGTTGTTATGGTTTGTGTGAGTTACTTCTTGTAAGGACGGACCTGCAAAAGAAGAGAAATAAAGTATTCAAAGCTTTGTATATGATAAATCTGAGTAATGTGTGTAAAAGAATGTAAAGAATGTAGAAAGTGTGTAAAAGGAAAGTATGCACTGATATGTGAAAGAGTTAAAAGGTAGAAATATGTCATTTTGTTTGAAGATTCTAATCTAAATGTTGAAGGTGATGTTTTTGGGTGATATCATGCCAAGAGCGAGTTTTTTGGGTGATCTCACACTAAGTGCGATTTTTTTGGGCAATTGTAATGCTCACTCCTCTTCGACATTGATTGTACTATGATTTTAATTTTGGTTGATTAGAGACATGGACCTTATTGTTATATTTTAGTTAGCATGTTAATAAGATACAAGGGACATCATGATTACTATTGTGTTCTGATTGTTACTTTGGACTGTATGGGTGTATTGTGGACCTTGATGGACATTTAAGGATATGATGATAATCTAGAATGGTCACTTTGTTATATACTAACATTTGGATTCTTGATGTATTGAGTATATTCGGAGTATTGGACTAACCATGTGGTCTCATTGATTTTTTGAATTGCTAACAATATGATGGTATTAGGGATCGGTAATATGTTGTTGAGTGTATCTAGTAGTTAGGAGTTACAGTAGATATAGGGAATTTCATGATTATTGTAGAATGTGAATTAGAGTATAATTGAAATGTTAAGCGATTTCAATTAATTGATAAAAGAATTCATAAATTTGATGATGATATGTGTGTGTGTGTGTGTGCTATATTGCTTGATCTATGTTGAGGTTTGTATGATGGATATTTTATATGTATTGATTTCCATGACATATTGATATGGACTTGAGAACAGAAGGCGTTATTATGCCTGTGATTGTAGGAAAAATTATATCATTATACACCGAAAGGGGATAGGGGACCAACCACAAAAGAATGTTGGGTGTTTTGCAACATGGCCAAATTTGACAACTTGTGTCTAATGTATATGTTGTGTAATTTCATGCTTAGTTAGGAGGTTTCCCATGGGGTGACCTCACATGTGTGGCCATGGGGTGTAATGTTTTCCTTTCTTTTAATTTTTGTGTGTCTTATTTTTTTGTGCATGTATTTAATTAATTGGGAAAATTTAGTCACTTTATTAGCACTTGTTAATGTGTCTTAATTAGCTAATTTAACTTAAATTTTAAACTAAAAGGAAGAGGTGACATGTGGGTAATAAATAGAGTAGATAGTCCTTGATTTTGCTTGATGTGGAATGAATTAATTACATTTAGGTGGTGTGTACTCTTCTTCCCTTCCCAATTCAATTTTTCCTTGTAGGCCACTTTTTGAGACTTGTGGGACAAGTTAACCTTGTCCCTTACATCTCAAAGTCACCCACCTACCATACTTATGAAGTATGAATCTTTTTTTTTTTTATTATTGGCAAATAGTTTTTTGAAAGGGACTATACCCTTGAGTACAAAAGATGGCCTAGGAGCCAGAATAGGAATGAGAACCAGAGAGAAAAGGATCAAAATCCAAATGTGACAATGAAGCTCAAAGTAGCCAAAAAACAACTACCCAAACAAGACAAAACAACAAAAATACTGCAAAAAGCAATAGAGAGCCCATAAAAAAAAACAACATAAAAACATACAAGAATAGCTAAAGCATCTACAACTACTTTTTGGTAGCTTTGTCTATGCTAGTCTTGATATTCTTCCAGGAATGGAACATACCCAAAGTTGTCATGTGGGTAGCGTCAATATTATCCAGCTGCTCAATGGTCCTTTTGCTTTCCTTATCATTACCCCAAAGTGTTGCCGGAACTCCACTGAGGTTGGAGACACTTTTGACATGTTGCTCAATGAACTCCTCAATCACCCTAAAGATGGCCATGTTGTAATCATGTCGAGTTTTGGCCTTCCCTAAACGGGAGTCTAAGGAGTTCAGCTTCTTGTAGATATCATCAATCTGGCTGCTATCAATATCCACCTCCTCCTCCTTCTTCCTCTTACCTTTCTGTTTTGCCAAGTTCTTAACCTCATCCTTCAACAGTTTCATATCAGCCTCTAAGGCTTCCAAATTTTTGAAGAGCTTTCCATATGCACATCTCGGGGACTGGCACTGCTAATATTCAGGAGGTCATGTGCAATTTCAATTTCATGAGGACCCTTCTCCACAGCAAGAGTCTCAAGGTTAAGCTTTCTAGAAGCCACAGTAACTCTGGCAGTGCATTTCGAGGTGGAGGTGAAGTGGGGGGGTGGGAGTAGCGAGAAGGGGAATGGAAGAAGAAGCCTGGATGGCCAACAGGGGGGTGACAGCAGCGGTGGCTAGGGCAGAAGGAGAAATGGAGAAACAGGGCTGGCAGCAGCAGAACCCGGAAGAGGGGGAACCGAGCTAGGAGAGGATGGGAGACCAGGATACTTAAGAAGACAACATTTATGTAGCAGCAAAATAAGCCCCTGGTGTAAAGGAACCACAGGGTATGCTTTTGAAACTCCAAAATGGAGCGCTCAAGATAGTTCAGCAAGTAATGGGGAAACAAACCATGCGATTCCTACGGAAGTGGTTAAGAAAGATAAGGTGCTTAGCAGAGTACAAAGGATGCAAACCTTCTTTCAAGGAGATGAACTGTATCATCATGCGAGTAACCTCATCATAAGGCGGAGGATCGAGCTAACAAGCCAGTGCTCGCTATAATGTAGATCAGCTTCTCGAGATCCCTCCACAAATCTCCTCTCTTCAACATCTCTGTCGACCCTTTTATTAAAGCAAACGGTAGCCCTCCATGCCAAGGCCTGGAGCTTCAAAGCAATAAGTTCTTCATTGACCAAGATCTTACTCCCCATATTCTATAGTCCACTCCTTCCAATCCTTCAGTAAAATGCACAAAGATGCTTTGATCATGCCCACGAACCTTCTCCATGAAGGTGGTGATGCCACCCTTGCTGAGTATGCTCCATAGCTCAATATTATCCTTCCAAACCGGGTCCGCACTAGGCTCAATTTGGCAAGGGGACCCCCATCTTCTAAGTATGAATCTTATTTTGACCTATTTAATGCTTTGTTGAGTGTAAAAGGGAAAATAAAGTCACTTCTCTTCTTATCACATTTATTTTGTCCTTGAAAGGCGTGGAGAGCAGGTTGGAGTGTAAGGTGTGCATGTCATAAGACTTACATGTTCATTTAATTGCATTAGGTTGGGTGTGTTGACTATTTGAGTTGGAATGGAGGAATGATGAAGTGGCATCCTATATGGAGCCACCTCATCATCCTCACATCCCTTTTTCTATTTATTGGATGAATTTGAAGGATTTTGGGTTACTTGTCGTTTTTTTTTCTCTTTACATTTTTGGAATTGGGAGATTTTGGAGTTGCATTTTAGATTGTTCTTGGTAGAAGGTGTTGAAAGCTTGTTGGAGTGAAGATTTTTAGAAACTAAATGGAGAGGTAGAATCTCCACTTTTGTTACTTTTTTATTCATGAAAATGGATGCAAAAATTGTGTTTGTATGAGTGTTGTGAATGTGTTGTATTGGGGTTGAGTAGATTTCATTAAGAAGGGTGTGGGAGATGGAATATGGGACCATTGGTGAGGGAAAAGGGATTTTTGAGGCATGCATTTTGGAGGGAGTGTGATTAGGAGTTCCACCTATGGGGAGTGAAAAGGAAAACATGGACATATTTTTGCATATTTACAAGGGGAGAGATAAGGATGTATTTGAATGTTTTGTATTGTGCACATGGAGGCTTTTGGGTGGAACTCCTACTTCACTTGGGAGGAAAAAGGAGGTGGTTCCCATATTCCTTGCTCCTTTTGGCTTGTTTTCAAGCCTATGTGTTGTTAGAAAAGTTGTAAATATTGTTTGAGTGTGTTTATTTGAATGTGTTGTATATTGTGGAATGTATGTTTTGTGGAATCCATTTTGTGAAAGTTTTCAAAGTTGCATTACACACCTCATTGTTCTTTGGTTGGGGGCTCAAGGGCCAATAAGGAGGATGACTTATCCTCTTATTGGATTAAAGGTTGGGTGGAGAGCATTGCCTACTCCCCTTTCTTTGTATTGTGATTCAAGATTTGAAGAGTGAAAGGAGTGTAAATTTGGAATTTTGAATTTGGAAGAAAGACATTGAAATGGATATTTTGTATTTTTTAGCCTATGAAAGAATCCCATTTCATTAATTTAGCCATGTTGCTTCCACTTAAATTGGAAAGCTTGTAATTTTTGTATTTTAAAAGAATGTTTTTGTAAATTCCATTTATCAAATTTGTAATGTTATAGTTGAAAGGAGAAACTTTCAAGTTGCATTTGTTGGAAAGGAAACCCTTCTAAATCTGAATTTTATTCAAAGTTGTATTATGTGTTCAATTGAAAATAATGATGTTCATGTGTGAATTAGTGAATGTTGATTCTTTTTGTATTGTTGGCAAATTTGAAATTTAAAAGGAAAAATAGATAAAGGAGTTATTTAAGTATGTTATTCTTTTTTATTCTCCCTAAACTAAATTGTGAAAAGGAATGGTTTGAGTTGGTTTTATAATCAAATTCAATAATTTTTTGTAAATGATTTTAGACCACCTATATCACTTAGTTGAATATTTATAAATTATTCTAGCCTTATATGCCTCTATATCTTATTAGTAATAAACTTGAATTGAAAAACAAAAGGGGTTCGTATATGTGTGTGTGTGTGTGTATGTGTGTGTACATATATATACATATATACATACATACATGTATACATACATACATACATATATATATATATATATATATATATATATATATATATATATATATATATATATATATATATATATATATATGTATGTATGTATGTATGTATGTATATGTGTATATATCATATCATTTAATAATATATGTATATGTCATGTCATATATTATTAAATGATACATACATACATACATACATACATACATACATACATACATACATACATACATACATACATATATATATATATATATATATATATATATATATATATATATATATATATATATATATATATATATATATATATAAGTTATAGATATACAAGTCATAATTATTTATATACATATTGGTAAATAATATAAACTATAGTGAAATCGGTGGCACGAGGGTAAATAAAACAAATTTTTATTTATAAAAAAAGAAAGGGTGCAATAAGTATTAGGGCCGTCATACTATGGTGGATTGTTTTATTTATAAATAAAATACAATAAGGGTGGGGGTGTCGGCCCCACCCACAAAATATTAAATCCAACTATAACCAAGATTACTATTGGTTGCGGTCACTCACTTATCCATGCATTGTATAAATTAATTCGGGCCAAACTTATTGCTTACGAACTATTTATTTTACAATAATAAATATATAATAACATATATATATATATATATATATATATATATATATATATAGGGTTTTATTTTTATATTCACTATATATATAGACATATATGTGTATATACACTCAACTTGCAAGAGAAAAATACCAAATAACATAAATACAACAGGGTAAAGAATACCCACAAAGAGAAATGGGGAGATCCCTCATTTTAACACATACAATAAAAATGGAGTCAAACCCTCCCAATGGCTCCAATGGCTCCAATGGTCTCCATGGCTTCTCCTCCTCTTTCTCTAAATCTGCAAAACAAAATGGAACAAATGAATGAGTTTAGGGTAAAAAAAGAAATAAAAGAAACTCATAAGGAAATTTAGGGCAATCTAGATCCAATGGCCCAAATAGATCAAATCTAATGGTTGAAAATAAACCCTACATCACTTAAGTGATGGGGATTTTGTGGGAATGAGATTAAATTAAAAAAGGGTATGGGTAATTGGTTGAATGGGGCCACTTAGTGGCTAGCGAAGTTGTTAAACTTTTGTGGTAGGAAATAAATTA
Organism: Taxus wallichiana var. yunnanensis; assembly: GCA_018340775.1. Taxonomy (NCBI): domain Eukaryota; kingdom Viridiplantae; phylum Streptophyta; class Pinopsida; order Cupressales; family Taxaceae; genus Taxus; species Taxus wallichiana. The sequence goes on along the minus strand of CM031244.1, from coordinate 553,509,029 downwards.
AACATTGTGCATGGTAATTAAGTAATGAACTAAAAAGGGTTTTAAATAAATATTAATATCGAGAGATGGATTTTGATCTTGTGGAAATAGTTAAGATAACATATTACATTTTTCAGCGTCATTTTTTCCTCTATTTTATATAATCATCGCTAGACGCGGAGGTAAGGTTATGCCTAGATGAATAAGCATATGCAGGAGATACAAAAAAAGTTGTTGAGCTCACAAGAGAAGTTACCCACCTTAGAAGGAGACATGAAAATGGGGATGCAGACCCAGATAGTGATACTAAAGATGTACCTCCATTTATGAATGAAGGAGGAGATGAAGAAGAAAATGAGAGAGATGAAGAAACCTTTAATAAGAGACCATTTGAAGAGATTGATCCAAGCTTTAGAGGGAAAGAATGAAGACATCAAGATTAATGTTCCTAATTATGGTGGATGGTTATGACCAGAGGATTTGATTGACTGGTTGAATCTGTATGGAAAAATTCTTTGAGTGAAAAACACTTTCGAGAGAGAAGAAGGTTAAGTTTTCATGCACTAAGTTAGTTGGACATGCATTGATCTCGGTGGGATCACCTACAAAATGAAAGACAAATGATTGGAAAGGGCAATATCCGAAACTGGAATAAAATGGTAAAGAAGTCGAAAGAAAAGTTTCTTCTTATAGATTATGCTCGACACTCTTTCAATGTTCCCAAAGATAAGAAAAAAGGATCTCTACATTTAGGAGTATACCAACGAATTTTACAAGTTTTCAATCAAGGTGGAACAGGGGAGTATGAAGAATGAAGGATACACGATATATAAATAGGTTTAGTTACACCATACAAGATGAGTTGGGTATGCCTGGATCCATATCTTGGATGATTCTTATCAACTTCGCATTAAAGGCGGAAGAAATAACCAAGAGGAATAATTTTATAAGAGGTGTGAAGACAGGGCCATCATCATCTCCAATGAGAGGAAGGGGTAGATTTGAATCTACAAAAGGTGAATCCTCTAATGCATAAGGGCATGAAGATTCTAGTCAAAGCCATGGTAACTACCAAATAAGTAGTGGGTTTCGTGAGGGGAAGAGGTTATAATGGATGATGAGGCTAAAATAGAAACCAAAGGAAATATACATGTTATCGATGAGGTGAAGAGGGGCAAAAGTCTTTTGAGTATCCACACTATCCTGCACAAGATAGATGGCAAGGAGAACAACCACGAGTAAATCTGGTTGAAGCTGAAGAGGAAGAAGAAATGTAGGTTGCTTAGGACTTGGGTGAAAACCTTATGATAAGGATGACAATGATTGTCCCAAGGAAGGAGAAAGAACCGGATGTTGATGGTGCTGATTTGTGGCTGCAAACAAATATATTTTGAACAAGGTGCACCTTTGGAGTAAAAGGTATGTAAAATTATTATTGATGGTGGTAGTTGTGAAAATATGGTTTCAATCTGTGATGGTTGATAAACTCAACTGAAATGTGAGAAGCACCCATATCCATATCATATATCATGGTTCAAGAAAGAGAATGAGTTAAGCATAGAGAAAATGTGCCTCATAAAGATTTTGATTGGGAATACCTACAAGGATGAGGTGGTGGTGTGATGTTATCCCAATGGATGCATACCACACATTGTTGGGGAGGCCTTGGCAATTTGATAGAGATGTTACACATGATGGAGGGAAAATACATATACCTTTTGGAAGAATGGTGTAAAGGTGGTATTTTTACCCTTCAAGGAAGAAGAGAATAGTGGGGCTTATTGGCTACAAATGATTTTTTATAGAAATGGAAGAAGTTGGATGGTGTTATGCACTCGATGTCAAAAAGGTGTAAATAGAGGACTTTAATATACCTATTGCTACATTAAAGGTACTAAAAGAATATAGAGATGTCATACCAGATGAGCTACCAGATGGGTTACCTCCGAAGCGAGTTATTCAACACCATATTGATTTGATCCCATAATCAGCCCTTCCAAACTAGACAACCTATCGGATGATTCCAACACTGAGAAAATATTTGAACAAACAAGTGACATATCTAATACATAAAGGGTTAGTGAGAGAAAACATGATTCCATGTGTAACTCCAGCGCTCTTGACTCCCAAAAACATTGGAGACTAGAGAATGTGTGTAGATATAAGGGCCATAAATAAGATCACAATTAAGTATCAGTTCCTGATTTCAAGATTGGATGATATGATAGATGTGCTAGTGGGATCCCGATATTTTAACAATATTGACCTATAGATTGGGTACTACCAGATCCGGATCCGTGAAGGCGACAAATGGAAAATGAATTTAAAAAAGGATTATACGAGTGGATGGTGATGCCATTTGGGCTATCTAATGCACCTAGTACATTCATGAGGTGATGAATAGAGTACTCCGAGAATACAATGGTAGGTTTGATGTTGTCTATTTTGATGATATTCGATATCTAGTAAGAAAGTTGAAGAACATTGGTTACATATGAAATTGGTGTTAGACTTGTTACGTAAAGAGAGTCTATATGCAAACTTAAAGAAGTGGAGATTTCTTCGCAAGAGTCTTATTTATTGGGGTTTTTCATGTCAAATGATGGATGAGGAAAAATTAGAGGAAATTTTGGAATGGCCTATTCCAAGGAATGTGACAAAGGTTCATATTTTTCATGGATTGGCAACTTTTCATAGGAAGTTCATCACGAATTTCAGTAGCATTGTTGTACCCATAATAGAGTTTACAAAAGGGAGGGATTTTTATGGATTGGGGCAACAAGATAGTTTTGAATTGTTGAATAAGAAAGTGTTAGAAGCACATGTTTTAGTATTCCCAGATTTTAGTAAGGTCTTTGACGTTGACTGTGATGCCTCACTTGTTAGGATTGGAGTTGTATTGAGTCAAGAAGGATGACCTATGGAATTCTTCAATGAAAATATAAATGAATTCAGGAGGAAATATCTACTTATGATGTGGAATTTTATGTTGTTATTCAAACATTAAGGCACCTGGAGACATTACTTGGTAGTAAAGGAATTTGTACTCTTCACCGAAAAATGAAGCCTTGAGGTATGTAAACACACAGAAGAAACTAAATAGTAGGCATGCAAAATGGGTTTCATTTTTGCAAGAATATAATTTTGTCTTAAATCATAAGTCGGGTAAGCATAATCAAGTTGTTGATGCCTTGAGTAGGCGTGTAGCACTTTTGACAACAATGGAAAATGAAGTAGTAGGGTTTGAGGCAATTAAGGAATTGTATGAAGGTGATCTAGATTTTGGTGATGTTGTGAGACAACTTAAGGACCCTATAATAGGTAGTGGTTCTTTTGATTATTTGATGCAGGATGGTTATTTGTTCAGGGGGAAACAATTGTGCATCCTGCTAGTTCAATGAGAGAAAATATTATAAGAGAATTGTATAGTGGGGGATTGGCTAGAAACTTTGGTATAAGTAAGGAAATTTCTCTTGTTGTATAAAATTATTATTGGCTAAAGGTAAAGAGGGACATAACTAGGATTGCGAAAGATGTAGAGTGTGCCAAATGGATAAGGGCCATGCACATGAATACTAGGTTGTATATGCCATTGCCTATTCCTAAAGGGCCATGGGTTGATTTGAGTATGGATTTTGTGTTAGGACTTCCTAACACATAGAGAGGAATGATTCTATCTTTGTTGTGGTTGATAGATTCTATAAGATAGAACATTTCATTTCTTGTAAAAAAACAAATGATGCTTCCGATTTACACATTTGTTTTTTTTTCAGATGTGGCTAGATTGGATGGAGTTCCAAGAATGATCACTTCAAATCGGGACACAGAGTTTTGAGTCACTTTTGGAAGAATATTTGGAGGAAATTTGGGACACATCTACAATTTATTACCGCAAGTCACCCCTAAATTGATGGGCAAACAAAAGTAGTGAACAAAATCTTGGGAAATCTCCTACGTTGCATAGTTGGAAAAATCCAAAACAAGGGGACTTATCTTTAGCACAAGATGAGTTTTCCTATAATAGATTGGTAAACAGGTCAATAGGGAGGTCTCCTTTCCAAATTGTATATGGTAGGAATCCTAAGGGGCTCCTAGATCTGATTGTGTTACCCAAAGAAGATAAAACTATTGATGATGTAGAAGCATTTGCAAAACACATTATACAGCTACATGATGAAGTGAGGGAAAATATGAAAGTGAGTAATGCACAATATAAAGTAGATGCAGATGCTAGTAGGAGAGTAAGTGTATTCAAATAAGGAGATATGGTGATGGTTCTATTATCCCAATTTTACCGCCCGAGAAATGTTTATCAAACACGACCACCGCATGTGAGATAATCGAGGGGATGGTTAAGTCATGCGAGCCCACATTTCAAATCAAACAATGAAGGATAAGGTCGAAAAAGATGCCAAAAACGTCAAAAGAAACTAGAGGCTCAACAGAAGAAAATGGGGAAAGGCTTGAAGTTTTCAGACTTCACATATGAGTCGTCTCAGGGTAAAACAAAGAAGGTCAAGCAGAAGCCTCCACTTGTCCAATAAGCGCACCTTCAAAGGTCAGGTCCAAACGGGATCTCCAAATGAGCATGAAGCTTGCACATGTCCAAGACCCAACATGGTCACTCCTAAATAAGAAGAAGGGACCCAACCAAACAATGGAGAAAGAGGAGCAGGACTTAATCGACTAAGTACAAAAGGGTTAGCAGAAGCCTCCATGCATCCAATCGGTGCATCTTCAAAAGAAAAATCTAGAGGCAGTCTCCAAACATGCACCAACCTCGCCACGTGTCACCTCGGTGCAGCTTTAGAAGTGAGACCCAAGGGACAGTCCCTAAATGATCTTAGGATTTCCTCATGTCTATGGAAAAGGGGAGACAGAGTTACAATTGAAAAGTCTCAAGGTAACGGAAGCCTCCACGTGTCTCAATAAGACACCTTCGAGGGTTAGGTCCACACGGGGTTTCAAACATGTGCCAGCTCTCCACTTGTCCTGTGTCGACACAAAGCCTTCTTCAAATAGAAAGGACTTAGGAAGAACACAAGGAAGGAAGATCAGAGCCGTGGAAGGTTCCACGTGCCTCATCGGTGCAATTTCAAAGGTGTGGCTGAAAGGAAGACCCTGAACTAGCACCCGACCCTCACGTGTCCTAGATCGAAAAAGGGGACATGGGTCATTGAAAAGTCTAAGCTTGGGACAAGTCAAGGAAGCCTCCACGTGTTAGCTTGGCACATCTTCAAGGTTAAAATCTAGAGGCGGTCCCCAAATAAGAAGAGGCTCACCGCGTGGCCAAAAGTCAAAAGGGCGAGCCGACCTTTGAATCGGCTAGGTATAGCAGGTCGGTGGAAGCATCCACGTGCCTCATCCATACAACTTCAAAGGGAAACTATGGAGGTAGGTCCCAAACATGTGCAAAGCCTCCACATGTCTTGGGTCAGCCATAGTGTCTCCACCAATAGGAGGGACTTAGACATAACACAAAGGAACCGGAAAGCCCCAGTGCTCGAACACCGCCACGTCACATTTGGTGTAATTACAAGAGTGAGAGGAGGGGATGAATCTTCAAAATGTGTGGGGCTACCACATGGACCCTGTATGGGCAGACTTACTCAAATATTATGAGCCGATCAAACACCCAACCTCGACCTTCGACATGCCATGCCTTTAAACAAGGAGCTCAAAATCGAGTGGGAATAGACTTTTCGAGAGCTCTCGGTGCCTGCTCTCACCTCGTCACCATTACTAACTCAGTCCACCATTTTTTAGGCTTTCATCTCTCACCTATCGCCATAATGAAGGATAGACCCCTTTCTTTCCTAGCAAGGAACAACACATGAAGGCATGGGTATTGCAGTGAATCCCATCATTGTTGTAGGTAGATTTCAATTCTTTCGGGGTGGTTGGAGTAGGTGAATTCAATGCATTATAGGGGTGATTGAAGTAGGGTTCAAATTCTTCCTCTCTCCTTCTCTCATTCTTCTATATATTGTAAAGGAGGGGCAATTTTCTAAAGGTTGGTCATCTTTTCCCTCCTACCCCCCTCTCTCTTTCTTCCTTAGGGTAGAATGTGGAGTCTAAGCCTCCTCTCTTGGCTCTATAATGGCACTTTCTTACCCATTTCCCACTGATGGTTTATTGTGTGAACTTTTGAAGCAATAAAATTTGTTTCGTGGTGCATTTTTTCCATCCTTTCTTATTTTATTGTCTCTTCTCGCCTCTCATCGTTAGTAGGTATATTTTGCATACTTCTAGTGTCTATTGTAGGTTTTGAGAGCTATGTTTAATGGGTTGAAGTGGTGTTCTGTGTGAATCCTATACTTGGTCTGTGATGCATCTATCCATCCTCTCCATTGCTCACCCGTGTCCATTTCAGGAAAATGGGATTGTGACCAGCAACCTCCTTCTCTGGTGTATCACCATTTTAGTGTAGGCTTTGTTTTCATGCACTCTCTCTCCCTAGTCCCTTGGAAGGTTAGATTAGGATTAGATAGTTTTCCTACATTAGAATAGCTTATGGCAAGTAGTTTAGGAGTAGGAACCAGCCTTCTCTAGAGGTCCATATCTCAAGTTCACAAGTCCATAGCTTGAGAGATGGTCCAATGTTATGCAGATTACACCGGATGTCCTAATAAAATCCGAGACCATTCAGGGGTGTTGTGATTTTGCATCAATAGTTTTGGCATGCCCGGTGGGACACTGAGGTCTGAAGCACCTTACCACTTCACTTCATCAATTTTGATGTGCTCTTGGTGAATATTTCAGCCTTTGGAGGTAGTTTCAAGCACATATGGTGACTCCATTTGGTTAACAACCCATTCTCTGAGTTGCAAACTTTTCTCCCATCCATTTTCATCCATTTTTCTTTCCACATCTTTCATTTTCTCCCATTCCATGAAGTTGTGCAATCATGACTTCATTCCCTCTTGAACTCACACTTGCAGCAATAACAATGCATTCCACCTCCAATGTATTTCCCAACTCCTCCAAATCAGCATTATGATCAGATCTAGAACCATTATGCTTACCCATATGAGCAATGTCAAAACCATTTTGGCCATGGAGCTTATCAAGAGCAAGGGTACACATACGATGGTGACAATTATGTGGAGAACGTTGATCTGCTAGGAGAAGATTCAAAGAATGGAGGCTAGCATGGTGCAATCTAGGGCTACAACACAAATGAAGGCATTCAAGATTGGTTGCAGGGCACCTTGTCCATGGGTCGGCCCTTTTCCAAGACACTATAGCCCACAAGAGAAGCTTGACTTCATGGTTGAGATGTTTCCCCAACTTGCATAGTGGATGGATGAGGAGATAGAGGCCTATGAACTTGGTGTCAAGGAGCCTTGTCAATGGGTAAGTCCTACACCATCATCTGGTAGTTTTCTCTTCATTCCCAAGCAAAGCACCATCTCAACTTGAGCTTCAATTTCCAAGCTTCCCATCTACTACCCCAAGTGTTGGTTTCTCTTCTCCATCTCCTAGTCTTCCATCTCACCTCAATTCTTCTACCCTTTTCCCTTCCAAATTTAAGTCCCCTCCACAAGAGCCAAAAGCAATATCTTCCCCTCCACCAAAAATAAAGAAACAACTAGTGGAGACCTTGCCCACCACTCCTCATGCTTTCCCGAGCCCACATCAGGAAGGAACTCAAGAATCCAGCCAAGGGGACCAACAAGAAGAAGATCCAAGAAGAGAATAAATGATCAAAAGCTTAGTAAGCTTGGCTCTTAAATTTGGAATTGAAAATATTCCCTTGTTAGTTAAGCCTATGGAGGAGGCCGGGGTCAGACCACAAGTGGTGGAAGCTTCAGCTATAAATAAGCGAGGAAGAAGGCATGACTCCAAATCCAAAAGAAGAGGAGTACATTCTGACTGTGGAGGAGGACAATATAATTCGAGAGGCTTCAAGTGTAGAACAAGCCAGAACCTTTAGTTCTTCCTCCCACTTCACCCCCTTCAAACTCTAATGTCAAATAAGATTTTGATCTTTCAAACTTCATGTTTGAGGAAGAGGGGAACCATGGTGAGAAAATTGCAGATCCGCAGACACCATGAAGGAGGTTGAGTACACATAGCATGATATGGAGGAGGTAGATTATATGTTTGACTTAGAGAGGATTTTTGATGGAGAGGAGCCTAAGGAGATTACATCATTTTCTCCTCCATCATCCACCTTCTAAGCACATGAACCTACTTTGCCACAGAGAGAGAATATTCAAGGACAATAGTCTACATCTCTCATAATGGACCTCTGAACCAAGGTTGGAGGATCATAATCTTCCATGTTCTTCTCAGGAGGAGGAAGGAAAAGAGCACAAGGATCTCATCTCTTCCATACCATTCACCCAAGAAGCTCCGCAAGAAGACTCCATTCTTGGAGTCAGATTCCATAACAATGGGCACATCCATCAGATCAGACTGTGCCCAATCAAGTACTTGGCTTCATTGGAGCTAAGGGAGAAGCCAAAACCAATCATGTCCATTTTAGGGCATGAGGATGAGTTTCAAAGCACCAAGGGTCACCATCAACACCTCCAGGAGTCCAATTTCAATCAACTTGAGGAGGTATTTTTGATTGATGTTGATACCTTGATGATTTGGGTGGAAGATCGGCCTCTTGCCAGTTCTCACTCATAATAAGAGCCATGTTCAGTGCCAAATCATATACATGGCCACATTTTTAAGAAAATGAAGCTATTTCTCCCCTGTAGTAGCTTTGTTTAGCTTTTCTTTGTTAGGGTTAGTGTAGGAGTAGGAGTAGATTTTCTTTTAGCAAAAAACAAGTGCCTTTGCACACTCTGCATATCCCACTTGAGATATGTATGATTTTCAATTTTTGTACATAGCAGTGTTGTGGTGATTTGTTGCTCTAGGGTTGTATCACTATGCGGATTCAAAGAACCTCCAAGTGAATGTTGTAAGAGTCCATTACGGGGATAGGTGAAAGTCCTAGGTCAATACAATTTTCTACTCTAACCTCATTTTAAGGACTTTCTTATGAAAATTGAGAGTGTGGATAGAGGGGTAGGCTCAGGGTCACCAAGTGCAAGTAGTCGGGCTCGAGGTTTCAAGGACATGATCAGTATCATGCTATTATTCTTGACTTCATGCCCAATGGATGCAATAAGAAAACTAGTCTTTTCATCTAGTAGGAATATTTCCCCATAAGTCACCAAACTATTATCCCAATTTTACCCCCTGTAGGCAAAATTGATCAAACACGATCCTACATAGGAGATAATCAAGGGGATGGTTTAGTCATGCGAGCCCACATTTCAAATCCAACAATGAAGGAGCATGGTCAGTGAAGGAGGCTAACAGTGTCAAAAGAAACTAGAGGCTCAACATAAGAAAATGGGGAAAGTCTCAAAGTTTTTAGACTTCACGTATGAGCCGGGCTCAGGGGTAAAATAGAGCAAGTCAAGCGGAAGCCTCCACATGTCTAATAGGCACACCTTTGAAGGTCAGTCAAACAGGATCTCCAAATGAGCAAAAGAAGCTTCCACATGTCCGAGAACCCAACATGGTAACTCCTAAATAAGTAGAAGGGGACCCACCAAAAATGGAGAAAGAGGAGTAGGCCCAAATCGGGATAAGTACAAAAAGGGTCACCAAGCCTCCACGCATCTAATCGGTGCATCTTCAAAAGAAAAATCCAGAGGCGTCTCCAAACACGCGACATCCCACCACGTGTCACCTCGGCATAACTTCAAAAGTGAGACCCAAGGGATAGTCCCTAAATGAGTGCAGGATTTCCACGTGTCCATGGAAAAAGAGGAGATAGAGTCGGTAGTTGAAAATTCTCGGGGCAACAAGCCTCCACGTGTCTCAACCAAGTGCACCTCGAGGGTCCGGTCAAGATAGGGTCTCCAATCAAGTGCCATCTCTCCATGTGTCCTAGGTCAGACATAAAGCCTTCATCAAATAGAAAGGACTTGGGAAGAACATGAGGAAGGTAGAGCAGAGCCGTGGAAGGTGCCACATGCCTCATCGATGCAATTTCAAAGGCACGGCCCAAAGAAAGACCCTGAACTAGCGCCAACCCTCTACATGACCTAGATCTGAAAAGGGACAACAACCATTGAAAATTCCAAGCTTCGGGATAGTGAAGGAAACCTCCACACTTCAGCTCGGTGCATCTTCAAGGTCAAATCAAGAAGGAGGTCCTCAAACAAGCGCATGCTTGCCATGTGGCTAGAAGTCAAAAGGGGCAGAGCTAGCCTTTAAATCGACTAGGTATAATAGGGTCAACGGAAGCCTCCACATGCCTCGTTAGCATAACTTCAAAGTGAAAATCTAGAGGCAGGTCCTAAACATGCGCTGAGCCTCCATGTGTCTCAGGTCGGGAAAAGTGTCTCCTCTAACAAGGAGTGACTTAGGCATAACATAAAGGAACCAGAACAGGTTTACGAGATGCCGCCACACATCATTTCGACACAATTACAAGAGCAAGAGGAGGGGGCGAGAATCTTAAAAATGTGCTGGGGCTGTCACGTGGACCATGTATGGGCGAATCATTCAAATATTGTGAGCCCGCGTCAAACACCCGACCCTCAACCTTCAGACATCCATGCCTTTCAACCAAGAGCTCAAAATTGAGTGGGAAAGGACTTTTCGAAAGAGCTCTTGGCTTCTTGCTACTCTCAATTTCCACCATTACTAACTCGGTCCGCCATTTTCGAGGCAGTCAAGTCTCTCACATATCGCCATAATGAAGGAAATATCCCTTTCTTTCCTAGCAAGGAACGACACATGGAGGCATGGGTCTTGCAGTGAAGCCCATCATTGTTATAGGTGGATTTCAATGCTTTCTAGGGTGGTTGGAGTAGGTGAATTCAATGCATTACAGGGGTGGTTGAAGTAGGGTTCGAATTCTTCCCTCTCTCCTTCTCTCATTCTTCTATATATTGTAAAGGAGGGGCAATTTTCTAAAGGTTGGTCATCTTTTCCCTCCTACCCCCTCTCTCTTTCTTCCTAGGGTAGAATGTGAAGTCTAAGCCTCCTCTCTTGGATTTGTAATGGCACTTTCTTGCCCTTGCCCACCGATGGTGTGTACTGATGTGAACTTTTAGAGCAATAAAATATGTTTCGTGATGCATTTTGTCCATCCTTGCTTATTTTATTGTCTCTTCTCACCTCTCATCGTTGCAGGGTATACTGTGCATACTTCTGGTGTCTATTGTAGGTTTTGAGAGTTGTGTTTAATGGGTTGAAGTGGTGTTCTGTGTGAATCCTATCCTTGGTCTGTGATGCATCTATCCATCCTCTCCATTGCTCACCTCTCTCCATTTTAAGCAGTTGGGATTGTGACCAGCAACCTCCTTCTCTGGTGTATCACCATTTTAGTGTAGGCTTTGTTTTCATGCACTCTCTCCCTGGTCCCTTGGAAGGTTAGATTAGGATTAGATAGTTTTCCTGCATTAGAATAGCTTGTGGCAGGTAGTTTAGGAGCAAGAACCAACCTTCTTTGGAGGTCCATCTCAAGTTCACAAGTCCCACAACTTGAGAGATGGTCCAATGTTATGCAGATCACACCGGATGCCCCACTCAAATCCAAGTCCATTCGTATTTGCTGTGATTTTGCATAAATAGGTTCATCTTAGAAAGGAAAGGTTTCCAGAAGGGACATATAATAAACTCAAGTAGAAAGAGATTGCATCTTGTAGGATTCTCAATAAAATGAGAGATAATCCCTACAAGGTGCAACTACTTGACAAACCTGTTCTATCTCACCGCTTTTAATGTTTCTAACTTATATAAGTTTCTAGGTCATGAGGAAAATGTCACGGAGGAGGAATAAATAAATTGGGAGCAAGAAATTCCGAAGAAGAAAAGGGAAAGGGTAATGTGTGTCTGGACCAAAAGACAACCAATAGTAGACATGGGAGCTACAACATATATTTGGTACTATGGGAAGGTTTGTAGCAAGAACAAAATACTTGGATTCCCGAGTGGGAGTCAAGAAAATTGACAAAGTGCAAAATTATATGAATTCCATCAACCGAATTCACGGAGCTGATTTTTTTCAACCAAGGGAGAATGATGTGGGAACATAACTCATGGAGACCATAACTAAGTTAGATCTAATCATTGGATCATCTTGAAATTTTATAGGGTGGTAGATATACATTAATAATATTCTAAGACTAAATACGCTTGCTAGTTTGAGGCCATTTTGGCACATTTTCTGCCCAACTTCCTTCATCTAATCGCTAAAATTGGCTGCGTGTTTTTTGCTTTTGACTAGGTCTTAAAACTTTAATAACTTTTGTTGTGCTTGTTAGAATAAGTTAAAATTTCACATGAGCCTTAATTTATGAAGTTATATTTGGCACACAAATTTTGGGGCCCATCCAAGTTGTTTTGCTAGTAGGTAATTTTTGGCATTTTAGGGTTTTTAGAGTAGATGTGAAATAAAAGGAGGATTTTAATGATGTAAAAGATTAGTGTGGATTCTAGAATGAGAAGAAATATATTTTGAAACTTCTAGTTTTTATTTGCAAAGTTGTTTATGTGTGTTTTGGAGGTATTTCAACCTCTTGCACTGATTCACATCCCTTAAGTGATGGGGATTTTGTGGGAATGTGATTAAATTAAAAAGGGTATGGGTAATTGGTTGAATGGGGCCACTTAGTGGCTAGGAAGTTGTTAAACTTTTGTGGTAGGAAATAAATTAAACATTGTGCATGGTAATTAAGTAATGAACTAAAGAGGTTTTTAAATAAATATTGGTAAGGGTATAGTTTTATAACCTAATGGGACATGACTATTAAATATTTGAAAAATACCCTAATTAAGTGACAAAACTAAATGGGAGACTTTTAAACTATAAAGAATATTGTTAGAAATAAATTAATAATATTTAATTATTAATTTAATTGCGACCACCTTATGAATGAGTAATGTTTGTAAATGAAAATTATCTAAACGTGGTGGATGATTTTAAGCCTCAGAACTTTTAAAAACAAAAACAAAATCCGTAAAATTTTCCCCATTAAATTTTTAGACTTTGGTGTTGTTTTGAATGCAATTTTTTTGGGCGTTATAACAATCTCATTCCAAAGGAAAATTTTGTGGGCGATCTCACACCAAAGGAAAATGTTGGGGAGAAAGGTCTAGTGTTACTCTCCTTCCATGACTCTACCCAATAAGCACCACTGTAGATGGTGCATCCCGATTTGTTCCTTTTATCCTCGGTTAGTTCCTTATTCTATTGATTGAATCGATTATAGGACATCGTGCATGCATTCTATAACTGAAGGTGTGTTCTCAGAACTATATAATTTCTCTATAAAATGATGTAGCCTATGCTAAATCGAGAAAATGACTGAAAATTTATTTAAATCCCTTGTTTGTTAATAATTTTCTCTCAATTTGGAATCAAAATATGCAACAAATTAATTCCTCATGAACAAAGTTTAGGGCTTTGCAAAGAAGTGGTTGAGTCCACTCACATGTCTAGGTAGGAATATTTGATTTCAACTTTATAAACTTCATCTTATCAGAGCACCATATGTATATCGTGGAATGGTTTAACATGGCATTAGGTTGTCACAAGTCTCAATGAACCTGCAAGTGCATTTAAAACAAATTCCCAAAGTCAAACAAATATAGTACTTTCTTCACAAACCATTCTTAGCCAAGTATCCTTGTGATTAGCTTTCCACATAGTATATAAAGATGAAGATGCTAAACAAATTGACTAACATCAAATTTTTGATTATAAGATGATATTCATGTGATATACTTGATAAAGTTGGCTAGAGTTTGCACAAGATTACAAAATAATAAAATATTTTTTCATCATTATACATTCGATGATTTACATATATGTAGCATTTTTATCTCCTACAAATAAGGAGATCATATTTACCATGAATTAGTCTTTACTAAAATCACTCCATAACTACAAATGTCCTATATTAATGCTTTGAACAACCCATTAAAATTACAAGATAATATAAGTTTATATGGAACACCTTTAATTACTCCTAAAATATCTATCTCACAAATATATATATATATATATATATATATATATATATATATATATCACACACGATATACACATTAATTCAAACATCCAACACTAATAATTTCTACCATTCCTTCCTTAGTGTGAGCACGAGGAAGACACATAATACAAGAATTAGAAAGAGAAACACATGTTTATCCATGCTTCAGTGTCTGCACTTTACTCGAGGAATATCTTCATATGATTACCTACATACTAAAACTCAATTGTTATCTCATTCATTTCTAGTGAGCTTCCAACCGGTAAACGATGTACCTTGAGTGATTGCCTACATATGAGAACTCAATAGTTCTCACTTTCACTTCTTTTGAGCCCGCTTTTAGTCAATCATTGTCTAAGTATTCAAGAGAAAAAAAAATAGCAGTTGTTTCCTATTTTACTATTTGTAATAGTCTTATTTTCAAATAACAACACGCCAAATAATAGAAAATGAGATGCCACCAAAATAGAACATGACCATATAATCAATGGTTGATGAGAGGCATTAATTATCCTTCTTCCCAAGATTCTTTTGACCTCCAATTTGATGCTACTAACTCGGATGAACAAAATTTGAAGCCCAAATTTGAAATCCCCAAATTCAGACAATGAATTATACTGAAAATATCTCTTGTTAAAATTCAACGCTTTTAAATATTATTTTTGACTCTTTTACAAAGAAACTTTAATGACACTTTAAAAATAAAAACAATGATGTATAATGATGACATGTACAAATAATGGATAAAATACTCTATACCTTTTTCTCAACGTGTATTAGACTTATAAAACTAGACTATGACTCGTAATTTGGATACTAAACACATTCCAAAACATTAGGAATAAAAAAATATATAAGAAAACACTAAATATCTAAATATTTAGACTACATTATTGAATTCAAACAACCAACAGAAATAAAGAGTGACAACTAGCCAAACTATTCATGTATCGGTCTGCACACAAATAGATTAAAAAAAAACTACATTACTGTGAATCAAAAATGTGAATATTTGGATTTTACTCTGCCAAAGCGTTGTTAATTTTTATAACTGAAGAATGAACTGACATGCTCTTCAATGTTGAATCTACCAAAGCGATGTCCTATGAAAATGGATTTTTACTGTTGTACGTAGTAGCGATTATAATGTAATGTTGGTAGCGCAAAAGAGATGCATCAAGGTCTTAATGAATTCATCATATGGTAGGTGACGAATGAAGACTCTAGATTTTAATAGAAGATATGGTATGCATGAGTGGAGGAAGATCCTTATCATGAGCACAAAACATGGTCGATCATGCATGAAGGAAAGAGAGAGATATGGGTTCATTTGAGCACCACAATTTACCCTCAGTGGTTAGCACTCTCAGATTCATAGGGCTCTGATATTTGGTAAGTTGCAGAAATTTCATTCACATATATAGATAATGATGTCAATTTAAGAAAATGACTTTGTATAAACAAAAAAATCTCTTCTTTATGATCTCATCATGGTTTGTTTGGGTCCCGCTCTTCCTCTTACTAAATTATTTTTAAACAAAAGGTATTAAAATATTCTCTGGACTCTAATAGATGGGAAACCATGAACTCTAATGAAGTTTCACTCATTCACAAATAAGACCAAACACTGTACGATATTCAAACAATTTAAATTTATTCTTCACCATTATATATCTTATTAAATATATATATCCCTACAAATAGGAGGAATATGTTTACCACAAATCTTTTAATATCATATTCTCTCCCTAAATCAATTCACAACTCGAAATATCATATATTAGTGTTTCCTCAATACTATGCACTAAGATTTACAAGCTAATGTAGGTGTATATGCAACACCTTTACTCCTAGAATATCTATCTTGAATATATATAATTACACTCACATATACATTAATTCATACATGAAAAGCTAATAATTGGGAACAATATCTTACTCCTCAAATGATCACCTTCACACTTTAAAGCATATAAATATGCAACACCTTCTCTCTCATGGAAAATCCACACACATAGCTTGGGGTGCTCTTATAATCAACCATTTGAATCTTTACTCGTAATGGTAGTTAAAACTAATTTCAACTAGTTACAAAATTCCAATGCAATCTTGAATGTGACACACAACTCTCTTCACGTTATCAACATCAATGTTTTAAACTACTTCAAACTCCTCCAACACACCAAACTTAGGTTGCATATGTATGCTCATGCTTACAATCCCTATTGAGTTTCTCTAAACAACCCATTATTGGTCTCATGCACATACAAATAAATGGAGGATAGTACTCACGCTAAATGTATCCAATGTTGTCTACAAATGCTCTACTTTTGTTTAATCCACCAAGCTTTGATACCCCCGGTGGATCAACAAAGCATACACATTGAAGAGAAAACTCGATGAAATCAAGAAATAAACTTTGAATATGAAAATATTCTATTATAATTTATTATATTCTGCATTACATAATGCAATGAAAGGTTTAAGAATCTTTTTTGGGTTTTTTTAATGCATCTTAACCAACTAACAAGTCGGTAAAACTAGCATCGACACTAACCACTTATTTTAACCCAACTATTAACTATATATTAAATAATAAAAACATTAATATAAAGTGACCTAACAAGTAACAAATAAAAAAACAACACATTTGGATCAACCAAATGTGTCCTAATACAAGCCCTTACAAGAATATTTTATAGCTTCATAATTTTGTTGACTTTGTTCATATACATATATATGTATAATATTTGTCTCTCTTACCACTTTTAGTATAGCTCTATACGATGATGCATTTATTTTGAGTATTATAGGGACATCTCCATCATTCTTATGAAAGCTCTCCTTGTTTAAGATCTTTGGAAAAGTTTGATGGAAACATACATTAACATGTAAAAGAGGCACATGATTTGTTGATATTTTCTCGTCTAGATCAATTGTCTTGTACCCATTGAAAGTTTTAACAAAATGATGCATGAGCAATAATATATGTCTTTGAAAATTCCCACCCTCGACATTTGTGTAGGCCTCCTCCAAATGGTACGTATGTGTAAAGTGCCATAGGTGACACTTCTTCATGAAATATTGAAGGTATGAATTTCTCTAGATTGGTAAAATACTCTTCTTTCGATGCGTGGTATAAGTTGTCCACAAAAGCTATTCAAATAATTCAAAGTGTTAGGTTTGTAATAGGTTCAATTATATGTAAATTAGTGAAAATTGAGGAGGAATGTATAACTTACTTTCATCCTTTTAGAATTGTATAACCATCATAGTGAATGAGTGAGGGCCTTGCAAAATGTTCCAAAAGATGGAGGAAACATCATTAGTGTTTCTTGAACAATGTGCCATGTATATTTCATCTCTCTCAAATCTTTCCTAGAGATGCCTTTTCCTCCATCTTAGTCAAAAGTATGGCTAATTACTCTCTCATACCAAAATTTCATAGATTTGCAAACCTTAATTACTAAGGCATATTAAAATAAATTGTTAAGAATGTTAAATATATTTATTTATAAGAAAGATTTAAAAACTAAAAATTAACAATTGATAAAATGAAAATGAGGAAAAAGAAAATATAACTACTACTATGACAATTGTAAGTAATATTTAATTTGAAGGATACGATATTGTGAATTAGAGTCCACACATATATATATGGAGACTAGAAGAATAATGACAAGAATACCATTTATATAAGGTGAAGAAATATTAATTATGTAATACTAATTACATACTTGAGTGACATTTAAAAAAATAAAAAACAATGATACATAATAATGACATGTACAAATAATGGATAACATATTGTATAACTTTTCTCAATGTGTATTAGATGTATAAAACTAGACTATATATAACTTGTAATTTGGATACTAAACATATACCTAAACATTTGGAATAAAAAACAATATAAGACAACACTAAATATCTAATTGTTTTTTTGTAAATCTCTTATATTATTGTTAATATGATGGGCAGTACCAATAGTAACTATCTAATTATTTACACTACATTATTGAATTGAAACAACCAACACAAATAAAGAGTGACAATTAGCCAAACTATTCATGTATCGATCTGCACACAAACAAAAATGCATTACTTTGAATCAGAATTGTAAAGATTTTCATTCAATTGTGCCAAAGCGATGTTAGATTTTTATATCTGAAGAATGAACTGACACGCTTTTCAATTTTGAATCTGCCAAAGCGATGTCCATGGGCGTAAAACCAATGCATAGGTATCCATCTCGTGTAATACATCTGAAGCGAATATAATAACAAAACCAGACATTATAATGTAATGTTGGTAGCGCATTAAAAGAGATGTGTACATAAGTGTTGAAGACATGCATCAAGGCCTTAATATTGAATTCATCATATGGTAGGCGACGAATGAAGACTCTAGATTTCAATAGAAGATCTGATATGCGTGAGTGGAGGAAGATCCTTATGAGCACAAAACATGATAAACATGGTAATGAAGGAAAGAGAGAGATATGGGTTGGTTTGACCACCACAATTTACCATCAGCGGTTAGCTCTCTCTGAGTCATAGCTCTGATATTTGGGAAGTGACAGACATTCCATATACATAGATAATTATGTCAATTTAAGAAAATGCCTTTGTATAAACAAAAGATCTCTCTTTATGATAGCATCAAGGTATGTCTATTTCCCACGATTCCTCTTACTAAATTATTTTCATACAAAAAGTATAAAAAAATATTCTCTGGACTCTAATAGACAGGGAAATCATAAAATCTAAAAATGTTTCACTCCTTTACAAATAACAACCTGAACCTCTGACACCAAATGATAAATTTGATCATTAAATACAACATATTACAAAATAATAAATTTATTCTATATATATATATATATATATATATATATATATCACAAATCTCTGAATATTATATTCTCCCCTTAACTCACTCCACAACTACAAATATCATATATGAGTGCTTCATTAGAACTATACACAAACATTACAAGCTAATGCAAGTGTATATGGAACGTTTTCATTTACTCCTAAAATATTTATCTCGCATCTATATTATCACATTGATATATACATTGATTTACACATAAAAACTAATAATTGTGAACAATATCTTCCTTCTCAATGACCACTTTTGAAATTTAAAGAATTTAAACATGCATCACCTTCTTTATCTCTCATGGGAAATCCCCGCACACTCAAAGCTTGGGGTGTTCTTATAATCAACCATTTGAATCTTTACTATAACGGAAGTTAAAAACAAATATGAATAGTTAAAAATTCCAATGCAATCTTTAATATGAGACGCAGCTCTATTCACGTTGTCAACACCAATGTTTCAAACTACTTCAAACTCCTCCAATGCACCAAACTTAGGCTTCATATGTGTGCTCATGTTTAAAATGTCTATTGAGTTTCTCTAATTCATTACAGCTCATGTACATGCAAATAAATAGAAGATACTCTTCGCGTTAAATAAATCAAATATTGTCAACATAATTTCTACTCTTGTTTTTTCCACAAACTTCTATACAACTAATGGACAGAAAAATCATAAACATTGATGAAGAAAAATCCATGAAATCAAGACATAAGCTTCCAATATGAAAATGTTCTATTATAATACTTGATTCTTCATTACATAATCCCATCAAAATTTTAAAAGGCTTATTTTGAGTTTGGTTTATGGGTCTTGACCAATTAACAAGTCTATAAAACTATCATCATCCCTAACCATTTATTTTAACGCAACAACTAACTATATTAATGAAAAAATTAATATAAAGTGACCTAACAAGTAATAATACATTTGGATCAACACATTGTGTCACAATACAAGCCCTTATAGGAAAAATATTTCATAGCTTCATATTTTTGTTGACTTTATTCATATACGTACATATGTATAATATGTCTCTTTCCACTTGTAATATAGCTCTATATGATGATGTATTTATTTTTTAACATCTCCATCATTCTTAAACAATCTCTCCTTGTTTAAGATCTTTGGAAAAGTTTGATGGGACATCCATTAACAGTAAAGGAGGTACGAGGATTTGCTGATATTTTCTCATCTGGGTCAATTGTTTTGTATCCAAGTGAAAGCTTTAACAAAATGATGCATAAACAATAATATCTCAGTCTTTGAAAATTCCCATCCTGGACATTTGCGTAGGCCTCCTCCAAATGGTACGTACGTGTAAGGTGCCATAGGTGGTGCTTCTTCATGAAATCTTGAAGGCATGAATTTGTCGATTGGTAAAATACTCTTCTTTCGGATGTGTGGTATAAGCTGTCCACAAAAGCTATTCAAATAATTCGAAGTGTTAGGTTTGTATAAATAGGTTCAAGTATATATAAATTAGTGAAAATTGATGAGGAATGTACAACTTACTTTTGATCCTTTTGGAATTATATAACCATCATAATGAATGTCATTGAGTGCCTTGCGAAATGTTCCAAAAGATGGAGGAAACATCCTTAGTGTCTCTTGAACAATTTGCCATGTATATTTCATCTCTCTCAAA
Organism: Taxus wallichiana var. yunnanensis; assembly: GCA_018340775.1. Classification (NCBI taxonomy): domain Eukaryota; kingdom Viridiplantae; phylum Streptophyta; class Pinopsida; order Cupressales; family Taxaceae; genus Taxus; species Taxus wallichiana. The sequence goes on along the minus strand of CM031244.1, from coordinate 553,488,500 downwards.
TCTTTCCAAGAGATGTCTTCTCCCTCCATCTTAGTGGAAAGTATAGCTAATTGCTCTATCATACAAAAGAAGCACACATTTATAAACTTTAACCACTAAGCCATATATGTGGAGAATAGAAAGATAATGACAAGAAAATCATTTTAAGGTGAAGAGAAATTAAATTTTGTGGATTACCTTGGGCCATCTTTTGATAGCATTCTGGATTGTCAGAGAGAAGCTTGAACATAATTGTGATTGGGGAAATGGTGGTGTCATAAGAAGCATGAAGTAACCCTGAAAAGTTGTCGATGATCTCCTTGTCCGACAGAGGCTTCCCTCTTTCGTCTCTGAATGTGAGCAGCACAGACAGCAGATCCTGCTTCGGAGACGCCATGCCCGACTTGAGATCTCTTCTTCTCTTTTCTATCAAAGACAAGAGTATTGCATCCAGCTTTGCCCGCGCCTTCACCGCTTTATTATAACCAGTCCCGGGAAAATCAATGGGAACGCATAAATTCCCAGTGAGAACAGTCTCCAAGAGAATATGAAGCGGTTCGAGAGAATGCTCGTCGGTTATGCCGAAAAACAAGCTGCAAGCAATGGCAAAAGAAGGCGTCTTACCAGAGGAAGCACCGTCACTTGCTCTTTCCCCTTCCATTTTTCGTTGATATGGACCTCGATTTCCGAGCTCATTTTCGCAACGTAGTTCTGCAGCGCTCCTGGTCCGAAGAAGGTGTCAATGGCGGCGCGGAGGGTCCTGTGGGATTCTCCAATTTTGGCTGCCACGGAGTCCTCGCCCATGAGTTTCAGAAAAGAGACCGGCCACGATACGACCACCAGCTTGTTCTCGTTGGAGAGAAGCAGCCGGTTTCCCTTCGCCCCGCATACCACAATCGTGCGATGGCCTGTGAGTGAAGTCATGAACACCTCACCGAATTTCGCGACTCTCTCTTCGAAAAATTGCTGGGCTTTGTTTGATCGAAGTGCCTCCAAGAATTTGAAGGTTTCTCCAATCAAAGGGAATCCCAAATTACCAGGGGAAGTTTCAGAGATGATTGCTTCTTGAGGCGAAGGAACAGCATGAGAAGGGTAATGATAGTAATGCTTCCCATGGCAATGAAAAGGGTTGCAGGGAAAGACTCCATTTGCAATATCACTTGATGGATCTTTGCATTAACTGTGCTGATATTACAATGGAAGCTATCCATGACGTTTTTAACTAAATCCAGAGATGCAGTACTTTCCAGAGGTGCCCAAGTGGGAGGCTATATAATGTTTTGAGGGATCTGAAGAGTAATAGTCTTGAATTTCAAGGTCGTCACAGAGGAGTAAGAGTCTCGTGGGACTCTTTCGATGTTCTTCGACTTCTTCGTGCTTGACTAATATAAAATAAAAACATTTCTTGCACTTCAAAATTTTAGAAAATTCCATGCTCGTAATACTATTTACTGCATGTTACATCTATAGTTGTTAGAAGTTTTATTATGAAATCTCAAATTGCATTCCTTTACAACCAAGGGTAAATTTATTCCAGTTTATCTAAAATTATATATTATTTAGTATTGAGCATAAACTCTCGATGTGTGAACGTAAATTCTGTGTGTATTTGTGTTCACTTTCAAGAGTTTAATTTCAAAGTATGTGAAAAAGTGTTTGGAAATCACCCTCTTTAAGTGCCAACTATTGAATAAATAGTTGACGTTCCGACATGGTACATGTTTCTATTATGTAGTGGTAGTATAATAAAGATTACAAAGTGGAAGTAAAATAGTTTAAGAAATATACTAGACACTGAACACTTAATTAATGTACCCATTTTATTTTGTTTGCATTCTATAGTGATTATTTTATTTGCAATATCTTGACCGTTAAATATAATTATAATACTAAAATATTTAGGTTTACAAAGTAAAGTTTCAATATAAAATTAATAACACAATTTTTTTCTCTTAAAATAGAATGGTTTAAAAGGAATATTATATGGGATTCAATATCTATTAGGTATGATTAATTTTTGCCTTATTTAAAAAGTCTGATTTATTGAATCATTTTATCTCTCATTAAATAAATATTATTGTTGTTGATATTAGTGTGTTTTGAAAGATTTATCCAAAAATGAGTCATGCAATATTATCTAGAAACATATTATCTAATTTTATGGATATAAATACTATATCTCTTATAGATACTTTTCATGAGAGGCAATTATTATTCAAGACTAAGTTTGTTGGAAAGTTGAGAATCAAGTTAGGAGGGAAGGTTTGTAGACTTAATATTTCTCAAAAGATGTTTGTATTATATGGGACTTACCTAAAATTCATGTCTCTCACATTTAAAATTTCTCCGAAATAGTCATATGTTATTCTAATTCTCCACATCACAACTCTTCATACACATAATATTTTAAAATAGAAATCTAATTTTATAATTGATACTCATTTTATTATCATTTTAATGATGAATTAGATAATGTGTTGAAAAATATTTATAAAATCACTCATCTAGTTTTAACAAAACTATATTATCTAATTTTTGTGGACTGAAAATAATCACTTATAAATGTCTTTGTGGAAGGAAATTATGCGTGAAGACTAAGCTTCTAGAGAAACTAAGAATAAAGGTAAGAAAGATGGTTACAAAGTTAGCATTTCTAAAATAATGTTGAGATTATAAATTTTATCTAAAATTTATAAATGTATTTCACATTATTTAATATATCGCAAAAATATTCTTATAATCATTTTTTCAACATCAAAACATTTTATATAACATTTTATAGAAATTTAAATTTATAATAAATATGTAATTTATTCTCATCTATAATTTATTAAAAATTATAATTTGAAACATAATATATGTAAATTTCTCATATTATTCAACATAAGTATTATCTAACAACTACAATTATATAGCTAAAATAATAACCAATAAATATAATTTGTAATATAGTATTAAAGCTATAAAAAAATTACTATCTTGATCAACAAAAGTAACCCTTAAATATAATTAGCACGACATGACATTAACATTTAAAAGTAAAAACCTTCCTATGACCATTAATCTCGAGTGCAAAGCAAAACTTGGTCACAACCTTTAGACTACGAAGGCCTACCATTTAGGTGTAGGAGATGTTTCTGTTTAGGTCACACCTCCACTAATTGTGGGATGGCAAAGCGCCAACATGAGAGACACAACTGGTGGAAAGATGCCCTCCCAAAACACCTATTTTTGAAGCCAAAGAGGATCTTGATTCAAATGCAGATTCAAAAGCTGAATTCGACTTTGTTCCGAAACCCCCTGCTATCTGAAATTCCTATTGTTGGCAGCAAAGAAAATGCAAATGTTTTATCTAAAGCTAATAATAAGGTTGTCCCAGCTGGAGCCAACGCGACTAAGGAAAAAGATTTATCTGAGGCTAACATCATTGTTGTCCCAGTTGGAGTAAATATAGATAAGGAAAATACTCCTCCTTCTATTCCAATCAAGGAGGATTCAACAAGTTGGGTAACAGTGCGGAAACAAAAAAAATATTTCTAAGAATAACACTACTCCACCTGGTTGATTTTGTTCTCTTCTATTGTTTGGTTGTTCCCTTCTGCCTCATATTTCTTTGCCGAACAACATCCTGTTTCTTTGCTTTGGCGTTGTTGTGTCGTTGCAGTTTGGTCATTGTACATCAGTTGTTTTTGTGTTGATAGGTTGTTTTTGGTTCTATTTTGAGCAGATTATTTTATGTTGTTGGGATTTCTTGCTTTATCCTGATTTTGATCTTTTTAGCTCTGTTATAATTGTTAAATCTGGCTTTTGAGCCTTCTTGTACAAGGGTATAGTCCCTTTCAAAAAACTATTTACCCTTAATAAAAAAACATTTAAAAACTATTTATTATCAATCAAGAAATAACTAACGACGAGGTATAATGTTAAAGTTAAAGCTAAAGTTCACTAGAGTTGTTTCAATAGAAAATTAGCCATAACTAGAAATAAAAAAACATAAAAATTTAATATGTATCTTAAAGCATAGTAAGTGAGTCCATTTAATATTAAAAATACAAATATTAAGTGAGTCCATTTTACTACGTATTGACTAGATAGTAAGTGAGTCCATTTTTACTATGTATTGATTAGCATAGCATAGTGAGTCCATTTAATGTTAATTTAAAACCCTAAATGATTGGGATGATTAGAGCCAATAAATACAAAACCAAACCAATATTAGCAAACAAATAACGTGCGTCACTGATGCGTATGGTGAGATTAGAGACGTCTCTCAAGTAAAACGGCCAACCATCCTTTCGTCACCGCTTTGATTTCAAGATCGCTGCCTTCTAGAAATGAAACACAGCTTTGAAGAATTCCTATCGATATATATTCAAGCCATCGCTTTCTTTTATTTTATTTTTTCTTGTCTGATGCTTGCAAACGGTAACCTGTAAAAGTCATCGCATCAGTCACTTCCTGTGATTCAATAAATAGACCAGTAAATTGACCAGTAAATTGGAAGCCTTTCATTCTCTCAAATAGACCAGCAAATTCTCGCATCGCAAAACAAAGATCACGAGAGTCAAAATAGAGCAGTAAATCATCGTTTCTCAAAACTATCTTGACATTGCCATCTATTAAATCTGTAGGTTTATTGGTAAAGTTGTTTGTCGATTCATATTGTACTTATTTAGGATCTTTTATATCTGTTGGATGTATTTAATATTGTCACTTCCCAATTCGACAAACAAAAAATAATAGAAATTTATTCAACATCAATAAATAGATTTATTTATGCAAATGGTCAAGGGTTTTCATCTCTCATTTAAATTGTACTAAAATTAAGATGTATGTTAATATTGTCACTTTCCATGATTCTATGCTAATCGAGAAATGACAAATCCTCCTACCATTCTTATTGAAATAATATACAATCTGAAATAATTTCCATCGCCACTCAACATCAATAAATAATTTATTTATGCAAATGTGTAAGGGTTTCCATCTCTCACTTAAATTGTACTAAAATTAAGATGTATGTTAATATTGTCACTTCCCATGATTCTATGCTAATCGAGACATGACAATTCCTCCTACCATTCTTATTGAAATAATATTCAATCTGAAATAATTTCCATCGCCACTCAACACCAATAAATAGATTTATTTATGCAAATGTGTAAGGGTTTCCATCTCGCACTTAAATTATACTAAAATTAAATGTATGTTAATATTGTCACTTCCCATGATTCTATGCTAATCGAGACATGACAATTCCTCCTACCATTCTTATTGAAATAATATTCACTCAAATAATTTCCATCGCCACTCAACACCAATAAATAGATTTATTTATGCAAATGTGTAAGGGTTTCCATCTCGCACTTAAATTATACTAAAATTAAGATGTATGTTAATATTGTCACTTCCCATGATTCTATGCTAATCGAGACATGACAATTCCTCCTACCATTCTTATTGAAATAATATTCAATCTGAAATAATTTCCATTGCCACTCAACACCAATAAATAGATATATTAATGCAAATATGTAAGGGTTTCCATCTCGCACTTAAATAAATTGTACTAAAATTAAGATGTATGTTAATATTGTCACTTCCCATGATTCTATGCTAATCGAGACATGAAAATTGCTCCTTCCATTCTTATTGAAATAATATACAATCTGAAATAATTTCCATCATCACTCAACATCAATAAATAGATTTATTTATGCAAATGTGTAAGGGTTTCCATCTCGCACTTAAATTGTACTAAAATTAAGATGTATGTTAATATTGTCATTTCCCATGATTCTATGCTAATTGAGACATGACAATTCCTCCTACCATTCTTATTGAAAAATATGCAATTTGAAATAATTTCCATTGCCACTCAACACCAATAAATAGATTTAATTATGCAAATGTGTAATGGATTCCATCTCACACTTAAATTGTACTAAAATTAAGATGTATGTTAATATTGTCACTTCCCATGATTCTATGCTAATCGAGTATATCTAGCCTTGGTGAAATAATGCGTAGAAGAAGGAGACGTTGGAGGAGGCACAAGTTTCAAATATAAGGGGACATAATTTGTTTTAATGTGAAAAGAATGCATCACTTTTATGAGGAATTAAATTGGTTGTTTTCTACCTACTCATTTCCCATGATTCCTAATTGAGACATGACAATCCTCCCCCATATTGAAAAAATATGCAATTTGAAATAATTTCCATTGCCACTCAACACCAATAAATAGATTTAATTATGCAAATGTGTATATCTCACACTTAAATTGGCTCCAAATTAAGATGTAAATATTATTCCCATGATTGTAATGCTTAGATGTGGATGCGTATTGTGGGGTCTTTTTTTTTTCTTTTGTTTTAATTTTTGAGTTTTAGGCTTTTTTCTACCTACTTATGCCTCCCTGGTAGCGATGAAATGTGGGATTGTGGGGGTCTTTTTCTTTGAGGCTTTGTAATGTTGTTCGCCACATGTTTTGATGGTTGTCTCTTTGTTATTTCGCCCTAGCTCCCGGTCGGCCTGCAAACATCCCTCTCTTAGTGATGGCTACGTGTATGCTGGCAATGACGACTTGGATAGTCCATTGTTGCAGATCCCTATTTCTGCCTTGTGTTTTCTTCCTCCACGTTTACATTCATAGCTTCTAAGGTTCCTACGACCCCCCATCCTTTTCTAAATTTTTTTCCTTTGTGCTTCGATGGAGGCCCATTTCTTGTTTCAAAGCTTTCTCTTGGCATTGGCTGTGTACTTTCAGGTAGGGCAAACTATGTAGACTAGGCTCCTGTTTGTCATTTGGGGGTGAAGTCAAGCCGGGTTGTTTTTCCTTTCGCATCCCTTTTTATGCAAACCTTGCGATGTGGATTTATTTCCATGATACCACTTTGATTTGAGGCATTTTTTCAACTACTTCATCCCTCGTGGATGCTTCCACATCTTTCATATGTGGCCCTTGAGGCACCTTTGACCTTGTCCTTGGCTACGTGCATTTTACAGATTAGAGCTGAGCATGTTAGACACCTTGGTCAGCTATGGTGAGTCCAAATTGTGTGTCGCATACCCTCCTTTTTGCTCATCTTGCAACGTGGCCTTTCTGCGACCTCATCTCTTTGAATATTTTTGTGAAACAAGACTTTCCTTGTGTTTGCTTACACATTTTACCTACGTGGTCTCCTAAGCTCCTGCACCTACAACTATTTTGAAAATGTGTCCCTTTTTGCTTCTATGGATGTTCTTACCCTGTTCCTAAGCTTTTCTTTTATCTCGAGTTGTGTACACTCTAGAGGAGGCTATGAAGATATTGGCAAGGTGGTGGAGTATGGCCTTATCCATGTTCATCACGTGTTTCTTGGGCCCTTTCAATAAACCCATTGTGTGCTTTTACTGTTGTCATGGTAGTCCTTGAGATCTTTGTTCCCTTGAGAAGATGGAGCTCATGATTTTGGGGAGATCCCTTCCTGTCCAACATGAGAATGAGTGTTGTTTTAGTGCCAACATGTAGGTGGACGGAGATTCGACCTAAGGAATGTTGGGCTTGAGAGTGGTTTTGGCAACTTGTAGAAGTTGGAGAAATAGGCAAGATAATTCTACCTTTGTTACAATTGCTAAAATTTAAAAATATCATGAAATAGAACTTTTCCTTCCCTGAAAAATTGGTTTGGATATGCCACTTTGCGGTGGGTTTATTCTCCTTAGAAATATCTCCCTTCCCCTTGTAATTTTCTTGTAATTTTCTTGTTTGGTTGTAATGATTGTCAATGTTAAGTGAATAGCATAGATCTATTTTCTTTCTTCCTTCCTGCATTGGTTTTTGTGTCCCTTACCAAGGTAAATGACCTCCTACCATCATTAACCACATTTCTGTGTTTGAGTAACAAGGTTAGTAAACCAGTTATATCTAGTAAATGTTGTGGTGAATGCAAACCTAAGGTATCCATAAACCTCTTTCTCTTCATACGAGCTTTCTATCTATAGTTGTTTTTCTCTCGTATGTTGAGCACTTGTTCTCACGGGTTATGACAACCTGGCTTTAATGAACAACCACTAGTTTGAACCTGATTCGATTGATTTTAGTTTTATGGGCACCTAGTCACCCTTTCAAGTTATGGCAACAAATTTTTTAATGTTAGTTGTTTCCTTTGGTGTTACCAAACCAAAGAGAAGTGTGGTTGTCAAGATCTGTTGGACCACTATGTTCTCCTTTCTTGGACTAGGTAGGTGGCCCCTTCGTTATCCAATCATTCCCGCATGTCTACAAAAATTTACGTGTAGTTGACTACTATGGTTGTTATTATGTATGAAGGGGATATCATGGCTAAGGTACCTAATTGCTTAGTCTTGTGCACCTTGGTTTTCCTTTAGAATTGATTAGAATCCTAGATATTTACCCAACTGCTTGATGATCATCGATGTAGGTCCAGATGTTTAAGTTCTTCCTTTAGGGACACTTTGGCCATCCCTTATGAAGCTTAAACCATAACAAAGGTTTTGTCACCGAGATTTGTAGTTTCAGGTGTGTGTTATGGATAGTATCCCTTTATTGTCAGAACTACCTTGGCATAATTCTACTCATGATGACTCTTGGTGTTTTTTTTTAAATTTTGCATCTCGCTGATTTTCATTGACATTTGGATGACGTATGTATGTTGATATCTTGTTGACTTATGATAGATTTGTTAAGATCATTAGGGATATTTGGGGTATTTATATATATAGATGCATTGTTGATTTATATTTGAAGTTGATGCTAAGTTAATGACTGTTGGTGATACATATAAATGTAATTTTATTTTTAGAATGGTTTGAATATGTTAATGAGGGGTAATTTAAAAGAACTTGTGATGGAAAGGGGTGATCCACTTGTTTTAAACTGAAACTATAGACTTATAGAGAAGGTTTGGAAATCCCTAGTGTGGTAAAACTTGGATTGATGTTTAAAATGTTAACTTGTATATCGGAACTCTCTTTTACTCTCGCTTGTCGTTACTAGCCTATAAGGGCAGTGGCCTCTTCTTGAATGATTGTGAAATTCCTTGGAGTCAATGGTTGAAACTAGTATTATTTACCTTCCCTTTAAAACAATGTTGAGTGGTGGTCGTGTGTTAGATTTATATCACATAACCTATATGATTACATGATTAAAATTTTATTACACTCGACCTTTCGTGTTAACCTTGAAATTCATGCTTCCTCCTGGATTTATTGTTATTTTTGTCATTTATGAAAATGAGTATCGTAGCTTGTGCTTTTGGTACCTATTTATGAATGTTGATTGTTTGGTTGAATATCAGTTCTCAATATTTTAACCTAATTGTTTATTCGATGGAAATCTCATTACACTAGACTATTGTTTCTAACTTATTAGGCCATTGGCCACTTCTCAAATGATTATTTAATTTTTGTTGCTTTGAGATGATGTTCACAACTGAAGTATTAAGCTTTATTCATAGATTGACATGGTGGAATTTTTTTAATTTTCTTAAGGGGTTGTTAGTTTTTAGAAATGGGTAAGTGCACCAAGTTGGGGGCCAAAAGGGGGTCTTAAGTGGACGCATTTTTCTGAAAAAAATTCAACTTGTACAAGTTTTTCGAAATAGTTACACTCAAAATTGGAAGATGTTGTAGAAATATGAATCGTAGAATTTTGAGTCTAGTTTTTAAGCTACTAAATTTTATTGAAAACAAATAATTTTAAGTGGGTCAAACAACTAAAATACCAACAGATGCTCTTGTTTTTGTTAAAAAAACATAATAGAGTGACTTTTGTGCCCCCACCATTTTTTGAGCACCATTTATTATTTTTGAAAACCCTTTAGTAGAAAGATAACTAGGAGCATCTAGTTTGGGCTCCATTTTTAAAAGATTTTTTAGTGAATATTTTTTTATTTATGATTTTTCTAGTACAAAATTTTTATGTTTTAAAAAATAACTGAGTCTCACCGTGCCCCCCACTAACTACCTCAAAAATATCAAAAATTACATTTTTTTGAATATGTATAGAATTGTGCCTAGTTTGGGATAGTATAATTTTTTTTTAATTTCAATCACCCAAAAAAAGGATACACCATGAAAGATAGACATATTTACACTTCAAAAATAGCTATAAAAATGCATAGTTAGAAAATAAATAATATGGATACCTTATATTAGTCGAAAATTTGGAAAATTATATTTTGAGAAAGAAGAGACTCGCTTCTATGTCGTGGTATAATTTTTTTAAGATGGATCGATTGTTTTATTTTGATAAATATCATAGAGGAAGCATCATTTTTACATTTTCTTGTAAAAATCATTGTTTGTTGTGTTTGTTCAGTCCATACCTCAAAGCCAGGATCCAAACCGATCTCAAACCTTGAGGCATGGCTTGCGAAAAAGAGAAAACAAAAATGCATACGCGCTTTTGCTTTGTTTTATATCTTGTGGCCCCAAAACGTCCCTTTCATCTCTTTCATTGGAATTCTGCAAACATTTTGTTTTGTTCTGCAATATTCTCTACATTCTTACACAATTTTTTAGTATTTCATTTTTTCCCCTACCCCACTAGTTGATTTTTTCTAATCATGGGCATAAATGTCAAGCTAAGGACAAGAGGAAATTCAAGAACAAGACACCAGAGCAATTGGAAGAGAAGAGAATAAAGAAATTGAAGAGAATACAAAAACTTCGAGTAGGGCAAGGTACATCCGCTATATCAAATGTAGCTAATGTATTAGAAAATTGGGATGAAATACATAATGAAAATGTAGAGAATAATGATTTTGCAATGAATAATGATATTGAATTGAATAATAATGTTGGTATGGATGAAGAAATTGATATGAATCTAATTGTTGAACCCTTACTTGAGAATCCAAATGTTAACCCCGAAATTTGTATGAAAACACTGAATGAAGAAAGTAACCTTTTAAACAAATCTTCACCTCTAAGAAAATCTCTTTCCATTTCACGAAGAAAACCAATTCACTTAATTGAAATTGATGAAAACATTATAAAACCAATGCCTAACAAAATGTCCGAAAGAAATGTGAGAAGAAAAAGCTAGTGGAATTTGGGATACTTACTTTGAGAAATAAATGACGCACAAATATGTCAATTATTTTTTTTATTGAAGAAGTTGATTAAGATGAGACCTATAATGAAGACCCCAGGGTTAAGAACATCTAATGTTGTTGATCAAAATGCATCAATTGTTGAAAACATACATAAAGCATACCAAGTTGTAGGTGGCAAAAGATGCACCAAAGATAGTAATGCTATACGACGTGCACTAACTAATTGTATAGTAAGTGATAAAATAGTTAATAAACACTTGATTAGAAAAACAAGCAAAGGTTTTGAAGCTAAATAGAAAAACACTAATGAAAGCAATAGAGAGACGTAAACATTTTGAGTCAATCAATAACACTAACTATTGGGCTTTCTCTAGTAGACTTCCACGAAAAGACAAGAATACATCTGATATTCTACAAGAATTAATTTTAAAATTTTGGAATGAGAACACAAGGGTGTCATTGAATAGAAGAGATACAATAAAAAGAAGAATAGGTTCTCGTAATTGTGAATCATGTGCAAAACATTTCTTAGATATGACTCAAACAGAAATGTTCTCTAAGTTTAAAAATGAAAATCCACAAATTAACATTAGCCAAATATTCTTTGAAATGAACAAACCCTTTTATGTAAAAATCAATCACTCACATACCACTTGTTGTTGCAGGCATCATGTTGAATTTTCAATGCATTATGATGTTTTTGTCAAATACGTAGTGTTTTGCATACTAACATCATGTTGCAAGAGTGTGGATTAAATGTCCCATAAAAATATTCAAGGGAATTTATTCCGATAATATTTTATGAAAAATCATGTTTGGATGGAACATGCACAGATGCGGTGGCTTGCCAAATTTGAAAATTTGTATCCATGAGGAGAGTACATCTTCAATAGAAAAATAATTGGTTGATTTCACTAAATATAAATCGGCGGCATATCAATTAAAAGATGGAAAAGAATCTAAGAGGTGTGAGTTTGTTACAAAACAAATACCTGTATCAGAATATATGGTCAAATTTAGAGAGGAAATTTTTTATGAGTATGCAAGGCACACACATAGAGCTCGATGGTTGGATGAAAATTTCAAGTTAAGCAAGGACACATTCCCACTTGGTACTATTGTTTCAGTAGTTGACTTCGCAGAGAATTACACATTGCAGCCACAAATGGAGGTTCATTCTCAATATTATAACTCAATGCAAGTTTCTATTTTCGTGCATATAACATTCATGCACTCTCCTAAAAGCACTGAGAAAGAATGAAAAATATTGAGAGAGTATCATTTCTACATCAGTGATGATCGGACACATTCTACGAGAATATATACAAGGGTGTTTCAGTGTGTTTTATGTGAACTTGAATGAGAGAACATTAATTTAGATCAACATTACATTTGGTCGACAATTGCACATCACAATTCAAGAATGCACGATGTTTTATTGGCTAATTCGGATACAAAAGGAAACAAATGTGTACAACATATCTAGAGTTTTACTAAGGTAGGGCATGGAAAAGGAGAGCATGATGGTGTAGGAGCATGTGTGAAAAGAGTACTTGTAAGAGAAGAGTTAAAGTTCAAAGATGGTGCTAAATTTACAGATGCAAAAGGTATTGTTGATTAGTGTGTCAAGAATATACGATATGAATCTCAAGAGAGATTAACGGTTCATAGATATTTTTGGTTGATAGAGTAAAAACATCTCGACAAAATTTGAAGATTGTATGATAGTTTCAAGATCAAGTGATATGCACTCATTCCGTAGTTTAGATGCAAATGCTTGGACTATTTATACTAGGTGCATGACATGTTTTTGTATATCATGCATTGATTTTACATGGAATGAATGTGATTCATAGTAGTGGGTGGATGAGTGGACTTTTCAACCTATAATTCCACTTGACACACATCAATTTCCACGAGCATTACAACTTGTAGGGTCTTCGATCAAATGACAACATCACCCGAAGTTGACCAAGTCTCTCCCGATTTAGTGCAACAAGGTACATATATATGTATGTATGTATGTATGTATGTATGCCATGTTTTAGATTTATAAATTTTTAAATGGTCAACTCTTAATGTATTTATAAATTTAATGAACATTTTTACTTTGTGATACATAGGGTACGCGTTTTGCAGCTTATTGCGATGGAATTTAACAAAGAGGAACAAACTACTTCTTATCCCATTGTGTAGAGGGGAAAAAATTTGACTTCCACAAATCATTGATGGTGAAGACCTTGAGTATCCCACTAGATCAAGGGTAGTCACTAGAACTTGGCTTCAACTATATCTTATCAAAAAATCAAACATTTGGTTGTTTAAAGACTATGAAGTACATCGAAGATACTTCCTATTCACATTTGGTCCTTGCAACAAATATTAAATTGATCAAATATCGAGGTCAACCATCAAACAAAAATTTGTGGAAGGTTCGTGAATCGATCATGAAGCAATTTTTGCTAAAACATAAATATCCATAGGCTAAAAGAATGCATCTAGAAGGTACACACTTATATCCAATGGATAAAAGAATGAACCCAGAGGGTATAGATCTATGTCCAAAGTGGATAAAATAATGCACCCAAAAAGGACAATTGTTAATTTACAAACTTAGATCGCAAATATCTCTTTTTCCGACACCCGTATCAAAAATAGAGAGAAACCTAGAAACTTCTTGAAAAATCCGTAAAAGTTGGTATAATTTTTGTTTAAAAAAATTTTTGTACATAATTGTACCATTTTTTTGAGAAATGTGCCAAAAAAACCCTTTAAAAATGTCTAGATTTGACTTTCTGAATACATGGTTGAGTTTCAAGTGGATTCCTTGGTTTTTGCACCTTCCAAATGTAATGGTGCACTTTGTTTTACATAAAAATGCATGTTGTAGAAAAGTGCTAACAAATTCCGAATACATGAAAACAATAAACCCTTGCCTGTAAAGAAAAAAATATGGATGGATGTATACATCATCTATCACTTTAATACCATAAAAGGAATGATAAGAAGATTTTCCAAGCCGTCAAGATCTCATATGATCATTGTACACCACATTTGATAAGCTAAAAGAAATTCACCAAAATAACTTTACAAAAAGAATTTATAAACAAAGAACAATAATATCATATATTATTATGGAAATATCATATATATTACAATGAGAATAGAACTTTCCTATATAGGAAAGAATATCAATCCAAGAACCAAATCAAAGTCATAGATCAAGCAATAAATCAAGGAAAGAACTAGTCAACAAATTAGAACTAGTCAAGACCATAGATTTAGGAAATAACTAGTCATCAAATATCTAGTTAATACCATAGATCAAGGAAAGAACTAGTCATCAAATATCTACTCAATACCATAGATCAAGTAAAGAACTATACCTAACAACTAGAAAATATATTCCTAATATCTAAATAATATAAAAATAAGTATCCACACACATAAGTGGGTGAGGATAAATACAATAAAGGTAAATAAAGTACCTAGGTGAACATGAGCTAAGGTAAAAACCTACTCTAATAGTGGAATGTAAATATTTGTAATAAAATATGAGTAATAGATGAAATTAGAATGAATGAAAATGGGGGTTCGAGTTCCTCCATCCATGCCAAAATTCTCGTAAGTAAAATTAATAGATAAATGAAGACAAATGTATACAAACATAATTATACCTTCACCGCAATGATCTTGCAAACCTTAAGTAAGACTATGGGAGTTCTTAGACTTGTGTTGATCTTTTTGAGTTTGATTTATAGATTCTCATTATTTTATCTCCAAATGGATTTGCAAATGCTACAAGAAAAGTTCACAAGGATGCAATTATCAAATTAGCATAGGTGGGATGCAATTTTCTCAAAGCTCCAAGGATCATTTTTACAAAGGGGATGAATTGTATTTATAGCTGAGGGTAGAGCCATGGAGGGTGGACCCTTAGAAAGGTGGAGTTAAATTTGAGTTGGGAAGTTGAGTTCCAAGTTGAGTTAACTAGGGAATGAGGAAGTGTTTGTTAACTAGGAAAATAAGTGTATTTTCCTAATTAAGTAACTAGTTTAGTTAGCTACAATGTGCAACATAATTAATTAATCATTTATTTAATAAATTTTAATTAACTTAGCTAAAGTGTACCACTGAACTAATTTAATTAATACAAAGGGGTGATTGTACTGAATAATTAATTAGATTAATCAATCGCAAAGGGGGTGAACTAGGAAGTGAACCAGGATAGTCTTGATAACTAGTGTAATTTTGGGGTGTATGCAATTGATACTTGTTTTAATATCAACTTATTGATGAAACAAAGAATGTGATTTGAAAATTATTCATAAAATCACTCACATATTTTTAACATTTCCATATAATCTAATTTTTATGGATTGTGAAAATAATATCTTTGGGTAAGACATCGATTATGAATAGGGTAGGAAATAGAAAGGGTAAATGACAAAGGAAGGATACTTTGAAGTTTTATCACCTTGATGGAAACTTGGGTAGAATTAGGTAATGGACACTCCAATTGGTCTTTCCTTGAAGTAGTGAAGTGGGGGTAAGGTTTATTTTCCGGCTAAGCCAATGTGTTTTGAGGTTCCTACTCTATCCATGACTTATGGGGAGGTGTTTCTAGAATTTGATTCCCACTTCCAAAGAAATGGTATGATCCACAACTTTAGTATCTTTTAGCCAAGTTTACTTGATTATCATTCCTTGATCTTGAATAAATAGTTTCCCTTATTGGAAGGTAAACTATATATTTACTCATGTGTTAGAGGTATTTTCATTGTTTCTTTCATATCATTAAGTGATAAATAACTAATTTTAAAGAACCGCTAGGTTTTTAGTCCCACCACATACTCATAAAACCAAAGTTTCCTTCCTTCAACCCCCTCATTGAATCCTTCTCTATCAAGCCTTTTTGATCAAATTTCTCCACTTAATGATGTAATTTTTGTGTATAAACAATTTCGCATCCATTGGTAATGCATTGGGAAGATTGTTTACCATTGATCAAAAAATTGTGGATTATACCCACACTACCTACTCTAGGATCCTAGTAAATGTGATCTCCTCAAAGTTCTTTCTAATCAATATCAAGCTTAAAATTTCAAGTTAGGACTTGATCCAACTTTTGGAATATGAAGGCTTTCCTTCAATTGCTGGAGGTTTTTTTCTTTCTACATTTAGCTTCAATATGTTAGGTTTTGAGACATAAAATTCCTAAGAGAGCCTTGTGGTGGAAGGATGCCTTACCTTTCCATTTGGTGCTGAATAATAACTCATTTTTTAATTCTATCCTAGAATATGACTCGAGATAATTTAGTTGATCCAACGCTATAAGCGCAAGTAAAGGATCATACTATGGATGGTAAGAAGGATGCTAAGGGGAGTTGTGATTCGAGGAAAGATTGGCAACAGATCCTCTTGATAAGGTGATAGTGAACATGTTACCCAAATTTCGTGTCCTCTTAGTATGGATTTGGAAGTGGTTATTTTGATATTCCCATATGAAGATTCCACATATTGACGGTAATCGAAGGAGTAAAAAGGAAAAAAAGGAGTATTCGGCATCCCCAAATGAAAGGTCAAGTATCACAGTGATCAACAATAGTTTTGTTGACATTTATAGGTATATTTTTCTATTCTTAGGTTTCAAATCTTTCTATTCTTTTATAAGGGTATTTTTCTTGACTTTTGTTTGTCTTAAGTTTTATCCTAGGGATATTAAGGATGTATGTTTTGATATTAGGGTACTTCATTTCCATATATTTTTCTTTGATTATATAAGGTTTTGGAACCTTTCAATATCCCTAATATTACCTAATAAAAATTTCCTTTATAAATGTTCTTTGTGGAAGGCAATTATGCCTCAAGGATAAGATTTTTGAAGAAGTGAATTTTGGTGGATGTTTAAGTTTCAAATTCCCTACTAGATATATCTACAAAATGTGGAAGAATGTGAAATCTTCCAAAAAAATCCTAAAAAATGCATGGTCTCATGGACTGCAATGATGCAAAAATATGCCAAAAAATTGGGTTTGTTGAAAAGACCTTTGAAATGTTCGGAAAATACAACCACAACATTTTCCAACATCATCTCATCCCAAATATAATAATAGGAGATTTAGAATAGGATATTTTCCTCATCCTCTAGATCCAACATCTAATTTTTCAAGGAAATGTTTAGTGCTAAACTTTCATAATTAGGTGATCTGGTAAGAATTCTAGAAAAACATTTAGTTATTTTGATGACTATTTCACTACCCACGTTTCAGCTAAAAATACACAAATGGTAATTTTTCCCATGTGAATATCCAACATATCTATAATCCCAAATTCTATTTTTAATGGATTAATATGTAATTGATGAGTCAATTTTTCAAACAATGCTTGGATCATTGAGAAGTATAGGACACCTTTGGTCTCAATCGCTAACTTTTTAGGGAGAAATTTTTGAATTTTGATTAAATTTTGATTAAATTTTACACACACACACACACACACACACACACACACACACACACACACACACACACACACACACACACACACACACACACACACACACAGAGAGTAATCAAGATTTTTTTTTCTCTTTCCAATTTGCAAAGTAGTAGAAAAGGATTCAACATTTTTCTCACAAAAACCAAATAACTCAAGGTATTTTCAACTACATCATTACGGTTTACATCCTACAAAGAACTTAACTTACATGTAAGTGTATTCAATATTGATCCAGCTTTAAAACATGTTTTATATCATGTCACATTGCTTGATTTTCTTTTGTAAGTCATGTTGTTAGTAAAGCGATAAAATATTAAAATATATCATTTTAAAATTTATGGTACCACCAATATATGTGCAATGTGCATCCTCTCCAATGTCATTTTTCCCATGTCCTATGACATCGCAATGCCTTAGCTTATTTTCATCTCATTGAAGCTAACTCAAATTTTTCCTTAGAGGAAAATGAAAAATAAAAAGGAAATATTAGGAAAATTGCAAGTGCAACACCTCTTGGTAATGGTAGACAAAAAATTGCATCTTATTTTTAGAAATGATCTATGGGATCCCATCCTTATAAAACAAGACCATCAAAATCAATGGATAATGATGGCATTCAAAATGTAACTCTGAATGATTTCATTAATTATTTTATGAGTGACATTGTCAATGATGATGAAAATGAAATTTCTCAAAATATACAATCCATAGCTAGAAATTGGGCAAGGACAAGACATTGTAGCTTAAATTGGATACTATTGAGAAACAAGTAGGAAAGATATATGAAAAGAAAACTATAGATGGGGTTATGAAGAATGTTTCAAGATGGAAAAATATGGATGATTTTATACATATTAGGTATGAAAAAACATTAAGGAAAAATAAAATTGAAATAATATTTGTAAAGAATGGAGGGATAATTACATCTCAATTTAACAAGGTGATTGAAAACACACTTTTAGGTAAAATAGTTCAGTTAACTACTATTTTTCACATTCGAAAAAGGTTTATCCTATAACATATTTTCTTGAATATAAGAAGATTTTTTATTTTCTTGGTGTCCCACATTTTCCTCATTCTTATCGGGATTGTGAAAATGCATAGTTATGGTTTACAAAGAAAACTTGAAAGAGAAACTTAAGTCTACACGATACATGCCTTTGTTTATTAATGAGGCTACATCAATAGATAATATTGATTGGGTATGTATGCATGTTTATACTATTGAGATTCATGTGATACAATGTCACTTAATTTTTATTCACAAGATGAGAGAAAACTCTAATGTTGAAAACCTTTGTGAACTAGTAATTTTTGGATATTCGATAAGAGAAACAAATTTCAAAGTGATTGTTAAATCCAAGCCAAAAAAACAATATATACATACTAGGAAGGTTGCATGCAAAGGAGGGAACCACAACCATGTATATACCATGAAGGCATAACCCACCAAGTCGGTGTAAGGTATAGGAAAGAAAACAATGTATTAGAATTTATGCTAACATTCCCCCCTTAATACATTATTTTTACAAATGTACCCCTAAATAGCTCAAATTTCACCTTGCCAAGAGACTTGGTGAGTATATCTACAATCTGAGCATTTTTCGGGTAGTACTGGAGCTGGATGTGGTGGTTCAAGACTTTTCTCGAATGTAGTGACATTTGACCTTAATGTGCTTTGTTATTTCATGTAAAACTGGATTGTTTTCAATCTTCAACACACCTTGATTGTCACGGTGAATGATGGGAGGATTTTCTTAAAAATTCCCATATATGCCAAAATGCAATGTAACCAAATCATTTAGCACGCAACTCCTCATGCGGCACAATACTTTTCCTTAGTGGATGAGAGAGCAACAAAAATTTGCTTCTTACTTATCCACAAGATAGGTCCATACTCGAGATGAAAAATATAACCTGAAGTTGATTTCCTATCATCAATAGATACAACATAGTCTGAGTCTTTATATCCCTGCAAAAATAACTGAGAGTTATTCTAATACTCTAGACCATAGTCAATTGTACCTCGGACATATCTCAACACATGTTTTGTTGCTACTAGTGACATTTCTTTGGCTCTTACATGAATCTAGAGAGATAGCTCACAAAAAAGAAAAGGTCTAGTCTGGTATATGTCAAGTAAATGAGACTCCCAAAAAATTTCTATAGAGAGTACCATCTACTTGAGGTGAATCCTGGAATCTATAAATTTGTAAACCTTTTTCCATTGGAGTGGACATAGGTTTACAATAAGACATGCCATACTTTTCTAGGAGTGTCTTGGCATATTTCATTTGGGAGATAAAAATATGATTCTTTTTCTTCCATATCTCCAAGCCAAGACAATAGTGAAGTAGCCCCAAATCTATCATGTCGAAGGATTTCTTCAAATCATTCTTCACATATTTGATAAGATTGTTAGAACTCCCTGTGATCACAAGATCATCTACATACAAAACAAAGATGACAATATCTCTACCTATATTATATATATATATATATATATATATATATATTTGAATAAGAGGGGATACAAGTGAATCTATGCTGCAATAAGTGATCATCTATTTTTGTACCATGCCTTAGGTGTCTGTTTAAGTCCATAAAGAGACTTAATTAGATGACATACCTTCTGAGGATGTTGTTCATCAAAAATCCTTCTGGCTAGGTCATGTATAATTCTTATTTTAGATCACCATTCAAGAAAGAAATTTTTACATCCATTTGTTGAAGTTTCCATCTTCTTTGTTCTACCAAAGGTGCACACAGACAACTCAAATGGTTTTGATCTTTGCAATGGGTGCAAAGGTCTCATCATAGTCAATTCCTTCCTGCTGAGCATAACCCTTTATAACTAGTCATGCTTTGTACTTGTCGATAGATCCATCTGCCCTATATTTTATTTTGAAAATACACTTGTAGCTAATGGACCTCTTACATGCAAACAGATCAACATGTTTTCATGTATGATTTTGTACCAAGGATTAATATTCTCGTATCCATGGCCTTCTTATACTTTCACCGACTAAGTGCCTCACAAACTGAATCAAGTTTGGTGTTATCAACCAATGAACTCATGAGTACAAGATTTACCTCATTTCTCACCTATCTTCTCATTCAAACTCCTGATGAAGTGTCTGGAAGAGAGTTCAGGTGGGAGTATCTCATGGTGCTTTGGACCCAATTTGAACGCGTTGATGATGTTTTTGATGTGAATAATTGTTTTCCAAATTCCCAAGATCAATGAACAATTCTCCTTACAGCTCATCTTTCTTCTTTGAAGAATCCTCATGCTCATCATCTGGATGTGTGAGAAATCTATGAGAGGAGGTTAGTATTGAATCTTCCTTCTATGGAAATGAGTCAAATGATGACTCATCACAAACAACATCTTTTCTCTCATATATCTTATTTGTCTTAAGATCCATGAGATGATATGCTTTTGAGGTAGTATTGTACCCCAAAAATATGCACTAGTGTGTTTTTGCATCAAGCTTCTTCCTCTTCTTATCTAGAAACATGCATATATGCAGTACAACCAAATAATCTCAAATGAGAAATAGAAGGTTTATGATTACTCCATACCTCTTCGGTGTCTTGTCCTTCAAGATCTTTATAGGTGCTCGGTTTAGAATATATACAATAGTTTGGACCACTTCTTCCCAAAATTTGTTCTCCAACTTGATAGTAGAAAGCGCGTAATGAGCCATCTCCATGATAGTCTAATTGTAATGTTCTACAATTCCATTCTATTGAGGAGTATAGGGAAATCAAGTGTTGTGTGATGTCGTGCTCCTTCAAGAATGCCAAGAATTTCTTCAACATGAATTCCCCCTTGATATGAGTGGAGGAAAAGAAGGGGCTTCCTAGTCTGCTGAAAAACTCTCTTATAGAAGGTATGGAAATGTTCAAATGCTTATACTTCTTTCAGAGAAATAACACCTAAGTTTTGTGGGAATAATCATCAGTGAACAATTGGAAGTACTTGAAACCCCTTAAATGAGGTAGGAAAGGGTCCACATAGATCGGTATGCATGACCTCGAGATGATTCTTGGCATGGAATGTACTCGAATCGAATGGATCCCAATGTTGTTTTCCCACTAGACATCTAGGAAAAATAGGTAATGACTAAGAGAGAGGAGGAAGTCCTCATACCATCTCCTTCAAACTGAGATGATAGAGGGAGCCGATAGAAAGATGTCCATATCAATAATGCCAAAGTGTAGTGGATTCCACCATGGAGGAAGATAAAAACACTCTAGAGGATGACACTACATAGTAATGTAAATAAACGATACTTCAAAAAGTTCTAGCAAGTATCATACCTTCTTTAGATATCAGACATGATTTTATGCCATTCTAAACCAAGAACTCCACCTTGAGCTTGTGATTCAATAGTTGAGAGACAAACATGAGATTTGTGGTCAAGTAAGGGAAATAGAGCACCATTTTGAGAGTAAATCTTCTTATCCCGAGAGGAATGGTCACATTGCCTATTTTTTTTGCTACATACTCGTTATTTATAATTTGGACCCGATCTCTAGTGGGTCGATCAGTCAATGAAACAAATAGCTCTCTATCACCCATTATGTACTTTTTGGTACCTGAATCTATTAACCAAACATTCTTTGATGGATTTGATGTTTAGGATACCAAAACAAAATAATCTTCATGTGCACCGTAGTGTTCTCGAGTCTAGGACATCTTCATCCGAGTCGCATTTGACCGGGAAACGACATGTCCTTTATGATTCTTTCCTTGAGGTCACCACTTGGATTTATTTGAATCGACTCAGCCGATGTGAGCTCTTCTTTAAATATTTTTGTGTGTGACCATTTTACCAACAGTTCAAAATATTGTGCATATTCGTGGTGCAGATGTGACACCATTGAATCACCTTTTAAGACTTCTACTTATGTTCAAGCTTTGTGCTTGTTTCTGTCTTCTTCTCTTGTTTTATTTTTTAATGCTTCTAACTCTTCTTCTACCTCAAGATCAATGCTTTGTCCTCAAAATATTCTTGCGCTATCTGAATGGCTTCTTCCTATTGTGGAAATTTCACTAGTTTAGAAAGGCTCACCTCCTTTTGTGATGGTCAATGTGGTGATGAATGTCCAAAACTGGGAAGGAAGATATCGCAATGTGAGAGGGAAAAAAACTTATTTTTGACCACTTCTCTAATTGTGCTAATTTATACTCATTATTCCGCCACTTGACACATGAATTATTCTACTTTATTTCCTTCTGGCATACTCATGATGTGAAGCTTGTAATGGAGATGCAAAATTTTTGTCAAATTATTTTCTTTGTAGATGATGAAGAGAGTATCCTAAGCTTCCTTTGATGTTATTGCATTCTTTATGTGTGGTTGCACCTCATCATATATGCTCAGAGTGATCAACATTAAGGATTTTTCATCGGCCTTATTTTACTTTATTTTCTCATCTGCATCAGTGGGACGAGCGAGTGCATCGCCACAATCTCCCATAGATATTCAAAGATCATAATGGCTCTCATTTTTGTCTTCCATGCAGTAGAATGTGGCCCTTTTAAGATCCGGGAATTAGAGAGAATATCTTGGGGAAGACATGAATCCTAACAAAAATATAAGGATAAAAATTCTTACTTGCTTACCCGCACAAGTATGGTATTGTTTTTTATACAACAAACAATAGACTTTCACCACTCAAGATCTGAATTCCGTTCTTGCACACAAACAACCACCAAAGTAGGTATGTGAGGATTTCTTGCTTTGTTGCAAGAGAAAATGACAAAAGACAACAAAAATCCACATTTAAGGAAGGTTTGTGGTAGTCAATTCACCTTATAGATACATTACAGGTTGAAGCAACAAAACACCAAATGGTTGCCACATTTGAAGTAGCAATAGATAGTTTAAATGCCAAGACAGCACTCCTTTTATTTCCACATAGGAATTATTCAAAATAAAGCAATAGACAAAAAAAAAAAAGGTGAAGAAGATATTTCACGCAGGTCTTCTTTTGAAGAGAAAATAGATTGAATTACGTACAACAACAATGTTTTTCTAGCCATGGCGTGAAAGGAAATTCAGCAAAAAAACAACTTGCATGGATCTGCATTGAAAACGGATCAAAGACTAGTGGTCCCTCTTTTGCTGATATGGTATACAAACACAAAAATTATTCCAAGGATTGTTGATAAGCTCTTGAAACCTTCTCAAGAGATCCCGACGTTGAAAATAGAGGAGGATCTACTTTAAAATGTTATCAAGGAGGAGGAAAATATTTCCCAATTGGGTCTCATCTATAGGTTTCCCAAATTTTGGCCTAAACCTTTTCAGCTCCATGATTGGATTTTTGAAAGACGGGAGAAAATATACAAGGTAAGATAGAGATGTGTCCTCGTGCTAAATCATATTTCATTGTTTTCTTTAAACCCCTGAAGATAGGGATTTGATTTTGAACAAACATTGGGTTTAGGATGAACATGGGCTCATGTCCAAGCCATGGTATCTATCTTTTGATCCTTTAAAAGACTCCTTTAATACCTACCTTGTCTGGGTTCATTTTCTAGGACTCCCACTTCAACTCTGGAATAGATCTTGCCTGCTTCCTATAGGGGATACACTATGATCAGGTGTAATAGTTGATGATAAGACCTCTATTTAGACCCATACTACTTATGCTCAAATCCTTGTAGATATTGATACCTCCCAAGCCTTACCAACAGAAATCAATCTACAAATTGGTGAAAGACTCTAGGTGCAGAGGTTAGACTACGAGGGTCTTTCTTTATATGTCAAGCACTTCTTCTAGGCTGGTCACATTATAGAATATTGTGAATATTCCAAATGAAATACCAAACCTACATGGTGGAAGGATTCTCTACCCAAACATCTAACAATAGATCCCCATACAAACCCGATTGTGGAATCTACCCCGCACAAGAAGACTTACCTATCATAGAAGATCTCATGAACATTACAGAGAGAAGATACCTCTAGAATCTTCTTTTTAGGGTGTTTTTTCAGCGATGGATTGTGACTCGATTCCCCTTGCTGAGGGTCACATCCTTATCAAGTCACTTGAAGTTGTTCTTCTGATTTCAGTGGAAGAAGGAAACAAGGATTGGACGATGGTGGATAGGAAAAATAAGGGATATGCTAAATCTAAATCCCCCACCATCTCAGACAAGGCATGAATCTTGTCCTGGTATATGCTTTCATTGCTGCATATGGGTTGTTATCCTTCTATGTTTCTATTGGGTAGTTTTGTGTTGTACAGTTGTTGTTTTATTGTTATTTTTAAGTTGTAAGATTGTTGGTATTTAGTTTTTTCTTGGCAGGTTGTTTCTTGTTGTTGGGATAATTTGTTAAATCTTGATTTTAATCATTTTCTATGATGCTGAAATTGTTTAATTTAGATTTTGAGCCATGTTGTACAAGGGTATAGTCCCTTTCAAAAATTGTTTTCCAATAATAAATAAACAATGTTTTTCCAAATACAGATTTCTTCAATACAAGTCTCGCAAATTTTTACGCGGGCTAGATCTGACCCTCCACACTAGTAAGGAGAAACAAAATCCAAATGACTCTTATGTTCACCAATTTCCTTTTGTTTGTATTTTCCTCCACAGCTTCATTCGTTGCTTTGCACCATCCGAATTCCAAATGGATCTCTAAACTGCTGATCATTGCAGCTCGCTTCAAAAATCACGCAAGTGATAACCACATCAAAAGAAATCCAAACAAGTTTCTCACACTTTTGCAGCAAAGCTTGTCAAGGTCTCCACAATTTTTGTGGGTTGAACTTAACGCCAAGTAAATACTAGGAGCTCGATACTAGTGTTGGATATTCAAAGAAGAGAAATAGATTTCATCGATTGTTAAAGCCAAGACAAAAAAATATATACATATAAGGACGGTTCCAAAGGTTGGAACCATCGACCATGCGAGATTCCACAAAGGCATAAGTGACTAAGTCAAAGTACGATAAAAAAAAACAATGTATTATTATTTATGCTAACAATAATAAGAAGTGTGAAGGAGATCGGTGGCATAGATGATTCTACAATTTCAACAAAGTTAGTATGTGTTGGAGTAAATGGGGTATTTGTAATGAAGGTTCATCATAATTGTCTCTTTGTATATGTAGTGCCTACTTCCTTTTGAAACCTTTTGATACTGATCATGATACTACTGATTATATTATAGACATGATTATGGACTTTATTATAGTATGATGTTAGATGTTAGATCATGGATTATTGTTGACCTTGATTCAATTATGATGCATGATGATTATTAGAGACATTTTTATATATTGATGATGATATGCTGTTTGACATGGTTATATTATGGATGTTGTTCGACATGTGATATTTGGATATTGTGGGTAGACCTAGAAATGGAAATTATTTGATGATGATATAGTTGTTGAGTAAAATTGCAAATGATCTTGTTGGAAGAATGATAAATCTACATGTTGTTGTTCTAGAGCAAAGGAGAAAAAAAAAAGAAATAGTTTGACAGTCCCTTGTTGAAATGAAAGCTTATTGTAACCTTTCCCACTTGAAGTGGATGAACTTGTATATGTTTTGTAATGGAAATATATTATATTGAATATGAAAGTTGTAATTTTGAAATGTAAAGGAGAGATATACTCTGTTTTCTATTTTGAAAGAAAGAGATGTATTTTGTATATTGTATTGCAAAAATCAACAGAAAAGAGAAGTTGTAAAAGAAGGAAATATCACCTTTTGAATAAAAGTTGCATTCTTTTCCAGGATTGGAACTACTACTATTTAAAATTTGAGTTTGAATTGTATTTGAAATCTCTATTTGAAAGGAAGAAATGCATGTGAGGAAAATACAGAACTCTGTCTTTTGAAATGTGTAAAATTGGAAATCAGAATTGCATTTTGGTTTTGAATAGTTTGATTTGAATCAACTAAATGTATTAGATTATAATTGGAATGAATTCTAATACTTGGAAGATGAAAATGGCAAATAGATCCTTTAAAATTTGATCTCTGTTTTGTATTTTCAAACTGGAAAATACTTTATCTAAAATGCACAGTTCGAACCTGCAACAATGAAATAACAAATTAAATGATTAAATTGAAGTAGTATGCCCTAAATGAATTCAATTGGACAAAAACACTTAAGGAATTTCTTAGAAAACTTAGCAAAATCGGGCTCAAACCGTTTTGTTGTCATTTTTGTTGTCAAAGTTGTATTTTTTTAATTGGGAGTCAATCAAACAAACTTACCTTCCAAATCCATCCTAAATCCATCTAAGAACAATTCTCCATGTCTAATTGACATGTTGAGAGAGGAAGAAGATCAATTGATTAAAATTTCATAAGTTAAAATTTACCAACTTGCCTTTTAAAATCCTGTAGATCGTTTTCATGAAATTGACCCCTTAAACATTAAAAAAATGAAAATTTAATGATTTCTATGCAAAGAGGATGTCGATAGATTTCTAAAAAGTCCTCGTTTTCCCAAAAATGATATCCCAATCAAAAGTTATGGCCTTTTGAAGTTTTTCTTTCTTCATTTGGCATCAAAAATAATTTTAACTGTAAAACAAAATTGGGAAAATTTTCCTTGGCGGACTGCAGGGCCAAAATTTTCTTTAGTTATTTTTGGTCAAAAACGCCAAAGGCACGAATTCTCCTACCACTCCGCTGACCCGCAAGCCTTTCTTTTTGTCAAAATCGCCTAAGTTCAAAAAAAAAAAAAAAAAAGAAATTTTTTGGGAAATATTTCCCTCGTGGAACCGCCACCCCACTTTTTCCCTTTTGGTTGTTTTTCGCGGCCACGCGGGCCCGTAATAGTTAACTTAACCTTTAACATAATCTAGTAAATTTTCTAAGTTTCTTCCGCCACCCCGCCGGCTCACAGCCAATCAGGTGTTGCCACTTGGTGTCACAAGGCGTCGGCGGAGGAGCGGATCCCCTTGTTAGCTTAGCATTTCAGAATTTTTTTGGGATAATTGTCCTAAATTCTCCCGCCGGCCCACAAATCCACATCCAATGGATGGTCGACACATGTCTTCACGATGCGTCCCACTGAAGCGCGGAGCTTTTAAGTCTTTTAACCTTTTTCTCGCAAAATTCAAATTTTGCTAAATTTCTCCGACGGCCTGATGGGCCACAACCAATCATTGATTGAGACATGGAATCATTTAGGGAATTCGGAGGCACAGCTATTTTAATCCTTTGCGCTTTTAACCCTAAATTCTAAAATCTCTAAGTTTCCCCGCAAGTCTATTTCCCCCGTGACCAATTAGTGCTTGACACGTGGCGCCTTAGGTGACGGTGGAGGTGCGGATCATTTTGATCCCTTGATGCTTTCGGTAAAAATACTTAATGTCTTAAGTCCTTCCGGCGGCCCGATTTTCCGCCATAGTTTAGAAATGCCGACACGTGTCCTCTTCGAGCTCACGGGTGCGCGAAAGAAGATCACGTTTTTGTTCCAAAAGGGAAAATGCACTAAAATATTTCCCCAATGCGGGCGCGCATGGGAGTGAAATGCGCTTTTCACCCAAGGGCGCTAAGGGAAAATTTTCTTTCCCAGGCCCGCAGGCCCGCCCTTGGGAAAATTTTCTTCCCAAGGCCCGCCGGCCCATAACTTGAGAATTATAGGGAGTTAGAAGGACTTCTTTATATCATTGGAAAGGGGAAGAAATTTCCTATCTAATGGTTTTGTTTTCAAGAAAATTTTAGTGCGTTAAATATGTGAAAAATCAGGTTAAAGTGCAAGGTAAGCCTAAGAGTGGGTAAGTGGGAAATAACTCCCCATTAATTTAAAATGTTAATTCTAAAGTATGGGTTGACCCTTTAAGGGGTCATGTCATGGGGTAAGTGAATGTTTTCCTAACCCCATGTAAATGAGAACCGTGTCTATTTTTAGACCTAGTGGAATTAAATACCTTGGGTATTTAATTGTTTTGACCCCTTTAACCCTCTGAATTTTATTAGGGAATGTTTAATCTTAGTGTTAATCTAATTAATTGATAAATCAACACCTAAAGGAAATTTAATCTCTACTTGGCTGATTATACTCATTAATTGTATTGTGATCTTTAATGTTTGTTATAATGGAAAACTTTATCTTCTTAACATAATTGACCTTGATATATTTCTTTGTGACAATTGTTGCTTCGAGGCTTGTTTGTAGTCTCACCTTAAAAAAAAAAATAAAAAATATTATCCCATAATTTTTCTGACTAATCCTAGGTTGTTCTTGGGTCTCAAGTGGGTTGTTTTGGTAGGAGTTTACACTATAACTTTGAACATCTCATTTCTCGTATATGATTTTCATTCATCAGTATGGCTCATAGAATGAATATAGCATACAATATAGTCCAAAAAATTACACTTGTAGCAAAATTTGAAGAACTAGTTTGAGAAGTGCATGCTTGTTTCTACTTGTAGTGCTAAAAGTTCACGTAATTCCAAATTTTTGTAGAAGCACCGATAAATGTGCATAAACTATTAAAATATGTCAACAATAGGTGGATATCATTATATCAACTTTCTCATAGGGTGTACGATGAGTATCAATCCTTATTGGGAGTAATGTGATAGAATCACATGGATGTGGAGAAGGCTCACGATTTGATGTACACCATTTGAATGATATAGATACTTTTTTGATGTTTTGTTGTATCCTTCTCGTGTTGGATGAAATGCATCATTTAATTAAAAAAGTCCAAGAAATAGCTATATGTATTGGTATATTTTCTAGTTTGAGGAAACATGTTTGTTTGACAATGGAATGTTTGTTTCTCAACGAGATCATTTTTTCACGTCCAAAGATTGAGAGATGGATTAATTTGATAAATATTGGAAATCAAGGTAGATTTATAAGGTTAAACTTGTTTATAAAGTTCCATGATCTTTAATACTATTTACATGCTACATTTATAGCTATCTTTTTGTTAGAAGTGTTATTATGAAAAATCTTTTTGAAATTTCCTTTCTAATCAAGGGCACGATTGTTAGTTTATATAAAATTATATATTATTTGGTATTGAGCATAAAATTTTGCTATGTGAGCATAAACTCTTTGTGTATTTGCATTCATTTTTAAGAATTTAATGTCAAAGTATGCATAACATTGCTTGAATCCATCCTTTTAAGGGTCAATTATTGAATAAATAGTCATCATACCGACATGATATGAACTTCTATTATTTAGTGGTATCATATTAAATATTACAAAGTTAAATTAAAATAGATTAAGAAATATATTAGACCACGAAAACTTAATACGTGTACCCATTTCATATGGTTTTCATTTTATAGTTTTTTTTTGTAAATGTTGACTATTAAATATTATTCTAATGGTAAAATATTTAGGTTTACAGAGTAAAGTTTCAATATAAATTTAATAACACATATTTTTCAGAATATTATATGGCATCTAGTATTTATTAGGTATGATAAATTGTTGCCTTATTTATATAGTATGGCTTATCAAATCAATTTAATCTCTCATAAAATAAATAATATTCTTGTTGATAATAATAAATGTACATTATCAATTAACCAATTTAAAATGAAAATAGTTGTGATCTCAAAATTGTTCACATAGTTTTATCATGAAGTTCTTGATGACTATTATGGAGTGTGATTCAAAACATTGATCTAAAATTTATTCATGAAATATTATCTAGAAATATATTATCTAATTTTATGGACTTAAATACTATATCTTTTATAGATACACTTCATGAGAGGTAACTATGACTCAAAGATTAAGTTTTTGGAAAGTTGAGAATCAAACTAGCAACAAATGTTGCAGACTTAATATTTCAAAAATATGTTCATATCATACTAGGACTTATCTAAAATTCATGTCTCTCACATTTAAAATTTCATAGAAATAGTCATTTGCTATTCTAGTTCTCCACATCACACGTCTTCATATAAATAATATTTTAAAATAGCAATCTAGTTTTACAATTGATACTCATTTTATCATTATTGTTATGATGAATTAGAGCATATACTTTGAAATTTAGTCATAAAATGACTCACATAATTTTAACAAAACCATATTATCTAATTTTTGTGGATTGTGAAAATACTCTCTTATAAATGTCTTTTGTGTAAGAGAATTATGTGTGAAGACTAAGCTTGTTGAGAAACCGATAATAAAGCTAAGAAAGATGGTTACAAACTTAACATTTCTAAAATAATATTGAGATTATAAATTTAATCTAAATTTGATAGATGTTTCTCTCATTATATAATATATCACGAAATAGTTTTATAATTATTTTTTCAACATCAAAATATTTTAGATAACATTTTATGGAAATTTAAATTTATAATGGATTTTTATTCTATTCTCATCCATAATTTATTGAAAAGTATAATATAAAACATAAATATGAAAATTATTCATACAATTCAACACACACACACACACATGTGTGTGTGTATATATATATATGTATATATGTAATATATATATATATATATATATATATATATATATATATATATATATATATATTATGTATATGTATATGTATATGTATATGTATATGTATATATATATATGTATATGTATATGTATATATATGTATATGTATATATATGTATATATGTATATATGTGTATCTATATGTATATGTATATATACATATGTATATATGTACTGTATCTATATGTATGTATCTATATATATATATATATATATATATATATATATATATATATATATATATATATATATATATATATAACAACTAAATATAATTTATAATATAATATTAAAACTAAAAGATTACTTTGTATTGTCGTGACCACCAAAAACCCTTAAATCTAATTAATGGCATAATATTAAAATTTAAAAACTATTTATTATTAAACAAGCAATAGTTAACAAGTAGGTATAATGTTATAGCTAAAGAATAGAAAATTGGGCATAACTGAAAGAAAGAAAGAAAAGATAATAATTTAATATGTATCTTCAAGTATAACGGTTTATTGAGTGAGTCCATTTAATATTACAAATTTAAAAACTATTGTAACTATTATTTTCAATTATAGTATTGCAAAGACAATTCTTTCAAAAAAAACAACGTAGAAATTAAAATAATGTAAAATGTGGAAGAAACAGGACAGAGATATATTGGCTTATTGAAAATTAGAAGGCCGTCGTTATCTTTCAGTGAAAGTGTAAAATAGTTGGTAATTATTATAAGGCTTTCTCTATGCTTGAATTCGGATTCTTGAACGAGGATAGTTCTAGAAATAATAAATTTTGGTTTTACAATTTCAGTTTTAATCTTACAATTAATTTCTGTCTTTATCTATGTTTATGGTGCACGTTAATAATACACTCTTATATATCTAAATTTAATGAATTTCAATTAGGAATCAACCGATGTATAAGGCAACACATATTGGACCTCAATTTCTAGTGTCTTTTATTTCATGCTCTTTTTAGTGAAAAATCACATTTTTATTATGTGACCATGTTCTTTTTATGCCCTCCTTAAGTGATATGGATCTTCTCTCAAGGCCTTCTTATCTCGATGTAAAATTAAACCTTATATATATATATGTGTGTGTGTGTGTGTGTGTGTGTAGATATATATAGATATGAACATTTAATTTTGGTTAATGATTGATTATAATAAAATTGGATGATGTTATGTATTTATTTGTTTGATTATAATTGATATATCTATATATATATATATATATATATATATATATCCATATATATATATATATATATCAATTATAATCAAACAAATAAATACACTAACATCATCCAATTTATCTTTTATTTGGTATTTCCGTAAAATTAAATTTTAATCAGTTAGAGAATTTTATCTTTACAATTTATTCTGTTTCAAAAATACAATCAATTTGTGTTATTTCAAAAATATATTTAATTAACTATTATTATCATTTATTTCTAATTCATGACTTGTTTATTAATAGACTTGATTTTGCTTAGAGTGGTAACGATTGCATTTTAATTGGTAAGATTTCAAAAACATGTTAATTGAAAAGGATCGTTTAATATAAAACCCTAAATGATTGGGATGATTAGGAAACAAATAACCAAACCAAATGCATATGGTGAGATTAGAGACGTTTCTCGTGTGTTGAAAAGAAAAACGGCCAACGACTCTCCACGCAGTGTGCAGTCACCGCTTTGATTTCAAGATCGCTGCCTTCTAGAAATGAAACACAGTTTTGAAGAATTACTATCGATATATATTCAAGGCATCGCTTTCTTTTATTTTATTTTTTCTTGTCTGATGCTTGCAAACGGTAACCTGTAAAAGTCATCGCATCCAGTCACTTCCCATGATTCAAATGTTGGTCGAGATATAATAATTCCTCTTACCATTATTGATCTCTTCCATTCTTATTGGAATAATATTCAACCTCAAATCATTTCCATCACCATTCAATGCCAAAGATCTTGTATGGAACCTTTTGTCCCTCCTCCCCCTCGATCTAAATTTGTACTAACACCATTCTACATCACTTATTTTCCCTAGGATTATATTGGGGCCTGCTGTCCATGATGCCAATACAAGATGAGGAAGGCAATGAAATGGATGAAATCAACTAACTTTACCAACACCTCCTAATCACCTTGCTAAGGAAAAAAATACTCAACCAAAGGGATATGTTATATTGTCCATCAATTGCACAATAGAGGGCTACTCAAATTAATATTTTAAAATTATTACAAAGATCAATTACATCGAAGGACAAATTGTAAGAGGCATTATAGAATACTACTCTCCCAAAAGACAATCAACTCAATATTTTTTGCTATTTTTGTTCAAAAAAGTTTTTGCTTTCTTACTTTAAATTAATGAAGTGAAATAACAAAAACAAAACTGACCTTAGAAGATGGTGGGGTTTACCAATACCCACAAGATAGCTAATGTTGATACTTGATGGATGAATGATATCGATGGATCAAAGCATGCGCACAACTACTTCCTTCCAATGAGATAGGTCATCTACGATGCACAAACACTCAGAAAAAGATGAGATTAGATAGATGATTAGTGTCTTGGAATGTTGTTGTGATGAAGGGCTATCATACAACAAGATTATAATGTGAAGGCCTTAAAGAATGTCCAACTAACAAGTATGGATGGAGGAAGCTCTAAAGTAAGTTTACAAGCTATCAGCTAACCTCAAGCTAAACTTGAATGAAGGCCTAACACTTGTTTATATAGGGTCACCACAACAAAGAGAATTGGAAGAATTGTTGGCAATCCATGATTTGCGGAAAAAGGTTGAAACTGCTTCCCAAATCAAGGTTTTATTTGTTTTGACGAGGATCATGTATGTTTGAAAGAGGTTATATAGGCCAAGGAGGTTTTTAATTGTTAAGGGTTGTTTATTTTGGTTTTCTCTTATTTAATTTTAGTCTCCAAATGGTTTTGCGTGGTTTAGAGAGGATAAAATAGGATTTTACAGTTGTAGAATGATATTTCACTGAGTACATGTTAGGGGTAGGAATAAGACTTAGGATAAAGATTTAATAAAAACATGATAGTGATGTGATAATGAAGGGGTGATAGCGGATGCAAACGCTAGGATTTGAAGTGTGCTAATTTTAGGTGTCTACACTATTATAAATGCATTCAAGAACATTGATAAGGATATCACATTCGACCACAAAAACTTACCTCCTAAGCACATTCAAGACCAAATCTTAGCATTCTATGTGCCATCATTTGGATTTAAGGTTTCCTAATCAAGAGGGGTACTTTTAAATTATTGGTCAACATTGAATATTTCTCCTATCTCTTTATTACAACAATGGGCATTCACATGACTGCATTCAAAAATAATCTAAAATCATCAATGTATGTGATAATATTTTTTGGCCTATATTGGGAAAGATTACATCAATTTTTTTATTTAGTAGTAAGAAAGTGCTTACTACATTTCGTAATGCATAATACCCTAGGTCACAATATTTTATTGGGATGACCTTAGAATCATGATATTAAGGTAATACTAGCCACACTCCATGGATGTATCAAATCCATACATGATGGACATGAATATACAATCATAATAGACAATGATCCTTTTAATTATTGTAAAATTTAACACTCACCTTTCAAGATCCCTCTATTATTATTCCAACATAATGCATTTCAATTGATAACGTTACACATGTATGAGGTAGGCCAATTAAGTGAGAAACCTAATAGTGAGACCATCATGAAATCAAAAGAGAATTCCTTACAATAAAGACTAGTAGAAAGAATAATTAGAGTGTAATTAAAGATAACTACGAATAAATTAGAGAAGGCATGAGTAAAATTGGCCCATAACTAAGTGCACATGGAAAACTTATAACCAAAACAACAAAAGAAAGAGCAATCAAATCTTGGACTCTAGGTTAGTTACATGTAATTTTTAATCACCAACCCAACTTCCATTCTCATTAAGCCAATTAGAAACATTTAATGAGTGGTCATGGGGATACTTGAGGTATGTGTCATACTTCTCCCTATGGACCAAGTGGAACACACCCAAGACATTATGGACCCAAGCCCTCCCCCATGTCCCATTTTGAGAAAGTGATCCGGCATTAATCCACTTTTATTCATAGCTTTGATATTATAAAAACATTTATCATTCAACATTTTTATGAAAAATAAGTGATGGTAGTGTTAGGGTTTCATTGGTTTTAGTCGATATCTCTTTCCAGCCCTCACCAATAACTTATTTTTCCTATTAGTGGGACTATGAAACTTATTTTTACTATTTTCTATCAATGGTATTTGTGTGCCAAATGGTAATATTGCTTTCTATTTTTTGGTTTAGAATCCTTCTTCCCCATCATCAAGTGTATGCGGTCTTCAACATTTTTGATCAATGGATTTGTGATGGTCTTTTCAGGTTCTTCTTCACATGTGGCTTCTCTCTTCCAAGAAGATCCCACAACCTCTTCTGCTTTCACCACTGGAATTTTAAGGGAATTGGATTTTAAACCATTTTTCCATTGGCAACTTAGATTCTTGATGTTTCTTTTAATGCACTTTCATCATGTTTATGGTGGAAGAAGGTGTGAAAACACCTTATCCTCTTATCCTTTTCCTTGGTTGGCCTCTACCTATTGAGTGGTAGGATAGAGGAGGGAATATCGAATATAAATCTTACCTACGATCTAAAATGTACATATCACCCTATAACTTTCTAGGATTCTTCCTTGGCCTTTATGTGGGTAATGATATTTCTAGGATATTGGTTTCCCATAAGATTTTATCTTCCTTGAATCTTTGTGTATCTTGTGTCTTTGTATTTCAATATTTGTAGCTTTTTATAGTTGAGGGCCCCAAGAGAAACCCTTAATTTACTTATTTAAAAATATAAATAAATATAGAACCTTAATTTACCTTTAAAAATATAATAAAATAAGAACCTAAGGTCATTCCAAACATAACATTAAAATTCAATTCCATTTATGGCATGATATTGTACTGATGAATTGGTACAAAAGTAGTAATAATTGATGTGTATTTAGCTGCAAGAGGTTGAAATACCTTCAAAACACACACAAACAATTTGTCAAAAACCGTAAGCTTCAAAATATTTTTCTTATCATTCTGGAATGCACACAAAACTTTTACATCATTACCATCTTTCTTTTTTATTTCACAATAACTCTAAAAACTCTAAAATGCAAAAAATTACCTATTAGTAAAACACCTTGGATGGACCCCAAATTTTACATACAAAATATGCCTTCATAATTGAAGGCTTGTGCCAAATTATGACTTATTCTATAAAACATACAAAAATTTATTAAAAATATAATTTTTTTGTGAAAACCAAAAAAATGTTTAGAGTCGCTTGTGAACCAATAGACAAAAAAATCAAGCCTCAAAGTATGCCAAAATGACAATATCCTTTAATTAAATGTTGTTCTTTGAAAATTACTAATCAATATCTACCACCCTACCCCGCCTACCCTATTAGAAAAATAATAAGTCATTGTTTATTCAACGACTTAGTCGGTTACCATTCCTCTTCCGTCCACTTACTATTCCTCTTCTCGGTGAGATATTTGAGTCCAACCATTTCTGAGCATGTATTAAAAAGGGCGTGAGATTTTGAGCACTCTTCCTTGCGATTCAAAAACATTCCTGCGTGGAGTCGTGGAGCCTTGCATATGTGTTGAATAGCCCTATTGAGACTGGTTATCGAGGCGTGGCAGTTTAAGCACATTCTGGCTCTATAATTAACGTATGTAGCGAAGAAGATCACAAGTAGCGACTGATGTGTAACGCCCCGTGCATCGAGGACTTCTGGTTCTGAGGAAGGAAAGAAAGCTAGGCATGAAACATTTCCTCTTCTTTCGACGACAAAAAAATTTCTACCTGGCAACGTGTTATCTTCTTAGAGGAAAACAAATTCCAAATAACAATAAAAATGCCATAATAAATATTCCTTATAGCCTCTGGTCAATGCATGAACCTTCGTACAGTGTATTTTCCTTTGGAGTCGATAGAATTATCCAAGTTCTTCTTTTGAATCTCATGGTCATCGATTATGATCTGCGCATTGGGATTAGATGTTCAACATTGAGAAAAGGAAATTGTGTTTTTAGGGAAATGGTTCTCATTTTATATTCTATGCATCCACATTGTTAGCTTGTGTTCTGCCAATAAGATCGTGCCCCTTCTACACATTCCTTGCATGAACTAGAAAGTTATAGTTTTCATTGTCTTGGTGTCTGTACGTGGAGAATTATACATATATCTAGTTTATCACGTGCTTTCTTGGCAATGCGTAGTAGCTTGGTGGATGTATTTATTTGCTTGACCAAATTGAAAGAGAGGGGAAAGTTTTTCAGAGTATTGAAAGCAGGTGGGTGAGAGTCGGTTCAGTCTGGCAGGGGGCACTCCAGTGGCTGTCACCGTCTCACCAAATGCTTCTAACCACACAATGCTAGTCCAGCACGCCTCTGCCTCTGCCTGTACCTCGTGGAGTGTAGAAATGAATTTATCCTAGGGCAGTGCCGTGAGGAGGTGTTCGGATTGACAGCAGCTACAGGCAGAGAAGTAAACGTACCTCAGAAAACCAGTGGCCCAGAGAGAGTTTTGTGCGACTGCTGCCACAGGGCGAACCCAAGAAGCCATGGGTGTCGATCCTGATGTTCTGTTCTGGTTGCACGCGACCACAGCCATGATCGGCTGTTGCAAAATCTCGCCGCTGTGGTAGAAGAACGGGATACAGTTTTTGGTCGAGCTGTCTCGCCTTTCTTTTTGGGAAGTCGCCTCTGTCCAGGTGGCAGATCTCGCCTAGAAGAAGCCGATCAAATCTTGAGGAAGGTTTTGCTGGTGAGGCTGAGATCGTGTTCACTACTGTTTTCTTTTGCTGTCCGGAAGTTTTGTTTCCAGCGCCTTGCCATGGGTTTGTTATGGCGGTTCAGATGAAGCTGCAAGTTAGGGAGGTAGGCGTGTTACCTCCACGTTCTTTGGGTGCGGTATGGTGTGTTCTTGATGGGGAACCCACAACGAACAACTCCGCACGCTTATTTTCCAAAGCAGGAGTTTTTCTCGTGAGGCGTAAGCCGCTTGAGCGCTCCAAGCAAAGCTTTGTCCGACTATGTTGTTTTCTGTGCAGTTTTGAATGCATTTTCAATTCGGGATTTCTCCTTCAAGATAGTTTTTATCAAAATCGATTAAGTGACAGTGTGGGTGTTACCAGGAGACCCGATGAAATTTATTACAAAGATTCTCTGTGGAGACCTTGCTGCTCGATGTAACTCATGGGAGAGAATCCCATATGCGTGGATCTGTATCTTATCAGAATATTCATGAAGCACATTTTGCTTTGCAATTATATGAGCATCTTCTTAGAGTCACTATATTAGCAGGCAATAAAATGGTGCATGCTTTTGTGTAAGGGACAGATCACACCCACGGGCAGGAGATCTATGCAATGTTGGAGGTTTTCTTGCTATGTCCAGGGCCCTAGGAGACAGATTCTTGAAACGGTACGTGATATCTGAACCTGAAGTAACATGTGTAGATCGGACACATGAAGATGAGTGCCTCATCCTAGCTAGTGATGGTCTATGGGATGTTCTGTCAAATGTTTCTGCCTGTGAAGTTGCTAGAAAATGTCTGGCTGGCTATAGACCTCATTGCTCAAAGGGTATTACAAAATATAATCCTATAGGTTCCGCATCTGCTCTTCTTACCAAATTGGCTTTGGGATGGAGAAGTGGTGACAAGAGTTCCTCACCCCTTTCCGAGGCATCTAGGAAGACTGAGGAGTCGAATGAAGAACCATTCTCAAAGTCATCGGATCAGGATTCAGAGTCTCCGACAGAATCCCATGAACAAGCATCTCCCATTACGGTAGAGAACTTAGCTTCTGGTATTAATGTTAGAGATTCTATTTTGCAAAATGCAGTTTCCCAAACTGAGCCATCAAAGCAAGATCCAGTTGTACAGTTGGAATCTCAGTATTCGATTGTCAAAACTGCTCCAAGCTATGCAAGTGTTGGTTTTGTGCCTCAGATTAGCCATTATCCTTCATATGAACCTGCTTTGTCCAGCCCACATGATGTTTCTCGTCAACCGAGCATTGTGATGCAGCAAA
Organism: Taxus wallichiana var. yunnanensis; assembly: GCA_018340775.1. NCBI lineage: Eukaryota > Viridiplantae > Streptophyta > Pinopsida > Cupressales > Taxaceae > Taxus > Taxus wallichiana. The sequence continues at coordinate 553,449,338 of CM031244.1, read as the reverse complement.
TGTATGATCACAAATGGTTGGAATTGCACCCAGTGCCATGTCTTTCCCACATCAGCAAATGCAGTTGTTTCCCCAAGCCGATGAAGGAAAAGGTTGTGCATCATCACGGTAGATGCCTACCCGAGCCAGGAGCATGGTGTAACCTTTGTGTCTCGTGTCCGAGCTTCAAATCATGGGGTTGGTTTGTAGCTGTTTTCACCGCGTGAATGTGGCGCTAGCACGAGCTCGTAGAGCACTTTGGGTTAAGGGCAAGCAGCGGCTTTGAGACAAATCTTTTACACATGGAGATGGCGTTCTAAACCAGGCATGTTAAGACTAGCCCCTGAAATATTTTGCTTTCTTTTTCAACTTCATGAAATAAATGATCTACTACCTGAAATGACGCTTTAATATGAAATGTTGTGTTTGATTCTATCGATTGTCCTTGATTGCATTGGTTTCTTTATTTTCCTGTTCCTTCTCCTGAATCGTTGTTCCTTTCATGATTGGTTTGCATAGGGGAAAATTGTTGTTATCTTTACTTTGTTATAATTATATGGCTGAGAACAATGTTGTACTTGCTTTGTTTCTTTTGGATCAAATCATCTGAAATGGAAAGAGACATTCTTATGAAACATGGAAGCTTAAAAAAAAATGTTACCTTTCAAAATGTTTGGTTATGGCTACCCTAAGCGATATCAAATCAATAAAGGCTCATAAATGTTTGGGTCTGATTTCTGCTCGATAGTAGATACTTCTTGCTTTTGCTTCCTTAGGGGGTTGCCTTCATTAGTACTGCTGCCCCACTCGAATGCTTCTTTCCTCTTTGGCTTGTTCCCTTGCTTGTGCCTGACAAGATAGTTATCACCTTTCAGATCTTCTGAGTGTAGACTTACCGCTGGATAAAACAAAAATGCATGTATATTTCTTTTGCGGTGTTTTATCATCATTGATAAGGAGTATCAAAAATATAGAAATCTGGGTCCTTATCTAGAGTGGCTCTTGTTTTATTAGTTGTAACACTACTCCTTGAATTACCTTTCTATTGAATGTAATTTGTGCGTAAGTGAGAGTCCTCCTGAAATGAATTGATATTGTACAACTCTTTACACATAAGTGTTATATTGTCTTGGATAGTAGTATGTATGCTATTTATGAAGTTTACGAATGAAGCTTGTTTAGGCTTTCCATTTAAAAGTTGTCATGCTTGCCTACCTAGAGTGTAGCTTACTTGTGAGCTATTTTGTTTATTACTCGTTTCCTAATAAGGCTTGCGGCTTGTGGTTTCTTCATTAATATATTCTGGTATCAGACATTAGGAAGGAAAGAAGGAAATTTCATGATTGTCCTCAATGCCCGAAAGTAGATCAATGGGATTCAGGATACAACCTTTAGCAATAGTAAGTTCTAGGTAGAGAGAATCCTAGTTGCAGACAAAAGAAATTAGAGAGAATCCTAGTTGTTAACGTTTATTACTTTTAAAAGACCTTGTAAGGAAGAGGCGGTAGACCTCTTGTTTAGATTGTAACGATGGAATGTTTCCTTCGGGGTCACGTATCCCTTTATTGATATGAAACATCCTCCTGGAAGGACTGGGTAACTATGTTTTGGTTTCGCGTCTTGTTCGTAACTAGTATGTCTTTGACTCTCAAGTTTTTCTTTTCCTTTTATGGTGGATGGTTTGAATATTAGATTTAAGTCACGTAATCCATACGGTTGCATGATCAAAATTCTCTATACTATTGACCTTTCGTTCCTATCCCACGAGTTCTTGGATTGTTTCTTTGTTTTGTGATATACTGCTTGTTGGAATGTTTGACTTCCTCATTGTTGGCTGGTGTAGATCCTTACCTCGTGTGAAAAGTAGATTAGTGGTTTGTGCTTTGATCCTTTCATGAAGTAGAACATTCCTTTCATGTCAATTGTTAAATGTTAGCTTATTATTTCAATGCATAGACTTAACATGCTCAGTTCTTGCGAACTGACTTTAGTTAATATTTGTGCAGATGGATTATGCGAGTAGACTAGAAGAAAAGAGTGTAAAAGTTTCATCTGTACCATTATGAAGTTCCTTGTAAAAATGTCCAATGTGTTGTAAATTGTGTAACATTGCTTGTAAAGAGAGTTGATATGACCTCTTGCCTTGTATTGTTTGGTAATGGTGAAATAAAGTGTCTTGTTCTTGTGTAGTTAAGCTTGAAATTATCCTTGTGAGAAATGGTTCTCAATCTTTACATTGATATGAGTATTGTAAAACTTTGATCTTGAGAATAAATTGTTAAGTTAAATCTTTCTAAGACTTAGCGACAATATTTTATAAGTAAAGTAAAATGAGTCGGTTAACCCTTAAAGAAGCTAAACAAAAATAATAATTTTATATTCAACAAATAAATGTAAAGGTGATCTATTTGAAACCAAATACTTCCATGAGTGATCAAAATGAAAACATCCTTTGTGAAGTAAACATTTATAAATTGATACCCCTAGCTAAACTAGCGAACACTATCCCTTTGGGTGAACTCTTAAACAAGCTTAAAGGAAAACAATGGTTAGTTTCTGGAAGATATTAAGATTTAGTAAGTAGGAGAAGACTTTAAGTGAACTACTCTACAGTGTTTAAGAAATTAACTCAGTTGGTGAGATGAATTTGTGCAAACCATATATTGATTCCTTTGAAAACTTAAGTCATGAGCTAAAGGGTGTCTTACCAAAATAAATAAACCCTAACCATTTCTTACTGTGGCTTGCCCTAGCCGTGAGTGTGTCATGTGGATTGGACTTTCATGTTGTCTTGTCAAAAGAAAAATAAATTGTCCTTGATAAGTGTGAACGCTTCCGTGCTGACCTTGTGGTCTTCCCCGTAACAAGTGGTTCCAAGTGTTGGTTGTAACCAGGTGACGACATGTTGTGTCGTGTTGAGTCAAAGCAAGTCAAAAAAAAGTTATCCTGTATTTCACTGTGTTGTTCATGTGTTGGTATTTTTGGTGCGTTACACTTTGGTATCAGAGCGTAGGTTCATGCTCTCGAACCTATGGGCCGGATTGGTGTTGTATGGTGATGTTGCATGGTGGTGGTGGTGTTACATGATGATACTGCATGATGATGATGATGATGTTGCATGATGATGATTTATATTGGAAGAGTAATGTGCTTTAAGCGTGATGTGATTATTGTCGTAATTGTGATATTGTGAACGCACGTGATGTGTATGTCACTCAGTGCGTATTTGTCATCATGTTGATGTGTTGTGGATGGGAGTATTCTCTCTCCCTCTTGTGGATTCTATGAAGAGTTCACGTGTGAATTACTGCTTGTGATGTGTGAAAAGAATTATTATGCGGATGACGTAGTGTTGGAGCATTGTGGCATATTGTGATATGTGAGTGTATCAATGTGTTGTATGACTAGTTGATGTTAAAAGAAACGAGTTGTATCATGATGTTTTTACCATGTTCTGAAGAAATGTGTGTACAACCTTGTTATGAAGTAATTATTGTTATGTTGTGATGTTATTATGTTCATCGTATATATGAGTTGTGTAATATGTAATGCTTCATGTTGTGATTTTGGGTCATACGGTGAGTGTATGAACCCTATCGTATTGTGATTGCACCTTGGGTGTAGAATGTGGTAAAGTGATGTATTGCGCCCTGTGAATGTATAATTGTGATCTACCCTGTGTACCTACCCTACGTGAGACGTTATGGTAGCTATGTGTGTACCACCATGGTGTTAGTGATGTAGTTACATGTTATGTTGTGAGCCTTACACTAACCGACCCTGAGGGAGATCGGTAGAAGTGTATGTTGAGAGTGAGGAATGGTGTACCATGGGTCAATAACTCGAGTCAAAACTCGGTTTAGTAGATTACATGTGACTCTTTCCTCTCTCCCTATGTGGTTGTATGTATGCAACCCTAGTGTATCTATGACTATGTTTGGCCTTGTCGAAGGGTGGCGGGATTGATATATATATTTTACGAGCTGAGGCTCGATGTTCCGAATGCCAGGAACTCGTTGAGTACCCCTTGGTGGTGGCAGATAAGGCCACACACCTTATCGTAATGTGACATTATTATAAGTTGATTTTATTCGTAAATTGAGCTTTTATTTTATTTTGCAAGGACCAAAGATCTTTTCTTGATTGCAATGCTTTACAATTTTGGGCATTTCCTGGTTTGTGGCACTAACATGGGGATTTCGATACTAACTTTGGCCATTTGGTCATTTATTTTAGCTTGATTTGGGGTCTTCTTTTAAATTTGGAATTTTTACCGCCTTGCCCAAGGCTTGTACTTTGCCACTTGGCACTTTGACTGGATTGTTGTGCTGGTTCTAATGTCGTGATGTGTGGAATAGGGTCATGGGATGCACCATGGATTGGTTGGACCTATGGACCCGCTTCGTTGTATGGGGGTACGCCCCAAGGGGTACATATGACTAGCGGGTTATGGAGAACTACGCGTTATTATGTCACTTGGGTTAGGAGTGTCCAAACTCGATGTGCCTTGGGCACAGAGAGACAACCGGCCTCCTTGAGGGAGGCAAAAGAGTTTGAGGGAGGCATAAGAGACTTGAGGGAGGCATAAGAGACTTGAGGGAGGCATAAGAGACTTGAGGGAGGCATAAGAGACTTGAGGGAGGCATAAGAGTTTGAGGGAGGCATAAGAGACTTGAGGGAGGCATAAGAGTTTGAGGGAGGCTTATGATATTTGTCCAGTATGGTTGATGTTTCAGATATATGTTGAGTTATTGTGATGTTTGGTAGTGGTCTTTTGATGTGTGTGTACTCATGTCGATGGTTATGTGTTGTGATGTTGTGGACATGTCATTGATTCCCTTGTGGACACTATGTACCTGTAGCATGATTTGTTGTTATATGAGTCCTTCATTGATGCAAATTGAGGAAATGTCTGGTGGATTGTAGTACTCTTTTGGTTGAGTATTTGGTATGTCAGTCATTAATGTGTGATGAGTACCTAGGTTATGGGAAGTGTGCCTATTCTATTCTCGTATTTGTGTAACCTTTATGTGGTGTAATACAATCTTGAAGTATATACTTGTGTACTTGTGAATCTGTAGGGTCTTGTGAACCTGATAAGGTGTTGTGTTAGCAGTTCATGTTGGGCACCCACAATAAAGAATAAATCAAAACTCTTCAATGATAAAATTTTAAAAGGAATTAAACTAAGAATAATGTTAACGGAAAGAGACTAATGAAAATAACAAACAAGAAAGAACTGCCAATCTTCACAGAACATTTAAAGTTAAAATTTCTACCAAATGTTTCTAAGGCTACCCTGTGGCCGTGCTTTAATCAGCTAGATTTTAAACCATAGGGTGTACTTTCTCCTGTACCTGTTCTTGGTTGCGAACCATTTCTTTTCCGTTGTATTATGTCGCATCGAGGACGATGCTTTCTTAAGGGGAGGAGAATGTAACGCCCCGTGCATCGAGGACTTCTGGTTCTGAGGAAGGAAAGAAAGCTAGGCATGAAACACTTCCTCTTCTTTCGACGACAAAAAAAAAATTTCTACCTGCAACGTGTTACCTTCTTAGAGGAAAACAATTTCCAAATAACAATAAAAATGCCATAATAAATATTCCTTATAGCCTCTGGTCAATGCATGAACCTTCGTACAGTGTATTTTCCTTTGGAGTCGATAGAATTATCCAAGTTCTTCTTTTGAATCTCTTGGTCATCGTTTTTGATCTGCGCTTTGGGGTGAGATGTTCAACATTGAGAAAAAAAAAAAAAAAAAGAAGGGGAATTGTGTTTTTAGGGAAATGGTTCTCATTTTATATTCTATGCATCCACATTGTTAGCTTGTGTTCTGCCAATAAGATCGTGCCCCTTCTTCACATTCCTTGCATGAACTAGAAAGTTATAGTTTTCATTGTCTTGGTGTCTGTACGTGGAGAATTATACATATATCTAGTTTATCACGTGCTTTCTTGGCAATGCGTAGTAGCTTGGTGGATGTATTTATTTGCTTGACCAAATTGAAAGAGAGGGGAAAGTTTTTCGTGAGTATTGAAAGGTGGGGTGAGAGTCGGTTCGGCGCGGGGGCACTCCAGGTGGCATGTCACCGTCTCACCAAATGCTTCTAACCACACAATGCTAGTCCAAAGACGCGCCTCGCCTCTGCCCCGTACCTCGTGGAGTGTAGAAATGAATTTATCCTAGGGCATGCCGTGAGGAGGTGTTCGGATTGATAGTAGCAGCTACAAAATGAGAGAAGTAAACGTACCTCGAAAACCAAAGGTGGCCCAGAGAGTTTTGTGGATCACGCTACAGGCAACCCAAGAAGCCATGGGTGTCGATCCCGATGTTCTCGCTTGCGTTGCACGCGACCACAGCCATGATCGGCTGATTGCAAAATCTCGCCGCTGTGGTAGAAGAACGGGATAAAGTTTTGGTGGAGCTGTCTCGCCTTTCCATTTTGGAAAGTCGCTTCTGTCCAGGTGGCAGATCTCGCCTAGAAGAAGCCGATCAAATCTTGAGGAAGGTTTTGCTGGTGAGGCTGAGATCGTGTTCACTACTGTTTTCTTTTGCTGTCCGGAAGTTTTGTTTCCAGCGCCTTGCCATGGGTTTGATATGGCGGTTCAGATGAAGCTGCAAGTTAGGGAGGTAGGCGTGTTACCTCCACGTTCTTTGGGTGCGGTATGGTGTGTTCTTGATGGGGAACCCACAACGAACAACCTGCACAGTTATTTGCCAGGCGGCAGGAGTTTTTCTGTGAGGCAGAAGCCGTTTGAGCGCTCCAACAAGCAGTTTGTCCGACTATGTTGTTTTCTGTTCAGTTTTGAACGCATTTTCAATTCGGGATTTCTCCTTCAAGATAGTTTTTATCAAAATCGATTAAGTGACAGTGTGGGTGTTACCAGGAGACCCGATGAAATTTATTACAAAGATTCTCTGTGGAGACCTTGCTTGTTCGATGTAACTCATGGGAGAGAATCCCATATGCGTGGATCTGTATCTTATCAGAATATTCATGAAGCACATTTTGCTTTGCAATTATATGAGCATCTTCTTAGAGTCACTATATTAGCAGGCAATAAAATGGTGCATGCTTTTGTGTAAGGGACAGATCACACCCACGGGCAGGAGATCTATGCAATGTTGGAGGTTTTCTTGCTATGTCCAGGGCCCTAGGAGACAGATTCTTGAAACGGTACGTGATATCTCGAACTCGGTAACATGTGTGATCGACACATGAAGATGAGTGCCTCATCCTAGCTAGTGATGGTCTATGGGATGTTCAATGAAATCAAACGCTTCGCCTGTGAAGTTGCTAGAAATGTCCATGGGCCGGGGGTCTATAGACCTCATTGCTCAAAGGGTATTACAAAATATAATCCTATAGGTTCCGTGATCTCGCTCTTTCTTACCAAATTGGCTTTGGGATGGAGAAGTGGTGACAAGAGTTCTCACCCCTTTCCGAGGCATCTAGGAAGACCGAGGAGTCGAATGAAGAACTATTCTCAAAGTCATCCTGGATCGGGATTCGTAGTCTCCGTGGGTAATCCCATGAACAAGCATCTCCCATTACTTAGAGAACTTAGCTTCGGTATTAATGTTAGAGATTCTATTTTTTTGCAAATGCGCTTCCCAAACCGAGCCATCAAAGCAAGATCCAACAGTACAGTTGGAATCTCGAAATTCGTTTCAAAACTGCTTTAAGCTATGCAAGTGTTGGTTTTGTGCCTCAGACTAGCCATTATCCTTCATATGAACCTGCTTTGTCCAGCCCACATGATGTTTCTCGTCAACCGAGCATTGTGATGCAGCAAATGTATGATCACAAATGGTTGGAATTGCACCCAGTGCCATGTCTTTCCCACATCAACAAATGCAGTTGTTTCCCAAGCTGATGAAGGAAAAGGTTGTGCATCATCACGGTAGATGCCTACCCGAGCCAGGAGCGTGGTGTAACCTTTGTGTCTCGTGTCCGAGCTTCAAATCATGGGGTTGGTTTGTAGCTGTTTTTCACTGCGTGAATGTGGCGCTAGCACGAGCTCGCAGAGCACTTTGGGTTAAGGGCAAGCAGCGGCTTTGAGACAATCTTTTACTTATGGTGATGGCGTTCTAAACCAGGCATGTTAAGACTAGCCCCTGAAATATTTTGCTTTCTTTTTTCAACTTCATGAAATAAATGATCTACTACCTGAAATGACGCTTTAATATGGAATGTTGTGTTTGATTCTATCGATTGTCCTTGATTGCATTGGTTTCTTTATTTTCCTGTTTTCCTTCTCCTGAATCGTTGTTCCTTTCATGATTGGTTTGCATAGGGGAAAATTGTTGTTATCTTTACTTTGTTATAATTATATGGCTGAGAACAATGTTGTACTTGCTTTGTTTCTTTTGGATCAAATCATCTGAAATGGAAAGAGACATTCTTATGAAACATGGAAGTTTAAAAAAAATGTTACCTTTCAAAATGTTTGATTATGGCTACCCTAAGCGATATCAAATCAATAAAGGCTCATAAATGTTTGGGTCTGATTTCTGCTCGATAGTAGATACTTCTTGCTTTTGCTTCCTTAGGGGGTTGCCTTCATTAGTACTGCTGCCCCACTCGAATGCTTCTTTCCTCTTTGGCTTGTTCCCTTGCTTGTGCCTGACAAGATAGTTATCACCTTTCAGATCTTCTGAGTGTAGACTTACCGCTGGATAAAACAAAAATGCATGTATATTTCTTTTGCGGTGTTTTATCATCATTGATAAGGAGTATCAAAAATATAGAAATCTGGGTCCTTATCTAGAGTGGCTCTTGTTTTTTTAGTTGTAACACTACTCCTTGAATTACCTTTCTATTGAATGTAATTTGTGCGTAAGTGAGAGTCCTCCTGAAATGAATTGATATTGTACAACTCTTTACACATAAGTGTTATATTGTCTTGGATAGTAGTATGTCTGCTATTTATGAAGTTTACGAATGAAGCTTGTTTAGGCTTTCCATTTAAAAGTTGTCATGCTTGCCTACCTAGAGTGTAGCTTACTTGTGAGCTATTTTGTTTATTACTCGCTTCCTAATAAGGCTTGCATGGCTTTGTGGTTTCTTCATTAATATATTCGGTATCGGACATTAGGAAGGAAAGAAGGAAATTTCATGATTGTCCTCAATGCCCGAAAGTAGATCAATGGGATTCAGGATACAACCTTTAGCAATAGTAAGTTCTAGGTAGAGAGAATCCTAGTTACAGAGAGAATCCTAGTTGTTAACGTTTATTACTTTTAAAAGACCTTGTAAGGAAGAGGCGGTAGACCTCTTGTTTAGAGAACGATGGAATGTTTCCTTCGGGGTCACGTATCCCTTTATTGCTATGAAACATCCTCCTGGAAGGACTGGTAACTATGTTTTGGTTTCGCCTTGTTCTCGTAACTAGTATGTCCTTGACTCTCAAGTTTTCTTTCCCTTTTATGGTGGATGGTTTGAATATTAGATTTAAGTCACGTAATCCATACGGTTGCATGATCAAAATTCTCTATACTATTGACCTTTCGTTCCTATCCCACGAGTTCTTGGATTGTTTCTTTGTTTTGTGATATACTGCTTGTTGGAATGTTTGACTTCCTCATTGTTGGCTGGTGTAGATCCTTACCTCGTGTGAAAAGTAGATTAGTGGTTTGTGCTTTGATCCTTTCATGAAGTAGAACATTCCTTTCATGTCAATTGTTAAATGTTAGCTTATTATTTCAATGCATAGACTTAACATGCTCAGTTCTTGCGAACTGACTTTAGTTAATATTTGTGCAGATGGATTATGCGAGTAGACTAGAAGAAAAGAGTGTAAAAGTTTCATCTGTACCATTATGAAGTTCCTTGTAAAAATGTCCAATGTGTTGTAAATTGTGTAACATTTCTTGTAAAGAGAGTTGATATGACCTCTTGCCTTGTATTGTTTGGTAATGGTGAAATAAAGTGTCTTGTTCTTGTGTAGTTAAGCTTGAAATTATCCTTGTGAGAAATGGTTCTCAATCTTTACATTGATATGAGTATTGTAAAACTTTGATCTTGAGAATAAATTGTTAAGTTAAATCTTTCTAAGACTTAGCGACAATATTTTATAAGTAAAGTAAAATGAGTCAGTTAACCCTTAAAGAGGCTAAACAAAAATAATAAATTTATATTCAACAAATAAATGTAAAGGTGATCTATTTGAAACCAAATACTTCCATGAGTGATCAAAATGAAAACATCCTTTGTGAAGTAAACATTTATAAATTGATACCCCTAGCTAAACTAGCGAACACTATCCCTTTGGGGTGAACTCTTAAACAAGCTTAAAGGAAAACAATGGTTAGTTTCTGGAAGATATTAAGATTTAGTAAGTAGGAGAAGACTTTAAGTGAACTACTCTTCAGTGTATAAGAAATTAACTCAGTTGGTGAGATGAATTTGTGCAAACCATATATTGATTCCTTCTGAAAACTTAAGTCATGAGCTAAAGGGTGTCTTACCAAAATAAATAAACCCTAACCATTTCTTACTGTGGCTTGCCCTAGCCGTGAGTGTGTCATGTGGATTGGACTTTCATGTTGTCTTGTCAAAAGAAAAATAAATTGTCCTTGATAAGTGTGAACGCTTCTGTCCTGACCTTGTGGTCTTCCCCGTAACAAGTGGTTCCAAGTGTTGGTTGTAACCAGGTGACGACATGTTGTGTCGTGTTGAGTCAAAGCAAGTAAAAAAAAAAAGTTATCCTGTATTTCACTGTGTTGTTCATGTGTTGGTATTTTTGGTGCGTTACAACTTGTTCTTTAAAAATAGAAAGGCGTTCCCAGTGGAGATCCTAGGCATCTATCTTTGGAGCAGAAGTCTGTGACATGTCTTGAAAACAGGCTTGCATGTTGATTTTTGAAATTAGCAATCACGCAAGGCAATAATACAAAACTGTTTTGTTAGCATGAGAAGAAAAACGACCAGAAAACAAATTTGTCCTGAAGCATCTCACAATGCGTATCTATAGAAAACTGCTGTTGTATAATGTGAAAGCAAGTAGGAATTTGTCATACCTATTTTTATATTACTTTACTTGACATCATGTCGGCTTCAAAAATATTGCTGCCTGATGCCCACTATTGAAAGGGCCAATTTTGCTGCATGGAAGATAAAGATGAGAACCATTCTTCTATTTGAAGATCTATAGGAGATCGTAATTAGCGCACTCACTTGTCCCACCAACAAAGATGAGTAATCAAAGTACGAAAAGGTCGATGTAAAAGCCTTGATGTTGATCACACTAAGCATATCCAATGAGGTGTAGCCACACATTCGTAATGCGACAACATCAAAGAAGGCCTGGGATACGCTTTCCATGATCTACAAAGAAAAGAAATTGACAAAATTCTGCATCTCTAGTCAAAGCTTCATACCATGAGTATCCAAGAAGACGATAACGTGGAATAATTCTTAGAGTCGTGTGGCGAAACTATGAGTAGATATTTCCGCACATGGAGAAGAGGTCTAAGATAAATTGTTTGTCCCTCTCACACTGTGAGCTCTTCCGTTCCAGCCAAGACATTATCACCACATTGTTTGTCAAAATGATTACACATTTTGCTATTACTCAAACAAGCATAAAACGTATGCTTGCATATTCAAGCATAGGTCAAATTGGATATATCCTTATCGGGATCATTGATAGAGACTCAAATAATGGATATGCAAGCATGATCACTTACATGCTATTCTATATCTTCATGAATATAGGAACTTTTTCTTGTATTGTATTATTTAGTCTACGTACAGGAACAGATAACATTCGAGATTATGCAGGATTATATATGAAAGACCCTTTTTCGGCTTTCTCATTAACTTTATGTCTGCTATCTCTAGCAGGTATTCCTCCATTAGCAGGCTTTTTTGGAAAACTTTATCTATTCTGGTGTGGATGGCAGGCAGGTTCCTATTTATTAGTTTCGATAGGACTCTTTATGAGTGTTATTTCCATATATTATTATCTCAAAATAATTAAATTATTAATGACTGAACGAAACAAAGAAATAACTCCCCACGTGCAAAATTACAAATTATCTTTTTCAATATCGAAGAACTATATCGAATTGAGTATGATTGTATGTGTAATAGCATCTACATTACTAGGAATAGTAATAAATCCAATTATTATAATTGCTCAGGATACATTATTTTAGATTTAATTTTTAGTAATTAAATCTTTTTATTACTAACTAAAAGAACTCATATACTTTTACTAATATACTTAAAATCGCAAATATAATTATAGAATGAACTTATAATTATAGAATAAATAATTATAGAATGAACTTCTAATTACAAAACTTGATCGTCAAATTAGAAGTTCATTCTATACCATATTAGAAATATTTCTATTATATATGAGTAAAATGGAATTCAAACGTGTATAATTAAATTATACGTCACTACGTTCTGGCTATTTAGGATTAAACATAATGTTATTTGGGTAACATAGAAAGTTATACTCTCTATTGAATCGAAAAATGTTCAATCGTACATCTATTGATAGGAAAAAAAGAATCCTCCGATAAGAAAAAGAATTGATGATATCACCAGACCTATATCACGGATCTATATAAATACTCCAATACTCTATCCTTGTTAGCCATTTTATATTCCACATATAGCTATGTATTAATTACACGCTATATATATTAATATTCATGAAAAAAATTGGATGCCTTGATGGTGAAATGGTAGACACGCGAGACTCAAAATCTCGTGCTAAACAGCGTGGAGGTTCGAATCCTCTTCAAGGCATAATGATAATATTGTAACGCCCATTGAATTAGTCAATGGGCGTTACAATATTGAGGTATACAATAACCTCAATATAAGAATATAAGTCAGTCAATATTGAGTAAGCATAAGTTGATAATTAACTTATCAAGTTAAAGATAACTGACTTGGTTCATATTTGGTACTATGCTTACTGGTCGAAATAGTAATAAGTTTTAAAATATTTAGTCCTTTTTAGATCTTTTTTTTCAATCCTTTCGTTACTAAAGAATTAATATAATCCGGAGAAAGCCATTCTTGTTTAAACAGTTCATTCTCTATTTGTTTCAATAACATTGTGTTAGATATGAACATATTTGCTAAATATTCATAAATTTCGAATAGAGTATTATGAATAAAACATTCATTATATAATAATTCTCTATTTTCCCTTTCGTTCTCAACCAAAAATACTCAAAAAAAGGAACTCCTATCAATCCAACAAACAGAGTCAATATGCCCAATATAACTAAAGGCAATAGCATTGTGTTGCCCGATTCTTTCGGATATCCAAAATATCCTTTATGTACGAAAGAATAAGTAGCAACAAAACCTCTATTCTTTTTATTTTTTGAAAATCCTTCGATCTTATTCAAAATTTGGAATGCTTCTTTGGAGAAGGAAGTATTACTATTACTTCCTGTAATTTGATTTGAGAGAGAATTCACTCTCGTTTTAGTTTTACTTAATGTCCTGGATTCCTCCTCTCCCCACATAGAAGTCGAATATAATGTAATATGGTTGTTATATAAATTAACAAAATTTATACGAAAGTCCCCTTCAAAAGTAAGTAAATACATACGAAACATATAAAAGGCAGTTAATCCTGCTGTGAACCAAGTTATCCCTCCTAAAATGGGGGAATATAACTTACTATCACTAAGAATTTGGTCTTTGGACCAAAAACAAGCAAAAGGCGGAATACCAGAAAGAGAAAGTGTCCCTAAAAGAAATGTAATTCCTGTAATTGGCATATATTTCCTCAAACCACCCATAAAAGCCATATTCTGACTTTTACCAGGACAATATCCAACAATGGGTTCCATGGAATGGATAACTGATCCAGATCCTAGGAACAATAATGCCTTGGAATAAGCATGTGTAATCAAATGGAACAGAGCGGTTCGATAGGAACCTATACCTAGAGCTAACATCATATAACCTAATTGAGACATAGTGGAATAAGCCAAGCCTCTTTTAAGATCTTTTTGAGCGAGAGCCATAGTAGCTCCCAATAGAGCTGTTATTCCACCTATCCAAGAGATAAGACTCATTATTAAAGGTAAAGCTCTGAAAAGAGGAAACAATCGAGTTACAAGAAAAATTCCTGCTGCTACCATAGTAGCGGCATGTATAAGAGCTGAAATAGGAGTAGGTCCTTCCATAGCATCAGGTAACCATACATGAAGTGGAAATTGTGCAGATTTGGCTACTGGACCTGAAAATAAGAGAAAAGTACACGAAGTAACAAAGAATGAACTAACCCCATCAACGGCAATCAATTCGTTTAATTTTTCGGACAAATATTTAAATTCGAAACTACCCGTGACCCAATAAAAACCTAAGATTCCTAATAAGAGTCCAAAATCTCCCACACGATTAGTTATAAATGCTTTTTGACAAGCATTAGCCGCACTGGGTCGTGTAAACCAGAAACCTATCAATAAATAGGAACATATTCCCACTAATTCCCAAAATATATATATTTGTAGTAAATTAGGACTAATAACTAGTCCTAGCATAGAAGCATTGAAAAAGTTGAGATAAGCAAAAAACCTAACATACGTTTTATCATGAGACATATAGTTATCACTGTAGATCATAACCATGGTTCCAACTGTTGTAACTAAAACTAACATAATGGAAGTAAGTGGATCAATCAAATAGCCCAACTCTAACGAAAACTTATTGTTGATGATCCAGGACCAGAAATATCGATGGATAGGACCACCGGTAATTTGTTGTAAGAATAGATTGAAAGAAATAAACATAGCTACACTTAGCATAAAAATGCTAATAAGAGCCCATGTACGACGAAGGCTCTTAGTTGCCCCAGGAAAAAATAAGGATCCTAATCCGATTGGTACAGAAACTGAAAGCGGAAAGAAAGGCACGATCCGAGCATATTTATATAGAAATTCCATAGGAAGATCGAATCATTATTTGAAATGTTTTTCTATTGAACATTCTTGGTTTCCAATCCACTAGATCCGGAAGAAAATGACAAAAAAAGAATAGGTCGCATTCTAAGAAGAATGATAGAATATGGGATGGGATCCCATCAATTTAATATTCCATTGACCTTTTTTCATCCTTTTTTATGCAAATACCAGATTTAAACCGATCAATACTTAATACTCATCAAATAAGATGAGTAATGAAGGAACTCTAGTACCTAATTTTCAGTCTAGGTACTCAAATATAGATATAAAGATAGCTGTGTACACACACAAATTGTATATGAATGATTTAATATAATTTGAATTTAGTTTAATTAGCCAAAGATACAGTATTTATAATACTTCTTATACTGTAAATGAATAGTAGTAGTTATAATCGAGCTTAACAAGAAAGAATTAAACCAATCGGGGAGACAACCAAAAGTGAACAAATCCGAATTGATCGAAGTAACTATAACTAGTTATTTTCTTTTTTTTTATATCCGTTACTTCGCATAATAATTAGGACCAGATGGTCAAATTAAAAAATTGATTCAGCAATTCGTATTTGATTTGTAATAGATGACACCCATTTTGACAAATGGGTGGGGTGGGAACGGATTAACCAAAAGAAGGTGAGTCATTACTTATTTCAATTGAAAAGAATTGAGGGAGTTAAATCTTAAATCTTTATTAAAAATTAAAGTTTATTTTATTCATAAAAAACTATACAGTATTGATAATTGATAAGTACATACATGTCCTTCACATCGAACTAGATAAATGAATTAAAACTATTATTCATTATGGCAGTTCCAAAGAAGCGTACCTCTAAATCTAAAAAAAAAATTCGCAGCAATGTTTGGAAGGGAAAAGCATATCGGGCCGCAGCAAAAGCTTTTTCTAATTTCTATGGCTCACCCAAATAAAAAAAATATAGATCCTGGAGGATGATGCGTAACACCACCAAATAGACTACACCGATGTTGAAGAACAGATATGGGAACCATTTTTTATCTTCTAGGTAGAAGATACTTGGAAAGGTGGTCGGGGAAAAGGGACACGGTCATAAATTAGTTCCACTACAGCCGTTCTCCTTTCCCATTGGAAAAAGATGCAAAATGCATCATTCTTTTTAATTTAAGAATCCCGGATAAACTCCAGCATTACATGTTGCTGATAATTCTATTTAATTTAATTCTATCTATGCCAAAAAGATACTCAATAAAAACATAATAACCATATTAACTATGCAATTAATCATCAGTTATTTAATAATAGAATCGCTTGTTTCTTTCGGTCTGATAAATGGGTCATCGGACCGATGCTCTAATGATGATAAATCGTTTGTAGTTTTTAGTTACAAATTTAACTATTTATCCTTTTTTTCTTCCTAATTTTTAATTTCGTTCTTTATCCTTTCCCTTATGGTCAGATAGGAAGGAGTGCTCACTCAATTTTTTAAGATTACTCACAGCTATATTCTTTGTATATCTACTGGGACCATTTTGGGAAACATAGGGACATAATAGCTAAGGATTAGTTCACCTGTTAGATTCTTGCGATCTTCTAAATAAAATTATGGGAATGTCTACCTTCCTATTCACATCGCAATATCTAAGGTCTAATTGATCAGACAGTTGATAAAATAATAATAGGAAAGATATAGGAAAGATATCTAATTAAATTCATCCTAGTTTCTTTGTTTTATCTATGCCAAAATTGATGTTATTTTCCGACCGAATCATTACAATGGGAAAGTAATAATACAAAACCCTTCTCCTTTCTCGTTGTTACATGTTGTTGTTCTGATTCCATTGAAATCATTTTTTTTAGTTATTCTATTTGTTCAATGGCGTAACTATCGAACCGATCTGCTCCATTTGATTACACATGCTTATTCCAAGGCATTATTATTCCTAGATCTGGATCGATTATCCATTCCATGGAACCCATTGTTGGATATTGTCTGGTAAAAGTCGAATATGGCTTTTATGGGTGGTTTGAGGAAATATATGCCAATTACAAATTACATTTCTTTTAGGGACACTTTCTCTCTCGGTATTCCGCCTTTTGCTTGTTTTTGGTCCAAAGACCAAATTCTTAATGATAAGTAAGTTATATTCCCCATTTTAGGAGGGATAACTTGGTTCACAAAGCAGATTAACTGCCTTTTATATGTTTCGTATGTATTTACTTACTTTTGAAGGGGACTTTCGTATAAATTTTGTTAATTTATATAACAACCATATTACATTATATTCGACTTCTATGTGGGGAGAGGAGGAATCCAGGACATTAAGTAAAACTAAAACGAGAGTGAATTCTCTCTCAAATCAAATTACAGGAAGTAATAGTAATACTTCCTTCTCCAAAGAAGCATTCCAAATTTTGAATAAGATCGAAGGATTTTCAAAAAATAAAAAGAATAGAGGTTTTGTTGCTACTTATTCTTTCGTACATAAAGGATATTTTGGATATCCGAAAGAATCGGGCAACACAATGCTATTGCCTTTAGTTATATTGGGCATATTGACTCTGTTTGTTGGATTGATAGGAGTTCCTTTTTTCCGAGGCCAAATGAATTATTGTATTTATCCTTTAGTTATATTGGTAGAGCGCGCTTACGATAATTGTTAATTGTTGTGGTGGGCGTGAAAATGGTAGATGATCCAGTCAACCGCTGCGCCTCAACGCATTTCGGGGAGAACCAGCTAGCTCTGGGTTCGAGTGGCATTTCACCCCTAACCACGACTCATCCGCTGATTTTTCAACATCAGTCGGTTCGGACCTCTACTTAGCTTCACCCAAGCTTCATCCTGGTCATGGATAGATCACCCAGGTTCGGGTCCATAAGCAGTGACAATTTAGTTGCCCTATGAAGACTCGCTCTCGCTACGGCTCCGGTGGATTCCCTTAACCAAGCCACTGCCTAAAAGTCGCCGGCTCATTCTTCAACAGGCACGCGGTCAGATCTCCTCCCACTGCTTGGGAGCTTACGGTTTCATATTCTATTTCAATCCCCGCTGGGGGTTCTTTTCACCTTTCCCTCACGGTACTACTTCGCTATCGGTCACCCAGGAGTATTTAGCCTTGCAAGGTGGTCCTTGCTGATTCACAAGGGATTCCACGTGCCCCATGCTACTCGGGTTAGAGCGTAAGCTGTCTGGAAGCTTTTGACTACTGGACTTTCACCATCTAGGGTGCGGTATTCCACCGACCGCTTCGTCTAGCAGCACGACGCTTACATTGCTCTCCCACAACCCCGTTTTTAACGGTTTAGGCTGATCCCATTTCGCTCGCCGCTACTACGGGAATCGCTTTTGCTTTCTCTTCCTCTGGCTACTAAGATGTTTCAGTTCGCCAGGTTGTCCCTTGTCTGCCCATGGATTCGGCAGCAGTTAAAAAGGTTAACCTATTCGGGAATCTACGGATCTATGCTCAATTTCCACTCCCCGAAGCATTTCGTCGCTTACCACGCCCTTCTTCGTCTCTGGGTGCCTAGGTATCCACCGTAAGCCCTTCCATTTTTTGAACCTTGCCGTTCAAGGCTGTGCCATCCTAAGGTGCTGAAAAAACAAGGAAAGCACCTTAGCAACGTCCATGAATGGGAAATCATAATGGATTAAAACTGACTCGGCATAGTAAGTCATTCTAATTTTAGAATTAATATGCCATTTCAACTTCTTCTAGCATTGCATTGAAGAAGTATCAATGACTGGAGGGAGATAAGTGTAATCGAACCACTGACATCCGCCACAAGATAAACCACTGTCTATTAGTTGCCTCCCCGATAGATTTTATCTATAGAGATAGAAGCCAACAATAGATAATAAGCTCCCCCACGAACACAGCTCACAATAAAGAGCAACTGCTCCCCAGTTGGGTTGGAATCCCTATTCCATATATTAGGGAAGTTATGGATTTTCAATTTTAATTTTTTTTTAACCCGACTCAAAATCTGGTTTATCGAGAATAAAGTAGCCATTCTTGGCTACCGGGGAACGCCCAGATTCAACGAATGAATATAAAAAATTCGTTGGAGGAATTTTTTATTCCTGGTTCTAATTCTAACAGAAGGAGTACGCCATGCTACTGTGCCTTGGAGATCCACATCTCTGGATCAGGCGTTGATGATCACATTGAATTTGAATGAACTATCAAATGTGGCTGATAGCCTTCACAGCCCAGCCACAACAATTAACAATTATCAGGGGCGCGCTCTACCAATATAACTAAAGGATAAATACAATAATTCATTTGGCCTCGGAAAAAAGGAACTCCTATCAATCCAACAAACAGAGTCAATATGCCCAATATAACTAAAGGCAATAGCATTGTGTTGCCCGATTCTTTCGGATATCCAAAATATCCTTTATGTACGAAAGAATAAGTAGCAACAAAACCTCTATTCTTTTTATTTTTTGAAAATCCTTCGATCTTATTCAAAATTTGGAATGCTTCTTTGAGAAGGAAGTATTACTATTACTTCTGTAATTTGATTTGAGAGAGAATTCACTCTCGTTTTAGTTTTACTTAATGTCCTGGATTCCTCCTCTCCCCACATAGAAGTCGAATATAATGTAATATGGTTGTTATATAAATTAACAAAATTTATACGAAAGTCCCCTTCAAAAGTAAGTAAATACATACGAAACATATAAAAGGCAGTTAATCCTTCTGTGAACCAAGTTATCCCTCCTAAAATGGGGGAATATAACTTACTATCACTAAGAATTTGGTCTTTGGACCAAAAACAAGCAAAAGGCGGAATACCGAAAGAGAAAGTGTCCCTAAAAGAAATGTAATTCCTGTAATTGGCATATATTTCCTCAAACCACCCATAAAAGCCATATTCGACTTTTACCAGACAATATCCAACAATGGGTTCCATGGAATGGATAACTCGATCCAGATCCTAGGAACAATAATGCCTTGAATAAGCATGTGTAATCAAATGGAACAGAGCGGTTCGATAGAACCTATACCTGAGCTAACATCTAATACAAAAGGAGAACCAGGGGGCCACATGTTCACACAAAAGGATAATTGTTAATTGTTGTGGTTGGGTTGAGCTAACCTCACACAAAAGGAGGTGAGGTTTGTCAAAATGTGAACTTTTTGTAATAGGAATAATCCATTCAGACAAAGTCTGACAAGAAGAGTAGTAGACGAAGCATTGATCTCGAGGCATAAAAAGATTTAGAAGCCTCGCAAGGGAAAACAAGAGAAGAAGACGAAGAAGCAACCAAAGAAGCCACAATAGAAGCAAAATTCTCAAAAGGTAAATCAATGCTGTCACATATGCACCATGATTACTCATGATAATATGAACTATTGGTACAATGGTCACACACGAAATTCGGAGAAGAGAGAACATGTGGCCAAGGTGATTCAAAGAAATCCAAGTGATGTCCTCATGGAAAGAAGAAAAAGGACATGTCACACCCAACAAGATGATGAAAATGTCCCAAAAACAACACATTGTTGCGCACATTATCAATATGATTTGGTTCTAGTCTCCTAAACATCGCAACCATCAAATAATGTTTTGTTGATTGATTCGGGCACTAGCAAGCATATGAGAGGAGATAGAAAGTTGTTTGATTCATTGACCAATCGACCCACTAGAGATCAGTCCAATTACGGACACCAACGAGTTTGTAGAAGAAGGAATAGGCAATGTGGCCATTCCTCTCAGGACGAGAAGGTGTATTCTCACAAAGGTGTTCTATGTCCCTGGCTTGAGCACAAATATCTTGTCTATCTCTTAGATGTTACATCACGACCTCAAGGTGGAATTCTTGGTTCAGAATGACACCAAATCATGTATGATATGTAAATAGGGTAAGATACTTGTTAGAGATTTTTTGAAGAATCATTTATTTCATTAGATTCAGTTTCATCCTCTGCAATTGTGTTATTTTCCTCCATGGTGAAATCCACTGCACTTTGGTATTATCGCATAGATATCTTTTTGTCAACTCCCTCTCATCGACAAATTCAAGGAGATGGTATGAGGACTTCTTCCTCTCTCTCAATCATGACCTATTTGTTCTAGATGTCCGATAGGAAAACAACATAGGGATCCGTTTGAGTTGAGTACATTCCATACCAATAACATTCTCGAGGTCATGCATACCAATCTGTGTGGACCCTTTCTTGCCTCATATAAGGGGTTTCAGTAATTCAATTTGTTCACTGATGATTAATCCCTCAAGAATTGGGTGTTCTTTCTCCGAAATAAGAGCAAAGTTTTTGAACATTTCCAGACCTTCTATAAGAGAGTTGTTTAGTAGACCGGAAACCATTTCTTTTCCTCCTCTCATATCGAAGGGGGAATTCACGTCCAAGAAATTATTGGAATTCTTGAAGGAGCACGACATCACACAACACCTGACTACCCCCTATACTCCCCAATATAATGGAATTGTAGAACGTCATAATCGGGTTGTCATGGAGATGGCTCGTTGCATGTGTTCCACTGTGAAGTTGAGAATATATTTTGGGCGAAGCAATACATACCGTTGTATATCCTGTGAACCGAGCACCTAAAGATATCTTGAAATAAAAGACACCTTATATTTCTCATTTGAGAGAGGTATGTGTAGTAATAGTCTCGCCCATTTTGCCTTTTAAACCTTATATTTCTCATTTGAGAGTATTTTTGGATGTGTTGGTGCTCAAAGTCTCAGTCTTTCGCTCTTTTTCGTATTTGAGCCTTGTAACATTTCTAAATTCTTTCTGTCCTTGGAGAAAATTTCATTTCCGGGCTCAAATGGTTGTTTTTCTATATTTTATATTTGGTTTGACGGGCATTTCTCTAGTCAAATTTGCATCCTTGCATCGACAGAAATGTGGCTTCTTTTGGTTGGACTCACTTTGGGTACTTCAAAAAATTCTATGAATAGCCTCAACTTAAAATTTTCCACGTGGAGGAACGACGCTCATTTGAAGATTTACTTTTTGGTTTGGCCTTGGAGTAGTGTTGGGAGGACACGTGGAGGTTTCCATTACTTCACCTTAACTTAGATAAATTTTTGTGTAGTTGGATACGATTTGGCGACGAGAGACACGTGGAGGCTTTCACAGTCTTCCCATACTTAATCTTTTTTTAAAAAAATTTTTGGGAGGTCTTGGGACATGTGGAGGAACCACGCATGTTTGGGGACTGGCCTTAAGTTTCATTTTAAAGAAGCACTAAGGAGGACACTTGGAGGCCTCCACTCACTTTGCATTTTGCTTGGACTTTTCAACGGCCAGCAAGGAGATTGCTTCCTAACACATGGTGCCATCCATTTTCAAGCCTTGGGGCGGACATTTCATTCAGGTCTCAAATTTTGGGACC
The DNA here is from genome assembly GCA_018340775.1 of Taxus wallichiana var. yunnanensis. Classification (NCBI taxonomy): domain Eukaryota; kingdom Viridiplantae; phylum Streptophyta; class Pinopsida; order Cupressales; family Taxaceae; genus Taxus; species Taxus wallichiana. The sequence continues at coordinate 553,427,068 of CM031244.1, read as the reverse complement.
ATCTCAAGGTGCACACATGGCATGCGTGTTGAGCTTGAAAAGTCAAAAGGGTGGGGAATTTTTCTAGGCAGGAACATGTGGTTTTTCCTCTCTTTTCTCAAAAGGTCTCAAATTTTGGGGACCATCTCAAGGTGCGCCATTGTGATGCATGGTAGTTTGAAAAGTCAAAAGGGGGGGAGGCGGACCATCGGGGAAACTTAGATTTTTTTCCTCTTATATTCAAATGACTAAAATCATCAAAATAACCCATGGGCCCGATGGAAAAAGGTCAAAGCTTGCTCCAGTCAATGGCGGAGGTGTAGACTCTCGGGGGAAATTTGGAAAATTTTCCTTTGGGGAAAAGGAGTTAAAAGTATAAAGGGAGCGGGGGTTCCACTTGGGACCCACATTGGAAACTAGAAGCGGAAGGGCGGAGCTGGGGGAAACTTGGAAAATTTTCCTTTTTCCAAAAAAAGGGTCAAATGGCAGAATTTATCCACGTGGTTCCTTTGGGACCCACCTTAGGACACGTGTCAGGCTCATTTCTCAAGGGCGAGGTGCGGAGAAAAATGTGAAATTTTTACATTTTTTCAAAGGGTCGTAAAAAGTCAAAAGGAAGCCCCGAGCCCATTTTAAATTGAATCTTCCACGTGGATGACCCAAATTCAAAGTAAAGATCAACGAAAAATTGTGTGTCTAAATCTGATTTTCCCCCATTTTTACTAAAAGCTCCTGAAGTGTGAGTCTTCATGATTTCTTGGTATTTCCTACATGCCAAATAGAGAGGAGAGTTAATTTTGATATCTAAGTTTGGTGGGGAGATCTGAGACGTCTTTTGCCATTAAAATGGTCTAACTATCGGGCTCGATCTGATTTTCCATTTTTCTTCTCCCAAGCACGCAAGGAACCAGATTTGACAGATTAGGGGTGAAGTGGTTGGCGAATAGAAGGAAGAGTGATTTTCTAGAGGAAGGAGTTGAATGCGGAGATATTCAAGAGATCTACCCCCCTGAGCACCTGGTGACTTTTTGTAGATCTGATTCAGGAATCACGATCATGATCATGGCAAGCACTGTAGCACTCAATGTCTAGATTTTTGGGGAAAAGGGTCTATTGTAAATGTTATAAATGGCACAAATTTATCATGCAAATGGTTGGAGTGTTAGGGGTCGGGACTAATTTTTCTAATAGAAAAAGCTTGATAGAGCCCATCTTTTTGAGAAGCCTTGAGAAGCCTGTATATCTCTTTTTTTTATTGAATTTGATCATGTCAAGGTGGTTGCGAGTGTACAACCATTGAAAAGCTCTGAGATTGTTCTAGAAACTTTCTGTTGATAAATTTAATCAAACTCGAGTTATTCTTGTGTTGATCTTGAACAAAATGTGTTTGTTTTATTTCTGAATGTATGCAAATAGTTTTTCTTGTTTTTGTTGCAATCTTGTATTAAAATCTGATTCAATCACACAGTCTCAATCCTTGTGACAGTTTAGTGGCATCTGCAATTTCATTTCTCAGAGAGCTTTCATCTGGAGTGAAATAAACGATTTAAAATCACTTTTCTTTCATCTGTTTGACAGAAGATTATCTAAGCCTCTGGGTGTACCTTAGGCATGATTTGGCTTAGATCTTGATGCTTTGTTGGGTTTTCTAACTCGAGCCTTCATGTTAGAATCTCATAGATTGTGTGAAAAAGTGCTAATTTGGGCCTCCATTGAAGCACATATTCTAGTTAAAGAAACATTTTAGTTGTTATGTGGCATTTTGTTGGTTTAGTCTTCCATTTTGTAAAATCTCTCAAGGATTTGGTAAATCAAGTTCACTCTACCTCACCTCCCACCAAAATCCATTTAAAACATCCAATCTTACCCGTACTACCCCTATTTGTCCTGTGTGTATACTAAATGCATAGTTTCTATTACCAAAACATGCAGAAACAATCAGGTTTCCAAATGTCTTTAGTAACCTTTGCCTTGTTTTGAAAATATCTCCATAATCTGAAGTGACAACTCGTGAGAGTCAAATTTGGTGTGTTGATCATATTTTCCCAAGGTCTTCTCTATAAAATTTGTGCAAAAAGAAGGATTTACTAACATTCTTCAATAATGGAGGTTACAAAATAGGTTCTCTTACCTTGGTTGAAAGGCACAACCTAAAATAGTTAGGATCAGATCACATCCTTTTAAGGTGCTACCCACTCCTCTCAAAGCCTGAGTGCTAAAAAGTTAGATAGACTTACTTCCCCAGCTACAAAATGACATATCTTCCTCTATGTCCTATCAAACTATCTATCTCGCCTTTGAGTGTCCTTTCAAACCCATGATGATGCTCTCACGCCTTTGAAGGAGATTAAATTTGGGTACCAACATGCTTCCCATTGGAACATTGTTTGATTCATACATTTTCATACTCGTTCTACAGTAAACATTTCTTATATGCTCTAAGTGCCAGAATCTTGTTTCAATATCATCCTGTGTTCGGGCTTGTAAGAGGTTTCAAGTTACAAGTGTTGTATGCAACTTTCCAGTCTCTACAAGTTTTTTGCACTAGTATTCACTGATAAATTTTGGTAAAGGAAGGTCATATTTTCATTTCCAGTTTCTAGTGCTAACAGACATTTGACAGATCATATTTTAGTGCATTTGCACAACTAAGGTGGAAATCCTTAGTGGTGAATCCTGTTGATTTGGTTTTGATAAGGACCAGTGTCTCAAACTTTGTCAAAGTAAGATTTGTTACTAATATTTGCAAAACTGGAAGGAAGAAGATCTTTCTTTGCTAGGGATCCTACTAGGACATTGTTTCCTGAGTTAGGAAAAGCAAAGTCAGAAGGAAGAAGAGCCTGGAGAGTTGTGGGAGATCAGTAGTCAAGAAGAGAGATCCCCATTCATGAAAGTGACCAGCCTATCATTGAATATTGTCATTCAAGTGCTTCTGAATCAGGTAGCCTCTTTGTGGAATTGAATTCTCCAACTGGAGAAGGGCCTTCATTTGATTTTGAAAAGTTTTCTTCCCATTCTCCCTGTCTTTTTAGAAGTTGATAGGGATTTCCAAGAAGCAAGGCCTTTAGAGGGTATCCATTTTGAAAGCTATACTCCTGTATTTCAAAGACCCCCTGCCCCTTATCAATTTGTTTCTCCCCCAAGATCACCTCCTCGAATCAATATGGCTCAACCCCCACCCAGACCTCCATTTTTGTAAACACCTTTGGACCTATAAATTTTGTGGGAATGGTTGGTTATCCAAATGCAGTACCTCAAGATGTAAGGAACAAACTACCAAAGTTCTAGGAAACAATGCTATAACTAGTGATCAACATCTAAAGCTTTTTATCAATATGATGGAAGACTTTGAGATTGAACATGAAGATGTATACATCAAATTGTTTGTTCACACTTTGGAAGAGGATGCAAGGGACTGGTATAAAGCATTTCCAGATAACTCTATTGATTCTTGGACTGAGATGAACAATGCATTTAGATTGCAATATGGTGATAGGAATGACCCTAGGTTTCTTCTATCAGAGTTTGAAAACATCAAGAAGAATCCTAATGAGTCAGTACATGATTTCAACACAAGGTTCAATAAGACTTTGAGAAGATTTCCTGTTAGCTTAAGAGGCCATGTGATGAATCATGTTTGATCAAATATTCTAGATGCATTTGATAAAAAGGCTTGCTTACTACTTGAGGGACAAGAACCCTACCAATTTGAGGCAAGCATTCACTATGGCTTTGCAAATTGAAAAATAATATCAAGGCAATTGGAAAACCTCCTAAGAGGGATGGTGTGAAGTTGGTTAACCTAGAAAAACCTCAAACAAGTAAAGGCTACTTGCTGATTTGGAGGAAGTTGTGAAGACTTTGGCAGGGGCTGTCAAAGAAATTTCCTACAAACTAGCCCGAGATGAGAAAGGAATTGGGAAAGTTCACAAGGACAACACAAGCAACAAGGCCAAGATAGATTTACAAATCATCAAAGATCTGATGATAGAGGCAAAGGACCTATTGGATTTGGAAATAGGCAGCCCCAAGGTAGGGAAAATAGAATGGTGCTTGATCCTTTGGTTGCTAGAGTTGTTGTTGTGGAAGAAACAAAGGTCATTGATTGGTGTGACAAATGTTTCATGCCCCATGCTCCTTGTGAAGAAGATCAACAAAGAAGAAGAAGAAGCTGATGATGATAATGATGATGATGTTTGCATGATGGGTTGCTCCACCAGCTCACAACAAGGGGCAACTTCAACTGAAGTAATAAGTGCTTGAATGCTTGCCACTTTTTGGGACTGCATTCATAGGGTACCTATTCTTCCTCCTCTCATACTTTAGAAGTAGATATTGTACAAGATTTTGAATTTCCCAATAATGAATTTGAATATTTAAGGGCTTTAATGATAAAGAAGTATGATGGAGGAATCCCATCTGAGGAAGATAGACAATTATTGATGAATGTTGTTGTTGCTCAAGAGAAGGAATATAACACAAGAAGTAAGGTTGTCAAAGGGACAGGGCCTCAAGCCAAGCCAAAATCTCCCTTACTTTCAAACATTCCTAAAGAGGTCCCAAGAAAGATGCATCTACCAAAATCCTATAGTTCCAAACAAAAATCATACCCCTCCTCATGCCCAAGCTATCAAAAATCTTGTACCACCTAATGAGTGTGTTAGCTTTCCTTCCAATACTACCTTGCCAAAGAATGTCCCATATGACATTTCCCAAGTTTTAAGTCAAATCAAAGTCTATTTTTCCAATTGTTGAGTTGCTTAGGATTCCTGAGCACAAAAAAGAGGCATTTGAATTTTGGGATTGAATGAAGAGAAGACTGTCTTAGGCAGAAAATGTAAACATTGTGGAGACTCCTCCAGTCATTGAAGAGTTAGAGACACCACCAGTGTTGGAGGAACTAGGTGAACCACCTGAGGTTTATTTGGGGACATCCTTGGTGGAATCTCAATTAAATGTGGATCCATTCTTCACCACTTTGATCATAAAGGATAGATTTGCTCCACAACTGTATGTTTGACTCAGGGGCATCATGCAATGTCATGCCTCTGGAAGTCATGAATGAGTTGAATATTAAAGTAACAACAACATATGGGAAGTGCACTTGCCATGGACTCCAGAGAAGTTCCAGTAGTGGGATGTGTGAAGGGTTTGGTGGTGCAACTTGCAGCTTACCCAGGTAAAAATTTAAAACTTGATGTTGTCATTGTTGACTTGCCCAGCCAAGTGGGGTATGTTGTTATCAAGAAAATGGGATGCAAGTGTTGGTGGGAGTGTTCAAATGGACATGTCTTATGCCACCATCCCAATTGAGGGAAGCCTTGTCAAGTTGTATGGAGAAAAGAAGATGTTGCACCTTATTGAAGACCCCAACAATGCATCATATGAAGTATTGTACACAAATGTTGATGCTGATAATTTTGTAGGATTTGCTTGATGGAAAGGAGCACAAGATTGAAGAATGCAAGTGTCTTGAAAGCAGGCTCTCCTTGGACTCTATTGTTTGATGGAGCTTGCTCCAAATTTGGAAATGGTGTTGGTGTTGTTCTTGCTTTCTCCAAGCCAGGAAAAAGTGTTTTTTCCTTCAAACTTAATTTTGAGTGCACTAACAACATTGCTTGAGTATGAGGCACTATTTTTAGGTTTAAGAATTGCTTGGAAATATGGTGTCAAGGACATTATTGTCAAAGGAGACTCAGAATTAATTGTAAAGCAAGTCAAAAACTATATGCCACAAAGAATCAATGAATGAAACAATACAAGCATGCAGTTTGGGATTTCATTGAGATGTTTGATTCATTCAACATTGTGCATCATGATAGAAGTTCAATGATTTTCCAGACAATCTTGCAGTGTTGGGATCTCGGTTTGACAATTGTACAATGTCCCCATATTGTGAATATGATGTTGAGGTGTTGACAAGACCCTTCTATCCTTGACAATATTAAACACTGGCAAGTTTTTGATGATGATGCTCAGAGTCGAAGATTTTTGCAGAACAAAGGGAGTTTGTTGATCAATGCATTGATTGGGAGCCAATGGTGTGTGTAATAGAGGGAAAAGAAACCTTATTTGGCAAGGGCATCATCCAACTAAAGACTAATACCATTCCTAGAGGGTTGGTTGCTCTTGAGTCAAACTTTGATAATGTTGATTGCATTATTAATAGACATATAAAAGCCTCAAGGGATGTTGAGGAGCATGACCTTGGCACAAAGGAGAAACCAAGGAAGATTTGGTTAGGCAAGTAATCTCAACAAGGAGGAAAAGCAGTCATACATCCAATTGTTGAAAAAATACCAAGATTGCATGGCTTGGACCTATTCTAAATTAAAAGCATACAGAGAGGATCTGTTTCAACATGAGATTCCCTTGGAGTCTAATGCAAAACCATTCAGCAGAAAAAAAGAGGCCAATCAATCCACTCTTATCTCTCAAAATGCAAGAAGAACTGAAGAAGCTAAGAGATGGAGGGATTATTCAACCCATAAGGTATTCTTCTTGGGTTGCAAACCTAGTACCAATAAGAAAGAAGAATGGTGACATCAGGTTATGTGTGTAGACTTCAGGAATCTAAACAGCTTCAATGAAGGATAATTATCCTTTACCAAACATGGAAACATGTTGCAGTTAGTGACTAGTTCTGAGTTTCTCTCTACCTTAGATGGTTTCTCTGGTTATAACCAAGTTGTGGTGAAGGAATCAGAAAGGATCAAGACAACCTTTACTACTCCTTGGGGAACATATGTGTATGTCAGGATGCCCTTTGGTCTGATGAATGTTGGAGCCACTTTTCAAAGAGCAATGGATGTTGCTTTTGTTGGTTACATCAATGAGTTTATTGTTGTTTACCAAGATGATGTAACAATGTGTTTTCTAGAAAGAGAAGTGATCACTTGCTACACTTGGAGAAGATGTTGATAAGATGTAGAGAATATGGCATCTCACTCAATCCAAAGAAATGCCATTTTGGAGTGCAGAAGGCAAAGTTTCTTGGTCACATTGTGTCACAAGAAGGGGTGATGATTGATCCAGAAAGGGTAGAGGCCATCAACAAGGTCCCAATTCCAAGAACCAAGAAAGGAATTCAATCCTTCTTTGGGAAGATAAAATTCATCAAAAGATTCATATCAAACTTTGTTGAGTTGACCATTCCAATCACTTCCATGCTAAAGAAGGACCAGGTCATCAAATGGGAGGAGGCTTTCATCCAAGCTTTCAATGGAATCAAAGAGGCATTGAAGCATGCCCTATTTTTTAGCAGCTCTAGACTATAAGAAGCCTTTCCAACTATTTTCCTTTGCTTCAGAGAACACTATTGCTTTTGTCCTGCTGCTAAAAGGATGATGAAGGGGCTGAGAGGCCAATTGCCTTTTTCAGTAAGGCATTGCAGGGGGGAACTAAATACACTATTATGGAGAAGCAGAGCATTTTCCTTGGTAAAAGCAACAAAGGTTTTCAGGCCTTACATTCTAAGTTCAAAATTTTTGCTTATGTTCCCCACACCATGGTGAAGGACATCTTATCAGAGATGGAGGTCTCAAGAAAAAGATGTAGATGGGTGAACAAGTTGCAAGAATATGACATGGATATCCAAACCACAAAGTTGGTGAGAGGTTTGGGCTTGGCTAAGCTTATGGCTGAGAGAAACTTGCAAACTATTGAGGTAAATGAGGTTGAAGAAGAAAGGGTAGGTGTTTTTGAAAAGTTGATGAGTTCTGAGTGGTACAAGGATGTGATTTTCTATCTCAGACATTTAAACTTCCCTGAGTATTTAAGTAAGAACCAAAAAGATCTTAAGTTGGCTTCCCAGAAATATGTCATTACTGATTATGGGTTAGCTTGGAAAAACCCAGAGGAGTCCTCTTAAGGTGCATTACTGAAGATGAAGCCCCAAGATAATTGTTGATCTCCATGGAGGAGTTTGTGGGGGCATTTTTTGCAAAGAGTCACAACACACAAGATCCTGAGGGCTGGTTATTGGTGGCCAACTCTCTTTAAGGATACAACCTTGTTGGTTAGAAGATGTGAGAGTTGCCAGCGTTTCTCTGGAAGATTAAAAGCTTTAGGCTCCTTGCCTTTGCAGCTTGTATCAATTGAAGCCCCATTTAAGCAATGGGGAATGGATTTCATTGGTGAGATTTCAGACCCTTCAAGTGTTGGCCATAAGTGGATTCTTGTAGCCACTAATTACTTTACCAAATGGGTGGAGGCAATCCCCACCAAGAAGGAAACACACCAAATTGTCATGGATTTTGTGCTAAACCATATCATCTGCAGGTTTGGGGTGCCAGTCAAAATTGTAGCTGATAATGCCATGAGTTTCAAAGCTAAACCTCTGGTGGCAATGTGCAAAGAATATGGGATCAACTTGACATATGCCTCTAATTACAATCCCCAAGGAAATGGACAAGCTGAGTCCAGTAATAAAAACTTGTTGAAGATTATCAGAAGAACCTTGGAGCTGAACAAGAGAAAATGGGGTGAACAGTTGAAGTTTGTTGTTTGGGCTGATAGAATCACTTGTTAAAAGAGCCACTGGAAAGAGTCCATTTGAGTTGGTGTATGGAACTCAGGCCTGCTTCCCTTGCATATGCAATTATCCTCATATCAGTTCATTCAACAATTGGAAGATCAAGAAGTAAGTCCTTATGATGCTCGCATTAACCAGATTGTTGAGCTTGATGAAGAGAGGAGGGCATCCCACCAGAGGCATATAAAGTTCAGAGAAAAGTTGAAGAAACTATTTGACAAGAAGGTCACTCCCAGAGCTTTCAATATTGGAGATCTTGTGCTACTATGGGATAACAAGCATGAAGATAAGGGCAAGCATGGAAAATTTGACTCATTATGGATGGGCCCTTACTCCATTGATATTAGAATTGGTGAACATACCTTCTTCTTGAAGGACTTGGATGGTGAATTGCTCGAACTTCCTATTAATGGCAGGCATTTGAAGCATTTCTTGGATTGATTCCCAGAATCAAGGTAAAAATCTTTTTTACAGTGTATAGTCGGTTGTTTGTTTCTGTCTTTTGTGTTTTTACTCATCTAGTCCTTGGTGACCTATTTTTGCTAGTTTCTCTTGTTCATTTTTGGGAGATGGCTCTGTTTCTACTCTGTGCAAGCTGACTCCATCACCCAATGGATATTTTGGCACTTGGTCTACCTTTGTTCTTGTGGCACTCGTAGGGAGTGCCCATCCTCAGTCGGAGCCGATGTTGGTGCTCAAAGTAGTCTCGCCCCATTTTTCCTTTGAAATCCATCAATTTACGACCTCTGTCACATTTTACTTTCCCATGTGTGCCCGAGAGTTAGTCTTTTGTTGCCATTTTCAATCTAAGTTCCTGGGTCAAAGATCACGTATGGGTCCATATTTATCTCCTCATTTCTCTGTTCCTCGAAAGGTCTGTAATTTGGGTCTCTGTTCTCTGTTCACTCAAAAACTTGGGCTCTCCCATTCTTTCCATTCTTTCACAGTTCAGAGATTTTCTATCCTTGTCATTTTTTCCCTAAATATTTGAAGAAAAATGAATGGATGTAGCTCTAAGGAATGTATTTGAGGCCTTGTAACATTTCTAAATTCTCTGTCCTTGAAAAAAATTTCATTTCGGGCTCAAATGGTCATTTTTTTGTATTTTACGATTTGATGGGCATTTCTCCTAGTCAAATTTGCATCCTTGCATCGATAGGGGAAACGTGGCTTCTTTTGGTTGGATGCAGCTCGGCTGGGTACTTCAAAAATTCTATGAATAGCCTCAACTTAAAATTTTCCACATGGAGGAATGATGCTCATTTGAAGATTTACTTTTTGGTTTGGCCTTGAGTAGTGCCGAGAGGACACATGGAGGTTTCGCTACCTTCGCTTTTTTAGATAAATTTTTGTCTAGGAGGATACGATTTGGTGGGGACAGAGACATGTGGAGGCTTCCTGCCAGGTCTTCCCATACTTAGTCTTTTTTTCAAAAAATTTTTGGGAGGTCTGGGACACGTGGAGGAACCACACATGTTTGGGGACCGACCCTTAAGTTTCATTTTAAAGAAGTGCTAGGAGGACACTTGGAGGCCTCTGCTCACTTTGCATTTTTCTTGGACTTTTCAACGGCCAAAGGAGACTACCTCGGACCTTGACACATGGCGCCTTCCGCTGAGCTTCAAGCCTTCAAACAAATTTTGTTAGGCCTGGGGAGACACGTGGCAAGCCCACGCTCTTTCAAGGTCTCAAATTTTGGGGACCATCTCAAGGTGCGCCATTGTGACGCGTGGTAGTTTGAAAATCAAAAGGGGTGGGGAGGTGGACCATCGGGGTAACTTAGAATTTTTACCTCTTATTCTCAAAAGGATTAAAACATCAAAATGGCCCGCAAGCCCGATAAAGGATCAGTCAAATCTTTTTCTAGTCAATGGCGAGGTGCGGACCTTCAGAGGAAAAATGGAAAATTTTCCTTTTGGGAAAAGGATTTAAAAGTATAAAGGGAAGTGGGTTTCCGTTGGGACCCACATTGGAAACTAGAAGCGGAAGGGCAGAGCTAGGGGAAACTTGGAAAATTTTCCTTTTTCCAAAAAAGGGGTCAAATGGCAGAATTTTTCTATGGTTCCTTTGGGACCCACCTTAGGACATGTGTCAAGATCATTTCTCAAGGGTAGAGGTGTGGAGAAAATGTGAAATTTTTACATTTTTTCAAAGGGTCATAAAAAGTCAAAAGGAATCCCCGAGCCCATTTAAAATTGAATCTTCCACGTGGACGACCCAAATTCAAAGTAAAGATCAATGACAACTGTGTGTCTAAATCTGATTTTCCCCCATTTTTACTAAAAATCTCTTGAAGTGCGTGAGTCTTCATGATTTCTTGGTATTTTCTACATGCCAATAGAGAGGAGAGTTAATTTTGATATCTAAGTTTGGTGGGAGAGATATGGAGACGTCTTTCACCATTAAAATGGTCTGACTATCGAGCTCGATCTGATTTTCTATTTTTCTTCTCCGAGCACGCAAGGAACTAGATTTGACAAATTAGGGGTGGAAGTGGTTGGTGAATAGAAGGAAGAGTGATTTTCTAGAGGAAGGAGTTGAATGCGGGAGATATTCGAAGAGATCTTCCCCTGAGCACTTGGTGAATTTTTATAGATCTGATTCTTGGAATCACGATCGTGATCATGACAAGCACTGGTAGCACTCAATGTCTAGATTTTTGGGGAAAAAGGGTCTATTGTAAATGTTATAAATGGCACAAATTTATCATGCAAATGGTTGGAGTGTGAGGGGTCGGGACTGATTTTTTAATTGAAAAAAGATCTGATAGAGCCCATATTTTTTGAGAAGCCATTTTGAGAAGCTTTGTATATCTCTTTTTTTTAAATTTTGATCGTGTCAAGGTGGTTGCGAGTGTATAGCCATTGAAAAGATCTAAGATTGTTCTAGAAAATTTCCCTTGTTGATAAATTTAATCAAACTCGAGTTATTTTGTGTTGATCTTGAGAAAAATGTGTTTGTTTCATCTCTGAATGTATGCGAGTAGTTTTTCTTGTTTCTGTTGCAATCTTGTATTAAAATATGATTCAATCACATAGGTCTCAATCCTTGTGACAATTTAGTGGCATCTGCAATTTCATTTCTCAGAGAGCTTTCATCTGGGAGTGAAATAAACGATTTAAAATCACTTTTCTTTCATCTGTTTCACAAAGACTATATCTAAGCCTCTGGGTGTACCTTATGCGTGATTTGGCTTAGATCTTGATGCTTTGTTGAGTTTTATAACTTGAGATTTCATGTTATAATCTCATAAATTGTATGAAAAGTGCTAATCTAGGCCTCAAGCACATATTGTGGTTAAAGAAATATTTTAGCTGTTTCTGTGGCATTCTCTGGTTTAGTTTTCCATTTTATAAAAGCTCTCAAATATTTAGTAAATCAAGTTCACTCTACCTCACCTCCCACCAAAATTCATTTAAAACATACAATCTTACCCGTATTACCCTGTTTTTCTGTTTGTATACTAATGCATAATTTCTATTACTAAAACATGCATAAAAATTAGGATTCCAAATGTCATTAAGAATTATACGTACCCAAAATCAGTAAGGTACTTGTACCACCGGAAAGAGGTCACACATGCCCCAATGATGATTTAGGTCTCTTCACAAGGTGTTCTCAATCCGTAAAAGCTCACCAAGTATATGTTTGCATCCCATATGCTTTATCCAGCCTCTACGTGCTTTGTTTCTCGTCCTCTGCCCCTTTTTTTCCTTGCATTTTGGTCTTAAGTGATGAAACCACTTTGCTCTTCCCGGGTGGTGGTCACATGACCGCCACCCAGACAAGGTGGTGGTCCTATAACCACCGCCCGCATAGGGCGGCGGTCCTGTGCACGTTTTCCAGAATGTTCCGACAATTTCGTCAAATGTTAAATTCAAATTTCTATCCACATTCCTCAACCACTTAAGCTTGCATTTATGTTTTGGCCACCTGGTAAATAGTGTTTTCCCTTTGTTTATAGTAAAGGAGATCAATTCCAAGTTACCCTCTAGTGAATCCAAATGCTATAAATACCCAGCTTGCTTTCAAACAAATGGCCCTCTCCTTCTGTGTTTGATTATTCAGTTTGTTTGAAGTTCTTGCATGAATTTCATTAGTTTTATATTTTGTATGAATTATCAGCCTCTCCTTTCTGCTTTAGAGATCATTTGATCTTCTTTCTTTCATCTTACTTCATTTTGTCCCATACAGTCAGCTTTAGCATAAGGTAGTTTCACTTTTAGATTAGAATCCATTTGATAATCTTAGAGTTGCAGGTTTTGTTTTGTCACAAGAGATAGATCCCAGAATTCTCAGTATTTTGTGTTGTATCCCCACAATAAATCCTGCTAGGAATTACATAGTCAAGCTCTGTTCACTTGCACTATCCCTCTCTTACTTGCATTGTATTCGGTTTATATCCAAAGCTTCCTTTGTTTGAGTATCTTCTTCTACTGACACTATCACATTCACACTTTTCTAGATTCACGAGAACACGAAGGAATGAGGAGATCACACTGAGGGGACAAAGTCATGACACAACTAGATTTACCACTATTTTGTAAAATTCCAGGTTTGAGCTATCAAATTTGTAGTTAAAATATACCAAATAGAGTAGTAAACTTGATTATTTCAGTTAAAAGTTCACTTTCAATATTGCTAGGGAAGTTGTGGGGAATGATAGCTTTTGAGAAGCTATGATTTATTCCTCACTTCTGAGGTAAGATTGGAGGTCTTTTGATTAAGCTAGTTAGTTATTTAAATATTTAGGATAAACTCACAAGTGCACAGGAAAATAGCTACATCAGGCTAACTTGCTTGTTTTAATTTTGTTATTAGATTAATTGTCCATTATCTAATATATTAGAATAATTTCTCTTTAAATTTTTTAAAATACTTCATCGAAAATACAAAAATAAAAGGAATATAAGTATAGTGTAGATATAGCTTTCATGGTTAATTTTCTCATTTCAGTTAAATCATCTTTGCATGACAATTACGGGACCTAGAGAGCCTAGGGATTACGTTTTCGAACTAGTAGTACCTCAACCAAATCTCTCCACAACGCTAAATGATATAGATCAAGACCTTAGGATTCAGGTTTTTCAACGACAATAAACCTACAAGAAATTAGTGAACAATTGAGAGAGTTGAATATTGAAGATGACAAAGGCATATACATTCTAGTCAAATCAACCTAACTATAGATTGCCTTGATAGGATATCCGCATGACCATACAAGAACCCAAAAGAGAACAAATATTTGGTTGCGATCCTTTAGTTCCACAACCGAACACAGGAGATCTCCTCATCGATATAGATATTGGCTTACGTATTCAAGTTGCTAGAACACCCATAAGATATTATGAGAAAATCATACAACTTCTAGTTCTAAACATAGAAGTTGAAAAGGCTTATGACTATTGGATAGTCGGAAGAAGAGATTGACTCCTCATATGACCATAGGAGGTCCACCACAACCACGAACTTATGGTTGTGATCCACAGTCCCACAACCCAACGGGCCTACTAATCAATTAGACATTGACATTGGTTTATGTACACTCATATTCAAAACCTCACCACTTCCGCTAGACATTATTACACAATTTTCCATATTAAACATAGTAGCCAATCAGGCTAGGGATTTCTGGACTAGACCAGAGAACCACCCATAAAGTTCTGGAAGATCCACTACACCTCTCATTACCATTTTCCATGACCTTGTCTGGAAATATATATGAATCACCTATAGGCCACTTTCCACGTATCCAATAGCCAATAGATAGGATCTCGGCAGAGCTCGACATTGATTGGAGCCTCCAAGTAGCTATTATATCCGAATGATCCATTACCCCGATCCAGGTTAGGAGAGATTTCTTTTCCTTAGATTCATAGATCCCATTATTGTGTGTTAAGGATATAAGATTGCCCAATTAGCTTGGCCATATCCTCACATACTTCATTCCCACCGGTTGTCTCGACACGACCTTGGGAGGTTAGGTACGAAGAAAGGCTACTTGTAGATTCTCATGCTCGCATGTCACTTTTCTATCTATAAAATTGGTGAACCCGACGAATCAAACCTCATTAATAACTAACTGTAACTTTCTACCTTCATGCTTGATGTTTCTACTTGTTCTTCCAATTAATACGTTTTCATCTTTTCCACCTCATTAGCCTTCACATCAACTTCACCAACAAAATTGGTGAACCCAACGTGAAGCTAACAATAGTTTCCCTTTTATTTTCCTTTCTTTCATCCACCTTTGTTCTTTCCCATTATTCTGCAGGTATTTATATACCCCCAAATATGATGGGATACGATGCATACGACAGACCTCTTTCAGGTCTCAAACCACATTATGGTCAGACAAGTAGGCAACAGTCACCATCACTTTCTGTATGGGCCGATAACTACTCAAGTAACTACTTGTCATCACAGACTCCTCCCCAAAGAATTGGCTCTAGTTCTCCATTCCGAATTGAGGAATTGGATCAGCTCACACAAACGCAACAACCAAAGCCCTCAGGCTCTAACAATATGATGTTTACTAGAGAAACCATTTCATCTCCTCGGGTTTTGTTTAGACCACAAATCAGTAGATAGTCAGATCCACTCCCATTCTTGGATGAGGAGTATTTAGCATGCTACGCTAGAAGTGAACAACACTTTCAGAACATGTACCCACCTATAGGAAGTTTACAAACACAACCCGATACCCTGCTCCAAGAAAATACCCCCATTCCTCCACCTATGGGAAATACTCTCGGTGAAGCTTGGCAGGGTAATGATCAATTCATAGCAGGGTACCATACCCCTCTACAAGCTCAAGGTTTACAACAACCACCATTAAGGAAAAACATGGTGCCATCACCGATTGAGGTCATCTCGACTTTGGTTGAGAAGGTTAGAGGATTAGAACTCACCCAAGCAAATCAAACCACATTTCGGGCAAGCAGGAATTCCCAACCCTCCACATCATCCCAACCAAGTTGACCTCCTCACAGGAACAAGCATGTTAGGTATGCCTCCTCAACATTCGTATAACTATCCACAACAAACACCAACTAGAACCGTGTTTTCAAACACCGCTCCAGTTGAAAGTATGATACCTCCCGGCTTAGCACCAAACAACCCATACCAGAAACAATGCTCCTCCCTATTTAAACATTTATTCAAAATCACCACAGGGAGACATGTTCTCTTCTCCTGGGATGTTCACTCAACCATAGGGATTTCCTTATGTCCCTACAAATACATATGCTATGCCATATCAACAACCTATTCCACCCCCACCCCCTCAACAGATACCATCGATGGTCAAACCTATGCGGTAGGAACTTACTTCGGAATATTTAAAAGAACCTCTAGATTTCACCATACGAAGTGTCATGCTTCCAAGACCTCTTCCCGATTTACCCAAATACAAAGGGGAGGGAGATCCAAATGCACATATCAAGGCCTATGCCACGGCCATTCAGAATTTCTCCCTTGGGATGCGGTTATTGCTAAGATATTCCCAAAACCTTAGAAGGTATTGCCCTTGATTGGTATTACAGAATACCTAAAGCCTCGATACACTCATTCAAACAACTTGTGTCAGAGTTTATCAAAGCTTTTGATATGAACAAATTGTTAAGAATAGGAATCAGGGAATTCTTACATATTAAACAAGAGCACAATGAATCCACTGCTCATTTTATTCAAAGATGGTGCACAGATCCTCTACTCATCAGCAAGTGCTCCAAACATGGATCAGATGGAACTATGTGACTTATTCCTTCATTCTCTCAATAGAGAGATAAAGGAAGAAGTCCAAAAGTTCCCGCTAAGAACTTATGATGAAGTACTCAAAGTTCCTTCGAATCGATCAAGCGGCAATAGATAGCGGTCGTAAGACCTATGGAACAAATGGGAAATTAATCATTCCCAATCAAAACACTACGGCTTATCCAAATGTTGGGAATACCAATCAAGGACCCAAAATCCTTAACAAAAACCATGGGGTCACAATGGATGGAGTCACTGACTAGGTCAAAAGACCAAACGTTGTGAACACCCCACACCCATTAACAATCAACGAAATAATAACTTCACTCCAACGATCAACGCGGTGGATTTCAATCATCCACCACAACAACAACAACAACAACAACAATAACAATGAAAAACAACAACAAATCCAGACACAAGGCCCAACCTCCAAAACCCAACTAGATATCAGGGTCAAAACCAAAGGCAACAACCTCAAAGTTTTAACTCTAACAACCAGCCACCTAATCAGAGTTTTGGGCCACAACGGGTTTCAAACCAACAACCTCGAAACTATAATCCCAACTTGTATTGTGGTTTCCACAAGATTCAAGGCCATGATACTAGGACTTGTCATGACTACAATAAATTCATGCAACATTTTCGTAAGACCAAAGACAACTCTTTATAGATATGTTTTTGGGAAATTTTGTAATACCTACGCCAAACACTTATACGGGGGCAGTTTCTCCACAAAATGCACCCCTCAAGATCTTTAATGATCCTCTCCCAAACCATTCTAATAATATTAGATCCAAATGGGACTAACAAGGGTGTTATAACAGGAAACAATGATCATGAAGCTTCAACTTCATTAAACCCACCAGTTGCACCCAATTAGGAACTCGACCACAAACCAAGATAGTTGGTCTAGTAGAGTTAGACATCGAGTTACCCATAGAAACCATAACAAGAACACGGATTATTCTTCTCAACCAATTCCAACCTACCCATTAGAACCAGACAACATTCAACAAACACTGGTAAAACCCATAGGTGCTTACGATCTAATCAATGATCTAACAAAGACCTTCTCTCACATTTCCTTCTTGGATTTGTTGAAAAACTCTCCCACTCACAGGGCTTCTCTCTTAGAAGCACTAGGTCTTGGTCATCTAATTAACATCACTCCCCCTCCCGAAACACAAGTAAACCATGTAGACTTTGACATCTACCCTCCAGGCAGGCAGATAGGGATACTAAGTTTATATTTGATATAAACAAAATGCCAACAGATGCTGAAATTACATGTAGAGGTGACCCAAATTTATATGTTCAGGTATGGATTTATAATAATTATGTTAAACATGCAATGATTGATGATGGGGCAATAGTTAACATAGTCCCCTTCTCTTTTCTTCAAAATTTAGGATATGGAGAAACAAATTGTTCCACAACGTGAAATACGCTAAGGGGTTATGATAGCCTCAAGGCCACTTCAATTGGGACTATAGTGTTACCAGTCACCTTGGGACCTAAGACAGTCCTCACCGAATTTTATATTATAGATCGGAAACCAACTATAATATGATTCTCGATCGACCATGGATACATCATATGAAGGCAATCCCTTCCACGTTATTCCAAGAAATAATATTTTTGCACCTGGGAAAGATATTCATGGCACAAGGTGACCCAAAACCATTTGATATACACCTAGAGATTTTGAAGAAAAGACTAGGTGTTCACTCTGAGTTTGAACTCCCAACAAATCAACTTAACAAACTAGTCAATTCAAAACTAGAAGTAAAGTTGATACCTACAACAAATTAGAAATCACGAATCTAGTCGAGGGCATTCGGCACTCAAAAATGAGACTAACGTCATAGAGACAGTGTCATTAGGAACTACCACAAGAATTTTTGAGTTACTAGAGAAAGATCTACCTATTCTCCTACCATTTGATTCCATGGGTATGGGATACACCCTAGGAATTGCCTCCCTTCCAGTAGATGAAGTTTGTATGGTAGAAGTAACCGAAGCAGAAGAAGTAGATACAAAGAATATCTCAACATCTATTTTTCTGAAAAATGTTGGACTCTCCACTTCGATGGAGCTAGATGTCATTTCGGAGTAGGGGCAGGTGTGATCTTTACTTCTCCCGAGGGAAAGATCCTACCTTTTGCCTTTAAATTAAACTTCGAATGTACGAACAATGGGGCTGAATACGAAGCCCTTCTCCTTGGGCTTATCATAGCTAAAAGGATGGGCATTGGTAATATTAGAGTGTTAGGAGACTCACAATTAGTTGCAAACCAAGTATCCGAGGTATACGAAACTAGAGTTGAACACTTACAACTCTATAAAACAATGGTATTAGATCTAACCAAGGGATTCGACTTCATATCAATTGAAGCAATCCCACGTGAACAAAACCTTCTCGCTTGATTCAATAGTGACCTCAACTTCTCGTTTCACACCAAGTAGTGAGCTGGAAAATACAAGTTTCATGGTATCACTTCGTACTTGAACCATTAGTGCGAAAGATGCCAACGATACCGGTCTTAACACATACTGAAAATGAGTCTACCATCCTAGATCATTTTGACAATGATATAACAACTCTTGAATATCTAAATGCCTATGTGGAATTGCATCTTGCTCATCCCATAGTAGATTTCTCCTTAATCCCATCTTCCTCTTCCTATTTTGGGAATCCCATGATAGAATCTCCTCCACAAGAGAATCTTGATATCTACGAGGTAGAGAATGGAGAAGTTTTGGAACTACCTCCGACCACCACCTGAATTTGAAGAAGGAAACACTTCCTTAATCAAGGAATGATTGACATAAATATTGGAATGGAGGAAGAACCAAAGATTTTGAAGTTAGGATCCTCATTAACTCTAGAAGAGATAGAAATACATACTCAGATCCTCAAGGAACATCAAAAGGCCTTCACATTTAATTACAAAGAAATGATGGGAATCGCACCACATATCGCGGTGCATAATCTTTTCACCAAACCAGATGCAAAGCCAATTAAACAAAAGTCCAGACCAATGAAACCAAAAGTGGCCCTCATGGTAAAAGAAGAAGTAATGAAACTTCTCCAAGTAGGATTCATCAAACCAGTCAACTATTCGCAATGGGTATCTAATATCATCCCTATTCTAAAAAGAATGGGAAGATACACATTTGCATAGACTTTCGGGACATTAATAAAGCTTGCCCCAAAGATGACTTCCCATTACCATCCATCGACGTCATTGTTGATGCAACAGCTGGATTTGAGCTTTTGTCTCTCATGGATGGGTTCTCGGGATATAATCAAATCAAAATATCTAAACAAGATCAAGCCAAGACCACGTTTATAACTCCTTGGGGAACCTATTGTTACGTTGTCATGCCATTCGGTCTTAAGAACGCTGGTGCTACATACCAACGGGAAATGACATACATATTCCATGACCTTATTCATAAAATTGTGGAATCTTATGTGGATGACTTGTTGGCCAAGGCCAAGAAATGATGTGATCACCCAAAGGTACTCCGTATCATTCTCTCACGATTGATCAAATATGGTGTCACATTGAACCCAGAGAAGTGCATATTTGGTGTGACAGGAGGAAAACTTTTGGGTTACATTATATCTTCACAAGGGATTGATGTCGATCCAGCCAAAATCTAGGTTGTTCTTGAGATGATTCCACCATCAGATGAGTCTAGAATCAGATCATTCCTTGGGAAGCTTAGTGTAATTCGAAGGTTTATCCCAGACTTAAGTTTTGTTGTTCATCCAATCAATAATTTATTAAAGAAGGATTATAGCATTGATTGGATGGAAGAATGCAATGAAGCCTTCGAAGTAGTTAAACGCTTCTTGTTGTCTCCCCCACACTAATGCCTCCCAGACCGGATCATCCTTTAATCCTATATTCACACGGGCTATTGATGTCTCGTTAGCTTGCATGTTGGCACAGAAGATGATGATAAATGAGAACGTGCAAGTCTATTTCATTAGCCAAACGTTGCTTGATTATGAAACATGTTACACACAAGCAGAAAGAGAATGCCTTGTCATAGTCTTTGCAATGAAACATTTAAGACACTACATGCTAAATCAAGAAACAAGGGTCATTGTGAAGACAGATCATTTATGAACATTCCTCACGCAAGGTCTTTATCTAAAAAGGTTGGACATTTCATAACCTTAATGGGTGAGTTTGAGTTAACATTTGTAAACCAGAAATCCATTAAGGGACAAATCATTGCAGATTGGTTAGCAAATAATCCATTAGATGGAGGTGATCTAGTAGACCTAGACTTTCCCGATGAGTGCATATACTTTATCAAAACTAGGCCCCCCATCTCTACATGTCCTTGGTACACTGACATCATCAATTTTATCATGGACCATACGTACCCAGAAGGTGCCACATCACAAAAAAGAAGGTGGTTACACATTATCACTACTAAATACATTATTTTAGAACAAGTACTCTATCGTAAAGCCTTCGATGGCATGCTTTTAAGATGCGTTGACATAGAAGAATCCAAGAAGATTCTTTATGAATCCCATAGTGGGATATGTGGAGGCCACTTTGGTGGTCACGCCACTACTCACAAAATACATCGATGGGCTATTTCTAGCCCACTCTTGAACATGATGTAGTAGAGTTTGTGCGTAAGTGCCATAAATGCCAAGAATTCTCCCACGAGATTCACATGCCAACACAATCTCTGTAACCAATCGCAACCCCATGGCCTTTCTCCACATGGGGCCTAGATTTGATAGGGAAATTCTCTCCCTCATCAACAAATGGCCATAACTTTATAATCACGGCCACAAAATATTTTACTAAATGGGTAGAGGCCATGCCTCTCACCACCGTGTCAGGTTCTGTAATCGCTAAGTTCATTCTTGAACCAAATCATTTATAGGTATGGTGTCCCACAAGTCATTATCTCAGATAATGGCACATCCTTTAAGAATGATGAGGTCCATGAGTTATGCAGCAAAATTCAAGATAAACCATCACACGGCCTCTCTTTATTACCCTCAAGCCAATGGACAAGCTGAAGCCACAAACAAAACATTAAAA
The DNA here is from genome assembly GCA_018340775.1 of Taxus wallichiana var. yunnanensis. Lineage (NCBI taxonomy): Eukaryota > Viridiplantae > Streptophyta > Pinopsida > Cupressales > Taxaceae > Taxus > Taxus wallichiana. The sequence continues at coordinate 553,405,714 of CM031244.1, read as the reverse complement.
TCTATTCTCCTCAAAACAGTTAAGGAGAACAAATGGGATTGGCATTTAAAGTTATCCAGCCTTGTGGGCCCATCAAACCTCAATAAGAACTCCAACAGGGGAAACCCCTTTCTCATTAGTGTTCGGGGTAGAAGCAGTTCTCCCACTTGAGGTCGAAATACCTAGTCTCCATCTCATTACAAGGGATTTTGGGAGAAGAAGCCTATAGAGAGGCACACCTCTCTCAACTAGAAAGCCTTGATGAGGCCAAGATAAACACTGAGCAATGGCAAAGCCTATGCTTGACCGGATGTGCCGGAAATATAACAAGAAGGTATACGAATGAGAAATATACGAGGGAGATCTAGTGCTGAGACTAGACAACCGATTGATAAGAAAACCGTGAAGGAAGGAAATTCTGGCCCAAGTGGTTGGGCCCATACCGAGTCATGAAATACTATGGAAATGGTGTGTATCTTTTGTGTACACTAGAAGGTGAGGAATTCAATGAAACTATCAATTCCTTGCATCTTAAACGGTTTTACGTGCATAAATCATCAAACCACCACTTGTATATTATATCTACCTACATTACATTAGTCACTTAGTTGTTTCATTTTGTTCACTCATTTCATAAATCTCGTAGTCAAGGAACTTATTCTTAAGCAATTTATTATAAGCTTCTGAAAATATTGGCAAAAAACATTCAAATCATATCTCTTCAACTTTCATAACATCATCAAGTTGTTTCAAAATCTTTTCATCAAATTCAATAGACAAATATTGATGAAAACCATACCAAGGCCTACATACTTGGTTTTTCTCTTTCCTTCTACTAGGTGAAGTTGTTCTTACCTACGGTCTGTTCTAGAAGCTTCTTGGTGTCACATCTATCCCTCTTACGTCTCTTTGAAACAAGGATATTCCAAAATCACATATCAAAGTGTCAAAATCAAATAGAATCAAAATACCAAGCAAAAATAAAATATTTTATTTTACACACTTCTTTTCCCAACCAACCTTCGGTGATAAGCCCACATCTCTTACTAGTGGTGCGAGGTTGGGAAAGGAAAGAAGTGCCCTTACTCACCTATATCCTACCTTTGGTGACAAACCCATGCTTCTTACTAGTGGCATGGGGCAGGGTGTAGGGGGTCCATTCACACAAATTAACAAATCTTGGTATTTTAAAATACAAAGAAAGTATATTAAGTGAAAATAAGTGTCCAAATTCCAAAGAGATCAAATCCTCAAAACCAGATTTTGTCAACCAAGTTTCCATTTATAGATCTAAGTCTAGATAAAATGGAAAGTAAGTTGCCTTCTGAGCTATGTGGTAGTTTTGAGTAGGGTAAGTGTGTAGGTCTAAGTTTGGTTTCTGTCATATTGGTTTGTCTTTCTCTCTTCATTCCATTCAGTCAAACTCATATAATTTGCACCCTTCCAAACTCTTGGTGTTGAGCCCTCACATCTTACTAGTTGCGTGGAGTTAGGAGTGGGGCAAGTTCATCTCTTTATCACTATATATTCATCACATTTTTCCAAAATAAGAAGAAGCAATGAACATTTCCCAAAGAAGCCAAAAGTTTAGTACTACAATATGTTTACATCATCACATGTCAGCATTACAAAAGCAAATAAAAGAAAACATTTTGTTCAGTACTTGTTATCACTTGTCATCCATTGCATACATTCTAAAAGCATATAAAAAAAGATTCTAAAAACATCTAGTATACACATGGGAAACAAATCACAAAATTCTAGATACAAGAAGATCTAGTTCCAAAATATATATATATATATATATATATATATATATATATATATATATATGAATGGTGTTCTATATACAATGCCATCATGCACTAGGCATGGTCAAAATGCTCAATGAGCCCGAAAAGTACAAAAACACTCATATAAAACATCCTACAAAAATCACTACAAAAAGACACCATGATCTCTCAGTCCCTGTGGGATCCCTCAGAGGGTGCATGCCCACGTCTAGGACTCCTACTATGACGATGCTCTGAATGAACTGAGGGCTCACGATCATGGCCAGTAGCTGTGGTCTCACTGTGAGAATGGATCCTCCTCATCAAATGCTCAACAATCCTATATCCAGCTACCTCAGCACGAAGAGAAGTCAATAACTTCACCGCCTTCCAGATAGGGGCAAACACATCAATATGTCTACCAGTGGTTGAAGGCTCTCCCTCGTCCGTGGTAAGCTTTGCCCGAGTACTCGCCGAGGGAGCAAATAGAGTGTTTCATGCACACTTGGTGAATCAAGTCTCACCATCCCTCAGTAGTCACTGCAAACAAATAAAAAAGAAGAAAGAAATGACAAGTTAGAAAATCATCCAAGTAAAGTAAAAAAAAATGAAAAAACAAAAGGGAAATATCAACTAAACATTTCTAGCTAAAGAAAAATGAGAAAAGAGTAGTCACTCACTCGGATCTCCAGGCATCCAGGTGGGATCTCTAGGATCTACACCTACCACTGACACTGCACCACTGTCGAGCCTCTCCCACATCTAGAATGAAGTGACGTCCTGCCACGGACTCATCATCTCCCCTAAGTCCTGAGAAGGTAACTCCTCTGAGATCAGGGTCACCTTCTCTGCACTCTCCTCCGCCCTCTCGGCCCACAAGATATCCTTGAGTGTCATGCCACTCAAAGTCATTGTCATCCTCCTCGGCCATCCCACCGGCCTCTCCTCCCATCCCCTCATCCTCTTCTCCTCCTCGGTCTCCTCCCTAGTGAACTCCTCAGACTCTGAGTCCACATCAATAGGCTCATCTCCACTATGAGTAGGACCGGCTCCATCTAAAGTAAAGGTGCTCGAGGAGCACCGGCTACCCCTCGGGCACAAACCACCCTCCTAGCTGCAATGGGAATGCCAGGAGTAACCGTGGTCCAACCTCGGCCTCTAGGACCTCCCGGGCCTCTCGAACAGACCTGTATACTGGCCCCACTGGAGGAAGCATATCAATGAAGGGGAGGCCAAACTACTGAGGTACTCTATCAAAGGGGTGGATCTCAACTTCCCCATCCTGTCTACCAGCTGACCCATGGAAGAATAGGTAATCAATGTAAGTGTCTCCTCTCCCCATAACCCTGCCATGTCCTGATAAGGAGTGGCCTCCATGTCTGCAATAGTCAGGGAAGCCACTAGCTGGTGTGGTGTCCTAAGTATGGTCATCCCTGTCCACCTCACTACCCTGATATGCCCCGATCCTCTACTGTATACCTCTCCCATAAGGAATGATGCGCTCATACACCCAACTCATAACTAGAGTAGGGTGACTCAATGATTGTCCCTGTAATCTGACCACCCTATATAAATCATGGTAGGTGGTCCCAAGAATGTCTTCTCCCCAAGCATAAATATGGCCATGGGCCTCAATCTATGTAATGATGGGAGCCCAATAGAAGAGTATCCCCTCCCTTGTCCCCAATCAACCGTGAGGCAAGGATACCCATAATGGCCTTGGGATCACAGGGATAGGAGAGCAACAATAGAACGGACCTTCACCCCCTTCTTCGACCCCATGGAAAAACAACATCTCCCATATATGTGGCCCACTGGACCATCTAAGATCTGGATACTGTTGTCTTAAGAGACAGCCACCTCCCAAGAATCGGACCCCCAATATATGGTAGACATCCTCAAGGGTGATGGTCCACTCACCCCTAACACCTAACTAGAAGGTATTCTAGTCGCATCCCAATATGAAAAAAAGTCACATAGTATGTGACTAGAAGGAGCAACATGAGCAACCCAAGAGATCCACAAGATACCAGCCCTCTACAAAGTGTCCTCTCTCCTCCTGGGTCAATGTATCCAACACTGCGGGAGCCAATCACACTCCCTCTCTCTACTCCATCTAATGTACTCCTCCTTCTACATCCACCCAAAACAGAGAAAAGGAGTAAGTTAGTAACATAATCCAACTAGAAAAATTATCAAGAACATATAAAAATGTCAAAAATGCAAAGACAATTAAAAATCACATCTTTTTTTGCATTCTGTTCTCAAACTATCACCCCCTGTGCAGAGCGGGGTTTCTAACCACTACCTTCTAAGGTGGTGGTCATGTAACCTCCGCCTTATGAAGCGGCGGTCCGTTCTTCTAACCGCCATCATATGGGTAGGGCGGTCCTGTCTCAAATCACCAAATGGCTCGAAAGCCCTAAAAAGACTTTAAAAAGGAAAAAATACACCATTTTGAACTAAAATAAAGACCTACCCTATGGGCCCCCCTAGAGACTCATTTAAGACTAACATTTTCAAAAATAATCCCCCGACAAAGATTTCAACATTTCTATATTTTGGATTTAAAAATGATAAATTGAGAAGAACTAACCTGAGACTTCACGGGTCGATCTCCCACTCTCGGAGGCATGATCACGATCTCACAACAAACATTTTGACTATACTCTCATCGAAAATGGTCACCGTGGGTCCTAAAGCTCAAAAACCCACCAAATCAACATGCACAAATGAATAGGAAAATGATATCATTATATATATATATATATATATATATCTAACTTGTTTTGAATGTTCTTTTCAAGGTTAGAGCATCGACGAGTAAGTTCTAATCCCCGTGTGAATGGTAAGTCCTCATTTCATATTAATTTAGTTTTATTTTTCATTTATTTTATCTATCTGCACTTGAGTCCCTTTTTCATTTTGCAGATAGTGGGAATTTGGATGGTGACATTTTGACACACGGGCATGTCAAGTATAGCTTCTAACTCCCCATTTCGGGACCGCCATACTCGGATCCACCATTTTACGCCTCTTCATGGCTAAGATGCTTCTCCGAGGGGGAAATATGTATGTACCAAAAATTGTAAGGTATTGTACTACTAGAAAGAGGTTACACATACCCCAATGATGATTCAGGTCTCTTCACAAGGTGTTCGAATCCAGAAAAGCTCACTAAGTATACGTTTGCATCCCATATGCTTTATCCAGCCTCCACATGCTTTGTTTTGTCCTCTTGCCCCCTTTTTCCTTGCATTTTGGTCTTAAGTGACAAGACCACCACCCTGCCTTAGGTGGTGGTCCCATGACCGCCGCCCAAGACAGGGTGGTGGTCCTGTGTTTTTCCATAATGTTCCAATGATTTCATCAAACGTAAAATTCAAATTTCTATCCACATTCCTCAACCACTTTGGCTTGCATTTATGTTTTGGCCTTCTTAGTAAATAGTGTTTTCTCTTTGTTTAATAGTAAAGGAGTTCAATTCCAAGTTACCCTCTAGTGAATCCAAATGCTATAAATACCCAACTTGTTTTCAAACAAATGGCCCCTCTCCTTCTGTGTTTGATTATTCAGTTTGTTTGAAGTTCTTGCATGAGTTTCAATAGTTTTATATTTTGCATGAATTATCAGCCTCTCCTTTTCTACTTTAGAGATCATTTGATCTTCTTGCTTTCATCTTACTTCATTGTTGTCCCATACAATCAGTTTAGCATAAGGTAGTTTCACTTTTAGATTAGAATCCATTTGATAATCTTAGAGTTGCAGGTTTTGTTTTGTCACAAGAGATAGATCCTAGAATTCTCGGTAGATTTGTGTTGTATCCCCACAATAAATCCTGCTAAGAACTACATAGTCAAGCTCTCGTTCACTTGCGCTATCCCTCTCTTACTTGCATTGTATTCGGTTTATATCCAAAGCTGCCTTTGTTTGAGTATCTTCTTCTACTAACACTATCACATTCACACTTTCTGGATTCACGAGGACATGAAGGAATGAGGAGATCACACTGAGGGGAAAAGTCACGACACAACTGGATTTACCACTATTCTGTAAAATTCCAGGTTTGAGCTATCAAAGTTGTAGTTAAAATATACCAAATAGAGTAGTAAACTTGATTATTTCAGTTAAAAGTTCACTTTTAATATTGCTAGGGAAGTTGTGGGGAATGATAGCTTCTGAGAAGCTATGATTTATTCCTCACTTCTGAGGTAAGATTGGAGGTCTTTCGATTAAGCTAGTTACTTATTTAAATATTTAGGATAAACTCACAACTACACAAGCAAATAGCTACATCAAGCTAACTTGCTTGTTTTAATTGTTATTAGATTAATTGTCCATTATCTAATATATTAGAATAACTACTCTTTAAATTTCATTCAAAATACTTCATCAAAAATACAAAAATAAAAGGAATATAAGTATAGTGTAGATATAGCTTTCATGGTTAATTTACTCATTTTAGTTAAATCATCTTTGCATGACAATTACGGGACCTAGAGAGCCTAGGGATTACATATTTGAACCAATAGTACTTCAACCAAATCTCTTCACAACGCTAATTGATATAGATCAAGGGCTTAGTATTTAGGTTTTTCAAATGACAATAAACCTACAAGTAATTAGTGAACAATTGAGAGAGTTGAATATTGAAGACGACAAAGCATATACATTCTGGTCAAATCAACCCAACTATAGACTACCTTGATAGGATATCCGCATGACCATACAAGAACCCGAAAGAGAACAAATATTTGGTTGCGATCCTTTAGTTCCATAGCCCAATACAGGAGATCTCCTCATCGATATAGATATTGGCTTACGTATTCAAGTTGCCAGAACACCCGTAAGATATTTTGAGAAAATCATACAACTTCTGGTTCTAAACATAGAAGATGAAAAGGCTTATGACTATTGGATAATCGGAAGAAGAGATTGACTCCTCATATGACCATAGGAGGTCCACCACAACCATGAACTTACGGTTATGATCCATAGGTCCCACAACCCAACGAGCCTACTGATCAATCAGACATTGATGTTGGTTTACGTACACTTATATTCAGAACCTCACCACTTCCACCAGACATTATTACACAATTTTTCATATTAAACATAACAGCCAATCAGGCTAGGGATTTCTGGACTAGACCAGAGAATCACCCATAAAGTTCCGAAGATCCACTACACCTCTCATTACCATTTTCCATGACCTTGTCTAGAAATATATACGAATCACCTACAGGCCACTTTCCACGTATCCAACATGCAATAGATAGGATCTCGGTAGAAGCTTGACATTGATTGGAGCCTCTAAGTAGCTATTATATCTAAACGATCCATTACCCCGATCCAGTTAGGAGATATTTCTTCACCTTAGATTCGCAGATCCCATTATTACATGTTGAGGATATAAGATTGCCCAATTAGCTTGGTCCTATCCTCACATACTTCATTCCCAGTGGATGTCTCAGCATGACCTCGGGAGTTCAGTACGAAGAAATGATACTTGTAGATTCTCATGCTCACATGTCACTTTTCTAGATAGATTGCTTCCCGGCTAAAAGATGACATATATAATCATCTATCTAGCTTTCGAGTGTCTGTCAAACCCATGATGTTGCTTGACCTTTGAAGGAGATTAAATTTAGGTACCAACATGATGTACTACATATATGTATGTTTCAGATAAGAAGAGGAAGAAACTTGATCTAAAAACACACCAATGCATATTTTTTGGGTATAATACAACCTCAAAATCATATCATCTCATGGATCCTGAGACAAAGAAGATATATGAGAGAAGATATGTTTTTGTGATGAGTCATCATTTGACTCATTTTCACAAAAGGAAGATTCAACACTTACCTCCTCTCATATATTTCTCACACATCCAGATGATGAGCATGAGGATTCTTCAAAGAAGAAATATTAGCTACAAGGATATTTGTTCATTGATCTTGGGAATTTGGAAAATAATTCTTCACATCACCGGAGCGTCAACATCCGAAATGGGTTCAAAGCACCATGATAAACTCCCACCAAGTCTCTTCCAGACACATCAAAAATTTGGGTTTAATTCACTATTGTCTTGGCTTTAAGATATGGCGAATTAAAATCATATTTTATCTTTGAGATGAAATATGCCAAGACAATCTGGAAAAGTATGGTATGTCAGATTGTAAACTTGTGTCCACTCTAATGGAAAAAGTTTTTCAACTTTATAGTAACTAGGATTCACCTCGAGTAGATGGTACTCTCTATAGAAAGATTATCGAGAGTCTCATTTACTTGACGTATACCAGAAAATATTTGTCTTTTGTTGTGAGCTATCTTTCCATATTCATGCAGGAGCTAAAGAAATGCCACTTGATAGCATCAAATCATGTTTTGAGATATGTCCGAGTTACAATTATCTATGGTATGGAGTATCAAAATAAATATCAGTTCTTCTTATAGGATATAAATTTTTTTAATATGTTGGATCCATTTATGACAAGAAATATACTTCAAGTTATATTTTTCATCTTGGGTCTTGAATTATTCTCATGGTTATGTAAAAATAAAATTGTTGTTTCTCTCATCCACTTAGGCATATTATTGCACCACACGACGAGCTATGTGCAAAGTGATTCACTGATTGCATATTGGTAGATATGGGCATTCTTGAAGAAAATCCTCCCATAATTCATTGTGATAATCCGGGTGTGTTGAAGTTTTGAAAAATAAAGTTTTCCATGAGAGACAAAAGCACATTGAGGTTGAATGTCACTATATTCGAGAACAAATCTTGAACCATCAACTCCATCTCGAGTACTACCCAAAAGATGCTCGTATTGCATATATATTCACCAAGTCTCTTGGAAAAGTGAAATTTGAGTTGTTTCGGGGGTACATTTGTAATAACAATATATTAAGGGGGGAATGTTAGAAAACTTATAATATATTGTTTATTTAACCGAATTAGTCGCTTATCATTCCTCTTCTATATGTTACTATTTCTCTTCAGTGAGACAACCGAGTCAAAACATTTCTAAGCATGTATAAATTTATTTTTGATTCTTTTAATAAATCATCGAAGTTTGTTCTTATCAATATCTCATCAAACACACCCTACAAAATTTTGAGATGATCCAACGTTCGGATGAAAAGAGTTGGTGAGAAAATTTGTCAAGGGACAAATTGGTGTACGTTTTTTGCCAACACTCTGGGAATATAAGCCCTTCTACTTAACTAGTGTAGCTGTATATATGCATGCACGAGTAAAAGGTGAATTTTTCCTAGTGGCCTTATGGTGGGGATCAAATAGGGGCACTCCACCGACCTCGGAAAAGCTAGAAATTTGTTTCTAGAGAGAAATTTTCCTTTAGAATGGGAAAGGAAGTGAGAAAAAGAGATAGGAGAACTAATGTTGCAAGTAGAAAATCAGATTTCAGCACACACTAGTTAGAAATTTCATCACATGCATTAAAATCAAGAAAAAAAAACTCTGCAAGTACCAATAAGACTAAATAGAATTTATGATCACAAAGTATCAATAAATCCCTTACTCAAAGAAAGATAGAAACTCCTTCTTATTGTATTGATTTTTCAAACAAAATTTATACATAATATGAGAATGGAAGACATTGAGAATAGGGAAAACTGGCAAACTCTTTTCACTCACAAGTAAGAAAAATCTCTCTCATCAACTTACAAGAATACAACCAACTAGAATAATTTTCTAATTAGAACCCCTTGGAATAAATATCTCATTACAATTTATAGAAGAGGAGAAACTCTTCATCTTCTTGGTGACCCTCCATATGCCTTATTTATGACTTTAGGCTATTCATATTCCTTCCAAATATTAAGTCCCTTTTATAAAATCAAGGTGAATTAATTTACATAATGTTTCTAAAGTCACTTTTAAATGACTTAAAGGCATATCAAAAAGTGCAAACCCCAATGAAGAATTAGAACATTTGAAGAGAGAGAAAGTTGGGGGGAAGGAAGAGGAGAGAGAGAAGAAGAGATGTTTCTCTAGATGAAGTCTGATGATCCTTGTTGATGGAAAAATCTAGTGCAGTGAGACTTTAAATCTCTGAATCTATTTCCTCCTGAGAAAATCCTTCAAATTGGCTCACAGATGCTTTGGAATGAGTGTTTAAAAACACTTGTCAAATGACTTCACTGATGACCATGAACACCGAATTTGAAGAGATAGGAACTCATAACTGATCATGTCAGGTTGAATGGACTTGTTTCACCAATGACCACAACTTCCACCCTTCGTATGATATACCTATGACGCAAACCATGAAATTCTCCAATGTAGTGAAACCTGGATCCTCGAATGTCTTATACCACGACAGGTTTCCTTTAAAAACACATGAAAATCATGAACTAAGTGTTTAAAAACATTGTCGAATGATTCCATTGGTGACATTGAGCATCACTCATGGAGATCCCTTCAAGAAAGATTGAATCTTTGGAACAAACCTTGTTCTTATTCCCTCTTACATATTGATTGAGTGTCAAAAGACAATGTTCAAGTCCATGAAGATAGAGACTTCATTGGTCCCCTTTCCTTAGCAGTCATGCTGGATTTTAAGTCATTTAGATCTATACAGAGACATCGGTATCTTTATCTCATATTCAGAGGTGAAAGGTTGCATTGGCTTTTGTTCTATCCACTTGAACTTCATGGTTCCTCACACTTAATATTTTAGAAAAAACAACTTGCTATTTTTAGTAAGTGTAGAAACTTTCCTCTAAACTCCTGCTAAGGTTGTTAGATTGATTTCTTTGCTCTCAAAATGATCCTCTTGTGAAGATCCACCTTTTGGGATGACTTGCTATTTTTAGTAAGTGCTGAAAAAACAACTTACTATTTTTAGCAAGTGTGAAAAATCACCCCTTTTCTCCTTGACAGACTGAGGCAATTGGAAATATTCCTTCCTTCTGTGCTCCCTCACCTTCTAAACCAGTTTTATATTTTTGGTAGGTGTTTGTGGGACCACTTACTATTTTTAGTAAGTTTTGATTTTGGAGCAGGATGAACATTTCAAACAATTTATTTTTGCAATACACCTTCGGTGTTCATCGCAAATTTCACAAATGCTTCACCGGTGATTTTGCCAAAATAATAGTACCCTATGTAGAAGAATTTCCATTTTTTTAGAAATTGTTCATCTGGTGGTCGGAATTCCTTCGAAATAAGTTTTCCGATATGCTTTTTTTCTCAATATCACCATTCTAAAAATTTAGACTTTCCCGATCAGTGGATTAGGAGATTTTAATGTTTTAAAATTTTGACCTAGTAGTGCTTCCGAACACGACAACCATTAATGGAAATCGAAGATTGCAGGTTTCTTTTTTCTTCCATTTTCAACAAAAATTATGTTTTTTTAGGGTTTTTCCTTCTAATTCTACCAGTGAAATTTCTCTTCAATCCAGTTGCTGGTTTGACGGGAAACTGAGCTTTTTTCTTCACCGGTCGAAACAAGGGTTTCTTCATTGTAAATGTTTTGTACTATGGAAGGAGAGGTTGAAGGTGGGGTCTTAATGGATTTTGAGAGAGAAAAGAGGAGAAAAAAATGGTTTGTTTTTCCGTGCACTAGTTCATAATATTTCTTCGAATCTCTGTTTCACGGTGATGCAGATTTTTACAATTTCTTCTCTTCGTTCTTCACTTGTTTTTCCTTGTTTGATAAAATATTCTTCTAAGACCTATATGTATGTTGTGAAAGAGTGGAGGATAATGGGTTTTTATGGATATTTTTGAGGTTCAATAATGTTGAACAATGCACAAGAAAGTTAGAGAGCAATGGCGTGTATGAAGACTAAGAAGTTAGAAGTAAGAATCTTAAAGCGTGGAAGGATTTTAAAAAACTCAAAATAAATAATGAAGGGATGAGGTGAATTTTCATGTCCCTCATGTCCCTTAATAATTAAGGTATGAGAGGAACATCAATTTTCACGTGGCACTTGGTGATTACAAGTGGCGAAGATCCAACGGTGAAGGGTTAAGCCCAAAAAGTAGGTTGGAAGCATTGGGGGCACTGGAAACTGGTCGTATGAAGAACCATGGGGCTTTTTCAAAATGGAACAATCAAGGGTGGAGTGAAATTTTGTGTCCCTAATTTACCTTTTCAAAAGGGACAAAGGGGACATCAAATTGCATGGTGCGCCTCGCGATGACATGTGGCGCAGATCCGATGGCATGGGATGAAGGCTCCACTAGCTCCCGGGGGTTGTACTGGCAAGTCTGGAGGTTGCATGTGTGTCCAGAGGTCTTCTAGGGGCTGGGTGAAATTTCTTGTCCCTCATGTCCCCTTGCTAAAGGGACAAAGGGGACATCAAAATGTGCCAAGTGCCAGATGATGACACATGTCCTCTTGCAAAAATGGCTAACTGTCGAACCTTGAGAACAAACTTGTGAAGGTCATATTTGGATTTCTCAATTGAATTTTTTGGATAAATTTTATATTAATTTGACTTCAAATGGCCTTCTAAATAAAATGGTGGGTTTATTAGATCTTTATTCCTTCATTTAAGCCCTGAAAAAGTGGATTTTTGATTTGGTCCCTTACTTGTGCATGAGAAAAAAGGCCAATAGACCTATTTCTCCAAGGATTTTTGAAAAATATTATTTCCCCAACTTTTATGGATTTGAATTTCCTTTCCAATAATGTTATATTTATCTCTTTACTCCATCCAGAGATTTTGAAATCACTTCCTAAAGTTGGCCACTTTTTGGCCCTCTACACTTGGGACTGGGAAAAACAAACTTATTACAGACCTATTTCTCCAATGTGTTGTGAAAAAATTTATTTAACCATATTTTATAGGATCTTCTCATATTTATGATGATTTTTTTCCTCCTAACTCCTTACGGAGCTCCCGCAATCATCCGACGAAGATCATGTACCTATTTTGACTACCTTCTCCTCACAGGGGTTGAGACTTGGTCATATGAGAAACCAAATGGAAATGAGGGGGAGGGCACATTTTTATGTCCCTTTCATCCCTTTGGCCAAAGGGATGAAGGGGAAATCAATTTCCTCTTTGCCTCATCGTGACACTTGGCGATCATCCGTGTAATGAGAGGAAAGGCTCCAACTAGCTCCTGGGGGCTAAACTGACAATCCATGAGGTCAAGTTGGTGTTCTGGGGGATAAAAAGGGATGGGTGCAATTTTGTATCCCCTTTTTCCCTTTGCAAAGGTACATAAGGGACATGAAAATTCACCTTAACCACAGGCTGCCACATGTCCCATCAAAATTTTTACTAACTTTCAAGAGTGTAGCTTAAGACCCGACTTGTGAAGGCTATATCTTGAGCTCCCGGATGAGATTTTGGGTGCTTATTTATATGATTTTGACTAGAAAAGGAATTTTTAGAATAATGGTGATGGTACCAAGGCTAAATTATTATTGAAACACCTCAAAATGTATCCTTTTTCTTGGGACCTACAACTTTGTGCTAGGAGAATGAGCTGCCTAGAAAAAAGTATGGGGTTTTGAGGAGTCCCATTTTTTCCATCATGTAAATAATTGAAAATAATTTCCATAGGTATTTTTTTGGATTCCAAATCACTATGGAGCTCCCAAAATATTTCTTTGAATTTTAGGTCCCTTTTCCTGGTGCATGCTCGTCGGGTCCAAAACCCGCTTTCACTGAATCGGCTCCAAAACCTCCGAAACTTCCCTAAATATTCCAAAATCAACCACAAAACATTTTTATCACTTGAATACTCCTATGTGGTGATTTTTTCTCCTTCGTTCCACTCCAACAGGGTGCACTAGACCCAAGAAGGCCATTGGTAGCCCTTCCCAAAACTGCCCATAACTTGGTATTCTTAAAAAGTTCCTAAAATCACTTAGGGTAAAATGAATTTAATTTCCTAAATTACCTAGTGGAATTAGATGGAAATACAATTAATTACCATTAAATTGACTAAGGCTTTTTTAGGGATGGGTAGACTCAGGTGTCCTAGAAAGGTAAAAATTGAAAAACTTGACATAGGGGTATGGTTGTCATGCTTGAAAATGTGAAATTTTATTGTTGCACATTTGCATGACAACATATATGTCTAGCTTGGGGTCATGTTTTGGATCGAATACAGAGAGGACATAACATGATAATCCCATAATATCAATTTTTCTTCATGGACCAAAGGCCTTATCCTTTGGGCCTGCGAAGTCATGTACAACTTTCAAGAGAGAGATAACCAAGAAGAACACACACACACACCAAACAATGACGAAAAGAAACACACAACACACATCGAAAGGGAAAGACACACACATCAAAAAGGGTAACACACCATAAAAAGGAAATTATATACAAAAGGGGGTGATATCTACAGAGGTGGGGAAATAGTATACACATACCCGATAGTGGTTTGAGAAAAATACATGCCATCGTGAAATAGCAGGATAAAAGTCTAACCTCTCAAGCACAAAAATTGTTATTTGATCAAACGATGTTTTTTTGATGGCCTTGCATGGCTTGAGAAGAAGAAGAGTGATCATGATTCCATCCTCGTATTCACACTGCACTGAGAACGTTCTTGTATCCATTGAGAATTTGGTCACCTTCTTGAAACTTTTGCATTTTGAATATTTCTCTTGATGTCCTATGACCATGAGACACCATCTCTCCATATTTTCACAATTGGAAATATCATCCTTAGCATGGAGACATTATTTTTCCTTGGATTGCATCTTGAAATCATATCCTGTATTAGCAAGGTACTTAGAAGGAGTGAGGACAAATTGATTTCCTTCCCATTCAAGAACTTCTCTGAATATCTCACTCTGTTGCTCAAAGTGATTACTTCCCAAAATAGAGGCTATATCATTGAGAGGGAAGCCCTTATCAATCTCAGTGAAATGTTGCAATATGGGAACCTGTTTAAGGCACATCAAAGCTTGAAGAATGGTGAGTGAAATCTGATTTTGAATTATTTCACAAGAATCATGTATACCCTCACTTTGTTGTCTAGAGAAATTGCTTTCAATATCCAATTGTTTGAATCTCATCTTGATATTGGTCTTGAAATTGTAACCTTCAATTTCTTCATAGAGGCACTCTTTACCCTTGAGTGTATTTTTCGCATGAACTCTTGTTCTACACTTACGAGCATTTCGAAGTGGTGTGACCAAGTTGATTTTGAACATACCCCCAATGTTCTCATGACTTTTCACTTTGTTTTGAAAAACTTCCCTCAAGGTGAGTCAGCTCAAAATTTTCCCTACCATCTTCTTCCATGGCAGAGGTGTTTTCTTCAAAAATGAGATATCCAAAGGAGGTTCATGAACTTTCCTTCTTTTGCACTCATGAACTTCTTCACACAATGTGGAAGAAAAATACATGCTTTCATGTTTACTCTTGTCAACCAAAGCATCGGGAAGACATCAAATTCATCCATCCATTCCATCTCAGCATCAAACATTGGTGAATCAAAATGAGAAGCACAAATAGATTCATACCTGTCATGTATTTCCATAGCCCAAGTTAGGAGTTCAAGACTGAGTTGAGGATCTTCAATTTGTTCTATAGCCTTCAAGATGTCTTGCACAGATGATTCTTCTAAGTTCACCATAGGCTCATCTTCATTTTTACTGAAATTTTCTTTATGTTGTGCCTCTAAAAGATGGTTGAAAATATGATCCACATATTCCCATGATTCATTTGAAACATCCTTGTTCACTCCTTCCATGATTTATGTTTCCCAATATTCACTTCCTTGTAAGCACGAGCACACTTGATTCATGAAACCTTCTAACAAAGAGAAAAGGTCCATGCTTTGTGGGAACGGTACTCCTTCAAGCTCAAAATCCATATCATCCTCTTGATGGGACCATGTTGAAGCAACAATGTGGGAAGAACTTTCAACATTATCCTGATCATCCATTATCGAATCCTCTTTCTCATATGGACAATGAAAGACTTCATACTCATTGTGATGATCATTCTGCTCCTTGGGTGAGAAGAGATTGTGTTCAAACTATTCATTCTCCTTGGATTTGGAAAGGAAGTGAGATTCTTCCATCAAATCATCCATGATTGAATCAGGAAGAGAATCTTGTTCTTTGACTGTCTTCATTTCTTCATGAATCATCTCTACATCACTTGAAGGATCAAAATAGGAGGGAAAATCCTCCATGACCATATTGAATTCATCATTTTTGGTCCATGATGTTGAGTGAATTTATTTCACTTCTTTGCACATGTCCATTTCATCATTAGTTGAAAAATAAAAATTTGGAGGATTATTCAAACTTACTTCAAATCAATCATCTTGAATCTCTTCCTCATTGGTGGAGTATTTAGAAATCATTGAATCATCCATTAGGCAACAATAATCCTCTATTGAATATATTACTTCCTAAAGGGACTGTTCCTTGAGCCAAAAAGAGTTGATGAATGGTGGTTCCACCTCCATGTCTCTTTCATCATCATCTTCCCTGATGTTGCTTTGGTACTCATCGAAAGGTTCAAGGATAGGATCTTCTTTAGGAGCATATAAGAATATCCCAGGTACAAAATCTCGTAGTGGAGACAATCATCAGGATATTCTTGAGCTTCTTCATTGTGGGAAACATGAAGTGATTCGAGATATTCATACCTTCTTTGTAAAGCTAGAGCGTACCTCTAAATCTCTTGATAGGCTTCGTGATCAGAATTTCCTTCTATTATGATCTGAATCCTTTCCACATATTCTCTTTTCAAGATGTTCATTTCTCCATCACCATATGCAATGAAGTCATCAAGAGAGCAGCAGAAAAAGGATAGTGTTCTCAAATTTATAGTGAGTTGTGTGAGGTTGCAAAAATCTTCTTCAGTGGATCTTGCACCGTCCTATCTTTCGTCATCTTCTTGAATGCTGATTTGATCTTCATCGGAAGGCTCGAGGATAGGATTTTCTTCTGCAGCAATCAAGAACCTTTTAGGGATGAAAACCATGTGGTACAAATGATCTTCAGGATCTTCCTCTATAGGAAAAATCTCCTCTTCTTCTTCCTCGCTATGGGCCACTTCAAGTTGCTCGTACATCTCTTGTAAGAATTTGGCATATTCTCGAGCTTCGCATCTTATCTTATGTCTCCTTTCCAACAGCTCCCTACTTTCCTCTTCATTGCGTAGGTTCTTTCTTCTTTCCTTTGTAAACACTAGTCCGGAACCATGGTTGATCAATGATCTTCTTTTCTTGGTCACGATCTTCTTCTTCTTCTTCATCATTTGTCACTCATTGGTACTTGGCTCAAATATGGAAATTTCTTCATGGTACGAGAAACGAACATGACATGGATTCATTCCTTGATGGAGTTGATTTCAAAAATGATTTCTATTGAAATCTGTGATATCCTTTTTTTATTTTTATTTTTGGATTTTCAGACCATACAAATCATATTTTGGGTGCGATGCTATCTTTCTCGCCCCTTACGATGGGTACCAAAACTGTTGGAGAGAATTTTTATTTTTATTTTGGGGGAGGGGGCAAATTGGTGGGTTTATTTCAATGCTCTAGAATCTAAGTCCCTCTACATAACCGATGCAACCTAAGTGCCTATGTATGCGTAAGTAAAAATTTGGATTTTGGGTGGCCTTACGGCCAGGATCTAACAATGGCACTCCACTAACCCCGTGGAAAATCTAGAAATTGATTACTATAGATAAATTTTTCTATAGAGTGGGAAAGTGATTGAGAAAAAGAGATAGGAGAACTAATGTTGTAGGTAGAAAATCAGATTCCTGCACACACTAGTTATAAATTTCATCACATACATTAAAATATAGAAGAAACAAATCTACAAGTTGCAACAAGACCAAATAGAATTTATGATCACAAAGTATCAAGAAATCCCTTAGTCAAAGAAAGCTAGAAACTCCTTCTTCTTTTATTGATTTCTCAAACAAAAGTTGTACATAGTATGAGAATGGAAGACATTGAGAATAGGGAAAAGTTGATAACTCTTTTCACTCACAAGTAAGAAAAAGATCATTCATGAACTTACAGAAAGCAACTAGAAAGAAGAATTTCCAAATTAGAACCCCTTGGAATGAGGATATCATTACAATTTATAGAAGAGGATAAACTCTTCATCTTCTCGGTGACCCTCCATATGCCTTATTTTTGACTTTAGGCTATTCATATTCCTTCCAAATATTAAGTCCCTTTTATAAAATCAAGGTGACTTAATTTACATAATGTTTCTAAAGTCACTTTTAGACAACTTAAAGGCATATCAAAAAGTTCAAACCCCAATGAATAATTAGAACATTTGAAGAGAGAGAAAGTTGGGGAAGGAAGAGGAGAGAGAGAAGAAGAGATTTTGCTCCATGATGAATTCCAAAGTGCTCTTGTTGATGGAAAACTCTAGTGTAGTGAGACTCTAAATCTCTAAATTTGTTGCCTTCTAGAGAAACTCCTTCAAATTGGCTCACAGATGCTTTGGAATGAGTGTTTAAAAACACTTGTCAAATGAATTCACTGATGACCATGAACACCAAATTTGAAGAGATAGGAACTCAGAATTGATCATGTTAGGTTGAATGCACTTGTTTCACCAATGAACACAACTTCCACCCTTCGTATGATATACTTGTGACCCAACCATGCAATGTTCTAATGTAGTGAAACCTAGATCCTCAATTTTTTATATCATGAAAGGATTCCTTTAGAAAACAAATGAACATCACAAGCTAAGTGTTTAAAAACAATGTCGAATGATTCCATTGGTGATTGTGAGCATCACTCATGGAGATCCCTTCATGAAATAATGAAGCTTTGGAACAAACCTTGTCCTAATTCCCTCATACATATTGATTGAGTGTCAAAAGATATTGTTGAGATCCATGAAGATAGAGACTTCATTTGTCCCCCTTTCCTTGGTAGTCATGTGGGATTTCAGGTCATTTAGATTCATGCAAGAGAAATCAATCTCTTTTATCTCATATTCAGAGGTGAAAGGATACATCAGCTTCTATCATGTCCACTTGAACTTCATGGTTCCTCACACTTACTATTTTTAGAAAAAGCAACTTGCTATTTTTAGTAAGTGTACAAACTTTCCTCCAAACTCCTACTGAGGTTGTCAAATTGATTGCTCCACTCTCAAAATGTTCCTCATCTGAAGATCCACCTTTTGAGATGAATTTCTATTTTTAGTAAGTAATTCTTATTTCACTAAATTGGGACATATTCCTGTAAATTGAGACTCTTGTATTTCAAGTATTGGAAGAAATCCATCTCCTTTTTTACGTATATCAAATTCCATTTTTGTCTATATTGGATTCCATTATTACTATTATTGGAATCCATTAATAGCAATATCATATTCCAATATTGTCATTATGGGAATTATTCTAGTTCCAATTTCACTATTATTGGATTCCAATATCACTATTATTAGATTCCAATTTGGCTAATACTAGATTCTGATAGCACAATTATTGGATTCCAAGTTTGGCACTATTGTAATCTAATTTATAAATCCTGATTTTTGGATTTTAGTTTCACTATTTTAGGATTTCTATTTTGTTATTATTTGAATCCCCCACGTAATCCAAGTGGTCACTATCTTACATAAGTGTTGCGGTCACTATCTTCAATAAGCTAAGCATTTTCTATCTTACATAATCCAAGTGGCCCTTATCTTACATAAGTTTCATGGCCACTATCTTCAATAAGCTTAGTGGTTGCTAGCTTACATGGTGAAAGCACATGCTAGGTGAAATCAACCTAGCAGGGTCAAATTTACATCTTTTATTAGCTCATTTGTACATGTGACTTGATTTTACCTATGTTATTGTCTACCTTTTTCTAAATTTTTAGTATAAAACTTATAAATCCCGACTTTTATTTTTACAACTAGTGGGCATATCCCTACACATTACATCTCACAGTCATTGGATTATTTCCCCTATGGCTTTCAAAATTTGTATAGCCTAGCGGTCGTTGTGACATAGTTATTTTTCTTACATGCTAAAATTCAAATATTGACTCTACTGAGAGGTCTAAATTTGGTGATCACACTTTAATGCATGAGCAAGCATAAATTCAAGTTTAAAAAATAACACTTAGACGTGATAAAGTGTGTTTTCGATATAAAAATCCCCTCTTGTGAAAGATGAATTTACAGTCCCAAGTGTTAGTACTCGGTTTCAAATCTCACCAATTCCATTTAAAATTCCTTAGTTTGTGCGTTTTGAAACATTTTTCTATTTCCCTGTCTAGATGCTTGAAAATATTTTCCTTCATTTGAGTGAAATTGGAAATATTTTCTATGGCCATGGATCGTGTTGAGCTTGGTATTGTTTACGCTTCCCTTTACGAGGAACAAGTTTTGTAATCTGGGCATAAATGGTGGAGTTTTCCCCTTAATTTTATCTTTTTACAGGCGTATATTCTGTAAATTTTTGGCCCTAGCATCCACGGGTGCATGGACATCTCTAATGGATGCGGTGTGGTGGGTTTATCTTTTAAACTTGTTACTTTTTTTATTTTTTGCAAAAGTGTCAAATTGGCCCTGTAACTCAAGGATCTTGATTGGCTGAAACAAGCGATGGTGGAAATGTGGTACCTTTTTGTGTTTTGATGCTTTGAAAAGTCAAAATCAGGGAGGTGGACTGCTGAGGCACTTTTAGAATTTTGGTTTTGTTTCCAAAACGGTAATAAAGTTTTAAAATGAGCCGCAACCCCACTGTTGAAAAGTCAAAGTGGGAAGGCGGGTCGGTAGAGAACTTTGAGTTTTTGAGATTCTATTTGAAAAGAGTTAAAATTGTAAAAGTGAGCCATGAATTTGTCGCCATTCAAGTAAAGCCACATGTTAGGACTCTATGAGAAGCAGATAGGCAAACCAAAATGTCTAAAATGCACAATCTCTATAAAAATCATAAAATGCAAAAGGCACCCCCAGGCCCACTTCAGAAAATCTCTTCCACGTGGATGACCCATTTTTAAAGTTGTAAAAGTGGATGAATGGCTCGATATTATGCATACGGTTTTGCCGCTAGGCATGGAAATGGATGAGGCGTTAGAGAAGTTTAGACATTGGTTTATTTAATCAATTTCATCATTTTTGTAACTGAATGTAATTGTTTTGGAAGCTATTTAGTGGGTTCTCCATGCCATTGTTGGGGTTGGATCTTGGTACTTTGTAGATGTAATATATTCGAAAGTAATCAATACAGAAGTTTTCCCTTTCTTCCTCTCGCTATATCTTCTTTCCTTGTTTGAATTTGAGAATCATCCATCTTTGCATGATAAGAAACCTTGTGCTCTTGTTAATATGATTTTGGTAACTTTGAGTCAGAAATTATATTTGTTATAAACTTGAATGATCCTAGTTTGCATCTTCTTTGATCAATACGAATAATATTTTACTCTATTATCTATATTTCCTGGAAGTATTGTTATGTTCTTCTTCTCTCATCTCCTTAGTTCTTACCTTCTTTCGTATTGATGATCTTTGGGCATAAAATGTTTCAAAGTATCAGGAATCCACACTTTGAAATTTGTACATTTGTATATAAGTTTTGTTGATTTCTTTCAATAAGGGAGCTTGTCCCATTAAAGAGGAGGGACTTGTTGTCCCCTAACCGTGGTTTGTTGAAGTATATTCTAAAACCAACAGCTTTTGGTGACTCCACTAGGATTTCATTTCAAATGGATCCTTTTCTAAAAGAACAACTTCAAGATCATTTTTGGTCTGGAAAATCTATAGTATACATGTGGGAAGAAATCTCTTGGGGTAGAAGATTCCCATTTTCAACTTCTGGAACAACAAAACTTCTCTCATCTTCAAGTAAGAAGGAACATAAGAACTGCGTTCTACAAGCACACCTTCTATTAAAGACATAAATTTCAAGAATATCATTCCTCAAGAACAATTCTGTCCTAATCTTCATGCTTTGATACTTGCTAGTGTTTTAGTTCCCCTTTAGTTAATTTTTCCATAGATGGCAGCACCTTTGCCTTGGGGACAATAGGTTGGGCCTCTTGCTCTTCCTCAGCCATTGCATGAGTTACCTAGGGGTAACAGGAAAAATTTTCCTAAATTCGGAGGTGATGGGAAAGTGCATTCGAGATGAGCACATTGCAGCCTTCATTGTTGCATGTGGGATTCTTGGGATTGAACATGAAGATGTCTTTGTCGGGCTTTTGTGGAGACATTACAAGATAATAATTCGATTGGTTCTATCATCTTCCCCGCTAGGTCGATCACTAATTGGAATACCATGACAACTTAGTTTGAGTAGCATTTCAAACCTATTGAATATGTACATGCTCTATTATCTCAAATCTCTCATATCAAGAAGGAACCATTCGATCCCATGAGAGAGTTTGTGGCTAAATTCAACAATCTAATTCATAAAATTCCATAGAACACTCGTCCCTAGAGGATCAAATCAAAAATTGCTTCTTCCTCAATGCCCAGTTACCTAAAGTGAGTTATGAACTAAGGAGAGCTAATCTTGCAACTTTGGAGGCTGATCACCAATTAGCCATCAATGTTGAAGATGATCTCGATCATGTCCGTAAATCAAAAGATAACCTTCCAAGTCTAAGGCATCTTCTTCTTCCTCTCCTGGAGCCAACTAAGATCAGTTAGTGCAGAAGTTGGAAAATGATCTCATTGCCATTAAGAAGCAATTGGCTCAACATACTCCTTACCAAGACATTCCAAGGAATAATTTTCAGCCTAGGAACCGAGTTACCTCCTTCTCAGACTAGATTGGCTATTAAATCCCCACCCATCAAGGTTCCAGTCAAAGCAACTTGTGAAGTTTAAGAACATGATGATGAGGAGTTTAATGAACTCTATGAAGAACCAGAAGAAGAGGTTGATGAAGAACTAGAGGAGATTGGTGGATCTCAAGTTCATTTCCTCACCACCAAAGGTATGGATGATGAAGATGGATATGATGAAAGAGTGGTAGATATGAATAGTGATTCATATGTTGTCATGACTCAGGAGAAAGTGAATAGAAAAGAAAAGGTGGTGCATCCTGCTAAGAAATCCAAAGAGTATCCTACAACTATTTCAGTAGCTGTAATAAGAGGAGCTCCTATTCCCATTACCTCCACACAAAAGGTGAGTAATGCTAATCCTCCTTCTACTTTTGTTTCCAAAACTTCTTGTCCTCCAACTCCAAAACCCGATAACTCAAAAGTTCCTAGCAATGATTCTCCATCCACCTCTGGATATGTTGATATCATTGATCACATAAAAAGACCAAGCTCCAAATCTCAGAGGTATAATTTTACCAAACTTATCTAAAAGATTTTGCTAAAATGGAAAAAGTTTCAATTCCAAATCCAAAGCCTCATACAATACTTCTAAATGTATTTTTCCCACTACCTCTTCATCACCTCAACCAAGCCTTATGGCTGCAGTCACTTCCCTAATGAGAAAATTAAACCATTTTATGTGACTCTCCTCATAGCTGACCATAAACTCAGTAATTGTGTTATAGACTCAAGAGCATCAAACAATGTAATTCCTACAAAATTATCTCATGCTTTGGGGCTGACTCTAACTCATACCTTTGGTTCATGCTATTCCATGGAGAGTAGAGATGTGCCTTTGGTTGGGAGGATTAAATATGCACAAGTAGCCTTCGTTACTTTTCTAGAGAAAAGGGTTAAAGCCACCATCTTGGTTATTGATATTCCTCCCTCATATGGTATGTCATTGAGTAGAAATTTATGTAAGGAGGTAGGAGGTGAAATTCAGATGGATTGGTCACATGCTTTGATCATAGTCAATGGAAAAATAAAGAAGCTACTACCAGAGAAAACCAGATGAATACATTGTGCAAAAGACTGATGATCCAAAAGCACAAATACTCTATGAAGATATAGGGCATGGTAACTATATGATTATGTCACAAGATGAGGCAAAAATTCCTAAGGAAGTGATTCATGATCCCAATGGCATTTGGACTCTGGAGTTTGATGGAAGCTATTCTTCAACTGGTTTTGGAGCTGGAGTGGTGTTGATCTCTCTAGAAGGGAAGATTCATCCATTCTCTTTCAAGCTTTATTTTGAAAACACAAATAATACAACTGAATATGAGGCTCTCATCCTTGGGTTGAACATGGCAAAAGAAATGGGAGTGAAGAATATTTTTTCTCATGGTGATGCAGAGTTGATTGTGAAACAGGTAAGGGATCTTTACCAAGTCAAGAATAAGATATTGAAACATTATAGAAATCTTGTCTGGGATTCCATTGAGTTTCTTGATGCTTTCTCCATTGAAGTTGTGCCAAGAGAGAAGAATACTAGAGTTGATTCTCTAGTTGTCTCAGGATCTCTGTTGATTCCTCACCCATATTTCTCTCAAGAGAAATTTACCATTGAAATGATTCATAGGCCTAGTGTGCCAGATAATGCAAGAAACTAGCAGGTTTTCAATGATGATCAACACTTTCTCTCTTTCTTAGAGCTTAAAGATAACTTCAATCAGTTATATTTTGAAGGAAGTGAAACTATTCCTAGAGAGTATGTTCCCTCTAATGAATATGATATCGAGGAAGAGATGGATCAAGATGGCTGCATTAAGTTGAAAGGTAACAAGATTCCTAAAGGACTGGTGAGTCTAAAAGATTTGTTTGATAATCATGATATGTACATTAAGTCTAAAGCTTCCCAAGGTGCTCGACAATCTATTGAGTTTGAAAAGGTTAATATTGGAAGTCATGAGGAACCCGGGATGGTGAATGTTGGAAAATGTTGGACTCAAAAAGAAAGGAGGAAAGAAATAAACCTATTTAAAAATTATGTTGACGTTCTTGCCTATTCATATGATGATCTCAAGGCTTTTCAACCAAATGAGATGCAAAAATTTATCCCTCTCAAAACCGGGATCAAACTGCTTCAAGTAGAAAAAAAGGAAATACAATCCTAAGGTTTTGGCACTATTTTTCAAGAGATTCAGAAATTACTGAAGGCAAATATAATTTTCCCTATACATCATTCAACATGGATTGCCAACATTGTGCCTATCAGAAAAAAGAATGGTGAGATCCGCATCTGTGTAGATTTCAGGAATTTGAATCAGGCCTCTCTGAAAGACAACTATCTTCTCCCCATGATGGATCAATTTTTGTAAGTTGTCACAGGCTATGAGATGTTGTCTATGCTAGATGGGTTCTCTGGGTACAATCAGGTGGAAGTCAGTACCCTAGATCAACACAAAACTGCTTTTACTACTCCTTGGGGCACCTTTGCCTACAAGAGAATGTCTTTTGGTCTTATCAATGTTGGTGCCACCTTTCAAAGGGAAATGGACTTGGATTTTGGAAGTCTAAAGGGAAAGTGTATTGTTGTGTACCTTGATGATTTGACTATTTTCTCCAAAACAAGGGCAGATCACTTTCAGCATCTTGAAGTAGTCCTCTAGAAATGCAGAGAACATGGAGTTTATATCAATCCTAAGAAGTCTGTCTTTTGTGTTACTGAAGGAAATTTGTTGGGGAATATTGTCTCCAAGAAAGGAATCAAGATAGATCTAGAAAGGGTTCAAGTAATCTAGCGGATTCCTCTTCCCACAAGAAAAAAGGGTGTTCACTCTTTCTTTGGTAAGATAAACTTCCTAAGGAGATTCATTCTTGATTTTGTAGAACTGACTATGAGAATTTCTCACATGATGAAAGGAAAGAAAAAATTTGGTTGGAATTCCAAAGGTAAGGAAGCATTTGAAGGTATCAAGAAAGCCATTGCTAAGACTCCCATCTTAGCATGTCCTGATTTCAGCAAGGATTTTATCATCTATTGCTATGCTACGAAGAGTACCTTGGCTATTGTGCTAACTTAGAGAAATTATGAGGATCATGAAATTCCAATTGCATTCATGAGCTATGTTCTAAAATCACATAAATTGAAATATACTATGATGGAGAAACATGCTTTTGCAGTGGTCAAAGTCATCAAGTAGTTTCACTTTTATATCCTCAATTCTCACTTTGTTGTGCTTATACATGATACAATCATCAAGTCTATTCTTACAAAATAGAAGTTTGGAACTAAGAGAGGAAATTGGGTAGCAAAATTCCAAGAATGTGACCTTGATATCAAGCCAACTAAGCTAGTATGGGGTAAAGGATTATGCGAGCTTATTACTTGAAAGAGCTGATATAGAATTGTCCAAAGAAGTAGTTGATGTTTCTATTGTCCTCTTCTTCATTCAAAAGATGAATGGTATGCTTGGTATTGCACATATTATTACTTATGGAGAGTGTCCATCCCACTTGAGTGCTAAGGAAAAGAGAGATATTAAGCTAAGTCTGCACGGTATGCATTGCGGGAGAATACTTTGTTTAAGCAAGGCATAGATGGAAGATTCTTGAAGTGTGTGGACAAAGAGAAATAGAAGTTGTTTTCATATTTTCATGATCGAGGCTTGTGGAGGGCATTAATCTTCTACTATCACTTTGCCCATAAGATCCTTCGTGAAGGGTACTATTAGTCTACATTGTTCGTAGATGCATCAAAATAGGTAGGTAAGTGTGAATCCTGTCAGACTTTTGTTGGGAGACCTAAGTTGGTTGCTTTACCATTTAAACCAAGTGATTGATGAGCCTTTTAAACAAAGGGGGATTAGATTTCATTGGAACTCTTAATCCACCTTCTAGTGTTGGACATACTCACGTGCTAACTGCTACATATTACTTCATAAAGTGGGTAGAGGCTATTCCAGTCAAAAGCACTACTTCTGAGGTGGTTTGTAATTTCATCAAAAAGAACATCCCGATAAGGTTTGGGGTACCAAACAAGATTGTGACTAACAATGCTTTGAATTTTTCTTCTTCTGAGATGATGGATTTATGCTATGGCTATGGAATTTCCCTTGCTCATTCTTCATATTATTATCCTTAAGGGAATGGAAAAGCAAAATCAGCAAATAAGAATCTGGTAACCATCGTTCAGAAGCTTGTCAATGACTCTCAAAGTAATTGGCACAAGAAGCTCTATGATGCTCTCTGGGTAGATAGAATTACACCCAAAAGAGAAATTGGGATGTCTCCATTTCAAGTGGTGTATGGTGTTGAAGCTCAACTACCAGTAATAGTGGAATTACCAGCCTTGCACTTAATGAAGGCTATTGAAGATTCAAGTTTCACCAGTTCCTTGGACAAGAGGATCATGTATCTCCAGAAGCTAGATGAAGACAGGTTGCAATTTTTTGATAGAATCTCAGCTCATCAACTGAAGGTGAAAGATTTGTTTGATAAGAAATCTAGACCTAGAGATTTTCAAGTGGGAGACATTGTTACGCTTTGGGAAAAATACATGAACCATGAGGAAGCCATGGTAATTTTAATTCTCTTTATCTTGGTCCTTCCAAAATCAAACAATTTTCTCGAGAAAATTCTTTCTACTTGGATTATATGGATGGATCTCCTCTCCCACTTCCTTATAGTGGGAAGTATTTGAAGTTGTTCAAGTCCTAGGTGATTAGGTAGTCCTTATGTATATTGTGTACAGTGTTTTGGTTTTTGGTCATTCTTTTGTGTTTTTGTTTTTGGTCTTTCCTTTTTGGTTTGTTTCTTTTCCCATTGCGTGTGTGTTGTCTTTTGTATTGGTTTTACCTTTGACTCTATTTACCCAATGGATAAGGCACTGATCTACTTTCTTAGAATCTTTCTTGGATTCTTGTCATGTCTTGTTCCATTGTCCAAGTCAATTCATCCCTAGAAATAGCCAGCTGTTATCGCCCTAAAATTCCCCTCTTGTGACAGATGAATTTGTAGGTCCCAAGTCTTGGTACTCGATTTTAAATCCTACCAATTCCATTTAAAATTCCTCGAGTCTTTGTATTTTGAAACATTTTTCTATTTCCTCGTCTGGATGCTTGAAAATCTTTTCCTTCATTTGAATGAAATTTCCAATCTTTTTTATGGTCGTGGATCATGTGCAGCCTGGTATTGTTTACAATTCCCTTTTTGTGGAACAATTTTTATAATCTGGTTATAAATGGTGGATTTTTTCCCCTTCATTTTATCTTTTTATGGACGTATCTTCCTGTAAATTTCTAGCCCCAACATCCATAGGTATGTGGACATATCTCGATTGGATGCGGTGTGTCAAGTTTATCTTTTAAACTTGTTACTTTTTTTTTTTGCAAAAGTGTCAAATTGGCCTCAGTGTGCCAAGGATCCTAATTGGCTAAAACAAGTAGTGGTAGAAAGGTGGGCCCTTTTTGTGTTTTGATGCTTTGAAAATTAAAAAGCGAGAGGTGGATCATCGGGGCACTTTTTGAATTTTGGTTTTGTTTGAAAAGGGTAATAAAGTTATAAAATGATTCGCAAACCTCTGCTCAAAATTCAAAGCAAGAAGGTGGGATGGTGGAGAACTTTGAGTTTTTGAGCTTTTCTTTGAAAAGAGTTAAAATTGTAAAAGTGAGCCACGAATCTATCGCCACTCAAGTAAAGCCACATGTCAAGCCTATATCAGAAGTGGATGGGTGCAGACCAAAATGTCTAAAATGCACAATCTCTATAAAAATCATAAAATGCAAAAGGCGCCCCCAGGCCCGCTTCAACAAATCTCTTCCACGTGGACGACCCATTTTTAAAGTTGTAAAAGTGGATGAATGGTTGTGATATGATGCATCTGTTTTTCCGCCACCATAGAAATGGCTAAGGCATTAGAGAAGTTTAGACATCGGTTTCTTGAATCAGTTTCATCATTTTTGTAACCAAATGTAACTGCTTTTTGGAAGCTATTTAGCGGGTTCTCTACACCATTGTTGGGGTTGGATCCTAGTACTCTGTAGATGTAATAGATTCAAAGGTAATCAATACAGAAGTTTTTCCCTTTCTTCCTCTGTTATTTCTTCTTTCCTTGTTCGAATTTGTGAATCATCCATCTTTGCATGATAAGAAACTTTGTGTTCTTGTTAATATGATTTCAGAACTTTGTGTCTATGAAATTATATCTGTTATAAACATGAATGATTCCATTCTACATCTTCTTTGATCAATACGAATAAGGTTATACTCTGCTATCTATATTTCTTGAAAGTATTGTTATGTTCTTCCTCTCTCATCTCCTTAGTTCTTCCATTCTTTTGTATTGATGATCTTTGGGAATAAAATGTTTCAAAGTATTAGGAATCCACACTTTGAAAGTTGTACATTTGTATATAAGTTTTTTTTCTTGCTTTCAATAAGGGAACCTTTTCCATTAAAGAGGAGGGACTTGATATCCCCAGTGTGGTTTGTTAAAGTATCTTGTTTTAAAACCTAACACGGTGATAGGTCATCGTAGTTTGAGAGATTTTTGGCCATGTACATCTTACCAAGTGTGATTCATCGCATGAAGAAGTGTGATCAATATCACGACAAAGTGTGATCCATCGCACGATGAAGTGCAATTCCTCTCACGTCGAAGTGTGATCCCTCACACATCTAAGTGCGATCCCTTACATGACAAAGAACGATGGATCACACATCAAAGTGCAATCCATCGCACAATGACATATAATACCTTGCATGATGAAGTACGATCATTTTCGAGACAAAGTGTGAGAATTCATAATTAGAATAGCGGGAATAGGTAATAGATTTTGGGAATAGTTTTGCATGGAATAAATCCTATCCAATTTATTATAACCACTATTCTTATCCAATTTGTAAATCCAATTTTTTTATTTTAATTTCACTATTTTAGGATTTCTAGTTTGTTATTATTGGAATCCCCCACATAAGCCAAGTGGTTGTTATCTTCAATAAGCCTAGTGGTTGCCAACTTACATGATGAAAGTACTTGCTAGGTGAAATCAGCCTAGCGGGGTCAAAATTATATTTGCCTTGTGGCCATTAAGTTACATTTGCCTTACGAAACTAAGTTACATTTGCCTTACGGAAACTAAGTTACATAAGCCTTGTGGCGTCTAAGTTACATGATACCACGATAATCCTAGCGGCTGCTATCTTACATAAGCATATAGGTTGTTAACTTACATAAGCCTAGTGGCCGCTAATTTACACAAGAGTAGATTCATCTAGGTGAAATAATCCTAGCGGCTAGAAAGTTACACCAACCAACCTGTAATAAGTTTCATAAGCCTACCAACCACTAAGATACATAAAATTAGAGGCCACTAAGTTACACTACCCTAAATGCAACAAAGCTACATCAGCAGCCCTAGGGTTAAATTTGATGGCCACTTATGCCTGTCAAGAAATTTTTAGATGACGATAATTTTACAATATTGCCCTTTAAAAATACAAAATAGTAGTTATTGAAATTCTTCAAATTTATATTTATTTAATATTTTATGTATATTATATATTGATATAATTTTTATATAAATCTATATAAAAAAGACTGTGATATTGTAAATATGCAAGTTGCGTGTGATAAAGTCAACTACTTTTATGCTTTTCCATTCTGTAAATCGTAAAGAACAACAAAGAGTTAAAAATTACATTAAACAAGTTATTTTGACGAAATGGATTTGAAAATGTATTTTCATAGGCACTCAATCTTTAGAGGTATTTACATAAGAATTGATCCTCGTAGGGGTATTAATAATTATTCTTCAATTTGTGTAGGGTATTGCTCGATATCTTCATGACCTTGTTTCGGTTTTTAATTTGATGTCCTTTCCATGTTTTGCTTGGACTCCATGCCCAAATGAGGTTGTCTATATCAATATCTAATGTGTCTTTTGATTTTTTCCACCATTTCTTTTTCAACAAGCATTCCTCATACCTTTCTTTTTCCATTTCCATTTCATGTGGGTTCCCACTAGTATACCCTTATCTTTTGAGTGTTTTTGTGAACATCTTTTATTAGTTTTAGTTCTACCTTTCCCATCTATATAGGTACATTATCATCAAACGGTCTTACTAGTATCACCTACCCAACATTCACATCCGTTATTGGTTGAATTCCTCTCGAGGTCTATCACAAATAGGTCCAACATATATATCCTTAATTGAAAGGAAAATTTGACAATAATAACTATACATGTCAAGATGTGGAGCACCCACTATCGATCATACATTGTGCTATCCTGAATTGTTTTTGGCCAAAAGTCTCTTCTTCATCATCATGTTACAATTGACAAAGGGATTCTCTAGGGAACTTAGAACATTTTTCCAATATGCAATCTTTGGAACATAGTATGCTTCTCCACCATCTGTTGAACTGCTTTCCTAGTGTGTGATGTATGCTTGAATGCCTCTCTGTATGTCTCGCCATCTCTTTGGGTTCTTTCAGGAAGCTAATGGAGGATCCCCTTTATGAAAGAAAGGATTCCCATCCAATGTTTTCCATATCTCAATTGAGTGTGACCAGATGGACTCCAAGATTGATATTTTGAACCACATGATGAGCTTGTTGTCTTTGACATAGAATTTCAACATCTTTGGTTTTTGATACCCATGATCTTGTGGTTACCATCTAACAAGTGTGGTTCCAAAAAGGCCTTAAATTTGTAGACTTCCTTGATAAGTTATGGAGTGAATGTGTTGGAATCCTCTTGGCATATTATATAAGTTTCCATTATTTTTGGCAATGAGATTGTATCCAATTTGCATAATGTTGTTGATAATCAACCCGAATGTTCCATATATGTCTTCATTTGTGTGACCCACTAGAAGGAAACTCACATACACTGTGTGTTGAAAACCATCCTAGTTGTTAGCATGGGTGCAAACACAAATAATGTGTGATTTTGTTGTCACTTGCAGCATTATCTAGTTGCAACTAGAGATTCAAAGTGGTTGATTTCTAAATGAACTTGAATAACTGCTTCTGATATTAGTTGTATGAGAACCCTCATTTTTCTACTTGTATTCCTTGCACTTGTCATATGTGTCATTTTGCAACAATGCATCATGTCTTGGGTGTTTTGATGTCCCTCTATTATATAAAAATCACATACTAATTTATAAGTGGTTCTTCTAGCTTCCAGGATACATAGTGTCAATGATGTTATTATGAAGTTTGTTCCACGCTCAAAAAAGGGATACCAAAGTGCCCAAAACCCACCAAGTTTTGTGCCCATGTGTTAGCATACCAGTCAAGGTGATGGGGAGATAAATAGCATTTCTTATTGATTTTGCTTTTTTACCCATCCTTGGTATTGTAGTTTTCATCTTGTCTATTTTGTTATGCACAATGCTCAAATACCTATTAGGATTTTGTTGTGATTGCACTCTATGTGTGTAGTAAGTTGCATGAAAACTTTGAATGTAATCATTGTGCCATTTTAGCGTTGATCTGTTTATGCCAGCGTTTCTATACATGAGGTCATTGCACATTTGTTCTTAAACTTTGTGCACTCATCACATTTGGAAAAGAAGTCATTCTTGCTAATTGAAATGTAGGAGAAATGTTCTTTCCATATTTTTCCGAGATTTGACTATGACATTTGAGGAAGGCCCAACATTGAAAGGCCCTCTTAAAATTTTGTAGTATTTAAGAAAAATATAACATATATGCGAAAGATAGTCTCATTGTTACTCCAGATACCATATTTTCCCACCGAATGAGACATGTGTGGGGATATATCGAATCCTTCTCCACCATTTTGGATATCAATGCAATAGTTGCAATAGTGTTTGGAATTTGTTTTTTTTTCCCGTATTTCCATTTATTGCCCTTCTCTAGCCATTAATCCAAGATTTTTGTATCTCGTAATAGGTACTTTTCACGATTTTGTGGTATCTGTACCATGCACTCTAACATACATCCATTCCACATAATTTCAATTTATCTATACTATGTTTTGAAGTTTGACCTTGATCACAACTGATAGAATTCGCATTAAATGTATTACGTACAACATTTTTGATGGCGAGTTCATTCATGTCTAGAGTGAAATTCCAACCGTGATTGAAAGCACTTAGAGATATATTGGAGAGACATCCTTCCTTGTGGCAAGGTTTTTCTCAACTTCAAACAAAAATTCTTCTCTTGATTTTTCATCATTTTCCATTACCTTTGATGTACTAGATGGAGTAAAATTTACCTTTTGGCATTTGTAGATGTTGTAAGGTCTTTTTATCAATTTTTCAATACACTACATATGGACAATTCATATGAATTTGGGTATACCAGTTGAGGCAATGGATCTTCAAATGCACTCCACATTTCTACCGAAAACTCTTCTCGAATATCTTTTAGCCTTACTTCTATAACAGAAACATCTTGATGGGTCTATTGGTTGACACACCATTAGATGAGAGATCCTTCGATATGGAGTAAACCTTGCAAAAGGCATGATTAATTTATCAACATGCATGCCAAATGTATTTCCATCTAATTTTTAAAAGTGCACCATGTCTCCTTCACAGAAATTTGTAATTGTTTCTTCTACAACAAATTTGTGTTATTTTGAACAAAAATGTAACAACTTGTAAGTAACCCCCTTGAACTTCTAATTAAATTCATTGTTTGATGTGGTAGTTATTTCTTGGAGTTCATAATTTCCATTCACATGAAGTACAGTTCTTGTTTCTAGATAAACTAAGTTTTTGATTGGCTAGGAAACTTCGTTGTTGCATTGTAGACTTGGATAGAAATCATTGCATGTAGTTATAATATTCTCCATAAAAACACCAAAGTGTGTGGGTCCCAACACCACTCCCGAAATAACATGTTGTTCTTGTACCATGGATATAAACCCTTCAACTATGTCACCTTCTTTATGAGGACACTTATGTTTTAGCACCACATAGGTTATAGCAAATTCATCCCTGTCTTTAGGAGTTTTGAAACAATGGCTATCACTGGTAGAATTCAAACCCTTATCCTCATTAAATGTATCCTCTCGATCACTACTCATGATGTTTTAAATTCCATCACACCCACATGTGTAACATTTGAAATCACATGCTTAATAATTTGCTTCCTTTCCCATGGGATAAAGTATCCCTTGTTTTCAATTTCTACCATGGTTTCACAATCATCAATTGTGTATGGCGGTCTCACTCTGCCATTAAATAAAGTACTTATTATGACAACGAATAAGCTAGATCCCACATCTCTACAAAGGAGTGTATCTTTGGATAGATAAACTAATCCCTCCGTAACTCTCACACCTTTTAATAGTAAATCCACATGTGCTCCTTCTTTAAAAATAGAGTTTATTTTCAAATATATCCACAAATAAACAGGGAAAATTAGTACAAAGAACACTTAAATATTTAAACTTAGTGTGGAGAATTGAAATCACAATGAGAAAATAAAAATATGCGTCTTATATGTACATCTTTAAAACCTCATTTAATCCAAATCTTTAAGCATATAAAAATTATTTTACACCCTTTAGATCCCACTATTGTGTGAATAATTTTATCCATAAACCACATAGTGTAGGGGAAATATTAAGATTTTTATAATGCACACAGTCATTGGCTTCTTTCCCCTATGGATTTTAATAGTTCTATAGCCTAGAATCATTGTGACATAATTATTTTTTTACACACTAAAATTCAAATATTTGACTAGAATGGGAGGCCAAAAGTTGGTGATCACACTTCAATGTGTGAGCGGGCTCAATTCCAAGTTTGAAAACTCGCACTTGGATTTGTGATGATAGTTGATCATAGAGTGAGAGAGTCATCACTCACACATCCACCAAGTTTGATTCCTCGCAATGACGAAGTGTGATATCTCACACATCAACAAGTGATTCCTCACACATCAAAGTGTGATCCCTCACATGTCGAAGTGAGATCCCTCACACATCGAATTGTGATCCATCACCCAACAAAGTACTGTATTTTTAAGATGAAGTGTGGATTCACACTTGGCCTTATATTTAGGGCCATTAATATTGTGTCGATGTAAATTGTTCATGTATTTAATTCTCTAATTGATTAGCTATGCTTATTTTATGGTATAGAGTTCAAGTTTTAGTCTTTATTTGATTAATGGCGGTGGTATATGCTTTGTTTCAATTATGTGTATTTAATTCTTTCTAAGCTTTTTATATCTTTGCTTTTAATAATTGTATATAATATTGAGTGGAAGTACACATGCTACGTTGTTTTTATTAATAATTCTCAATATTAAAGACTTAGTTTCAAATAAAATTTGAAATTATGTCTCAAATAATGTTGAATTGTAGTTTTCATACATTAAAATTTGTCTTATAAAAATGTTACCTTAATTTTAGATCACGCTGCCGTGTGTATAATGTTTTTCATAAACCTCATAGTGTAGGGGAAAGATTAAGATTTTTAAAATACATTAACAATTACTCTTTTTTGTAAGGTCAAATGTTACATAATTAATATTTTGCTTCCCTAAACATTAAATAGTAATTAAACCGTGTAATGTAAAATCTACCACTTGAGAGTATGATATTAATTTTGTATTGCACTTATTATTAAGTGGTACAATATTAAATTTTAATCCACACAAATTTTTCTAACGTCTATATTTAATGCAATAAAATGGAAAACTGTATACTCATTTCGAAGGTGACCACACCAAAACAAGGAGCACATACACAAATGGGGGAAGAACAAAGTTACAAAAAATTTAAAGAGGTAAAGCATTGTTATTTTATTTTGAAGAATTTCATTTTATACACCCATTTCATAGTGATTATAAATATTGCATTTTTGGTAAGTAATTAACAAATTTTCAATGGTTCTCCACATGTTTTGATTTTATGATTTTATAGAGTGCAAGACCCCTTGTATATTTATTTTTAGAAAATGGAAAATGAAATTAAGTTTAGATAGAATATGGAGTACATAAATTGTTTCATTTGTGATTGTATATGTAACTAATAAATTTGCAGGACATGGAAATATCACCATTTTCCTTGTTTTCACATTTCAAATCACAAGTTCTCGAATCAACTCCAAGAAACTATGAAGACAATATGGTTTTTTCAACACAACTAAGAAAATTCTGTAAAGGACTTCTACGTGCAAAACTTAGATGGAAATAGTGTCTCAAATTTGTAAGAGAATATGAGTGGCACACAAAAATTGGGTCCTTACATTCCACATTCACAAATCAATCTAAATTCTCCATATATTGTTGATGATGTTGATGATTCAAAATTAGATGAAACAGCTTTGAATAACCCATGCATATGAAAGAGATAGAAATAAAGAGGAGTGGTGAAAGAATACATAGAAGAGTTGTGGTTAGAATCTGATGTGAAAACCTTTATTTCAAAATATGAAGAGGTGTATGAAAATTTAAACCATGGATATATCGGCAAGAAACATTGGGATAATATAGCGAGATGATTTGAATGAAGTTTTGGAAAAACATTCACTAGGAAGAAATGCAAATACAAGATGAATAGGTTGAAGAAAAAATTCAAGAAGGAGAAATAATCGGAAAACACAACACCGACAACATAGTGAACATGGGCTTTCTATGAAGATATAGATTGCATTACACAAAAAAACACACAAGGTTATTGGTTTTAATGGAAAAGATACGGTTAATACAACCACTTCTACTTCTGAAAAGGCACAAGAGGGAAAATAGAAATCCCTTCTATCGACATTGAAAATTTGGAAGGAGTAAAGATAGAAACCCGTTGAATAAAAATGGAATTCAAAGAAAAGATGTGAAGAGAAAAATAAACTCTTATGGAGATTTGAAAGAGGTAATTGAAAATAGCATGCTCTATTGTGTCGACATTGAAATAAATTGATCGGGGAAGGCTTCAACAGGAGTGTGAAACAATAGAATAAGAGAGAAAGCTAATGGAGAAAGTATTGGATGCACAAATTCAAGTCGCAAGTCTTTTTACCCATGTAAAGTACAGATTTATTAGCCTAAGTAATATAGTATTGCATTATTCATTCCATCTTAAAAGAAAAAACATTATGTATTGGAGTTAGCTAATACTTCTCTATTTTGCATTCTTCCTTTTTATTTCAGAACAATGCCAAAGATCAACATTATGGGCACCACCAAAATCATTGACACACACATCCAAAGATAGTGTTTGTGTAACAAAACAATTTAAAATGATGTTGGTAAACATGTATTTTTTTGTTGAGGACAATACGATAATTCAATATATGAGACATCAATTAAACTGCATATCATTAGTAGTATAGTAAAAGTATGGAATACTTATATAATCTCTATGAAATTTATAGATGATAATCTCCGCCAATGAGCATGGTCTTATTTTGTTGATAATGTTGATAGTTATGATATTATTTGTGTGTGGCATATATGGTTAATATTTGAGAGTGCCATTAAAATGAACAATGTAAAGTTCGTGTGATATTCGAAATATGATAATTCAATATGTGAGACATCAATTAAACCACATATCATTTGTAGAATAGTCAAAGTATGGAATACTTATATATTTACTATGTAATTTAAAGATGATAAAATTGAAATTGAGCATGTTGTTCTTTTGATCATATTGGTTTTAATTTTGATATTTTTTAGTATGGCATATATGGTTAATATAGTGGTTCCTGAAAATTAACTAGCCATTAACCGAAAAAAGTAAAGTGCATGCGATATTCGAAATATGTGCGCCATTTGATAGCCATTAATTAGCCATTAAATATAAAGCAAATTTATGGTTGTCACGTGTCTTTTGTAATTAGCGTACTGTAGAAAGTGGCGGTTAGAAGTGTTCGCCCATATAAATTATAGATTGATAGTCATTAGCATATTTCAAGGACACTTAAATTTGCGAAGCTTTGTGTGAGAACATTGGTGTAAGGGAAAAAAATTTGTAAGCGTAATAATTTGTTGGAAAATCATATCATAGTTCGATTAACAAAATTTTGAGCACAATTTATTTTTCTAAAGGTGTCAAAAATGGGTATGCGTCAAAAATTGGTATGCATTATCACCTTTTCTCCTTCAAATTTTTTGAAATTCTATGTAATTAGAATATTATGTAGCCTTTTCAAAAAAACCTAATTTCTCTACTTCTAGTAGTCGAATCATTTATTCTTTAACACTCTTTGAAAAACACCTCTCAATTGATAGGGTTTGACATAATTTTGTCATTCTTTTTCCGATCCCTAAATGATTTTCTAAATATGTGTGTACCCCGCTTGTGAGTAATGTAAAACATGTTATGGGTATTTTTCACAAGAAGATTAAGAAATGATTTGTAAAATACCTAAGATGGACATCAATGATTACTGGAAGTGAACAAAATGGGTGTTGCTGAAAAGGATGAGGAAAATTTTCTGCTTGTTTACAGTAATTGTTTGATTACATAAGGAAATTGTTGGAAATAAATTTTTTTAAACATATATGTGACTTCTAAAGAAAAAATGCAAAGAGTTTCGTCTATGTAGGCTCCTCTTTGAAAATGATTGTATCGGGAATTATTTGAAAATTTAGGCAACCAAATTCTGAATAATGTTTCACTTAATTGGTAGTTCTAGAAAGACATATACACTATTTATAGATTAAAATTATAGGATCATGTTGTTTTAGTTAAACTAGCTAATGGTATATCAACAAGAAAAAGTATAATATGCCATGACTTTTCTTTCTTAATTTGACAATAAGCATATGGAAAAAGGGAGATGTGATATCATGAAAAATTATGAGGTTTAATAACAAGGGAGATTATACATAGGGTTTGCAATCTGTATTTTCATACTAACACTACAAAGAGTGTGTTCATTATATTTTAGAATTATACCATGGCCTTTGAGACTTCATTTACTAACTAATTATAGATCACCATCTCTTTTGAGATTTCATTTATAATTAAAATGTGGAATTTTTATCTCCCTTTCAATAACTTATAGTAATTAGTATGAGAACTTGTTAAGGCTTAACCCCTCCTGAGGGAATCTAGTGCAGCACTTGGCTTAAAAAAAATCATGGAACAAACTAATGAGAGCTAAGCAATGTGTGACCATGTAATGCAACTCTTTTCTCAGTTCAATAATAGATGTCCAATGAATGATGCATTGTGAACACTAAGTTAAAAATAATTTGTCGATGTTGATCATAATGACC
The DNA here is from genome assembly GCA_018340775.1 of Taxus wallichiana var. yunnanensis. Classification (NCBI taxonomy): domain Eukaryota; kingdom Viridiplantae; phylum Streptophyta; class Pinopsida; order Cupressales; family Taxaceae; genus Taxus; species Taxus wallichiana. Next base: position 553,367,013 of record CM031244.1, on the reverse strand, counting down.
ACTAAGATTTTAAATATTTTGTTGTGTATGACCTTATAGATCTGCTAGGAAAAAAATTCATATGTGTTGACTACTCATTGTGATATTTAATGACTTGGGAGATTATACAATTATAATTAATTAAAGTGACATCCATTGAATAGTATTTTTCCAACACTAAGTTGAATATATTTTATCTAGGTGGATCTTATTGACCACTAAGATTTATATAGTTTCTTGGCAATGCATTAGTAGTTTTCATGTTCATGATAAAAAGTGACTGCTTAAGATATGTGTATATCCTTGGGGCTGATCATAGTAACAGGAAGGATAATAGTCACATATTTATTTGTTAATGATTCCTATACCCATTAAGCTCCAAAAATATGTTGTGGCTGACCCTAGCAACCGCTAGGGGGTAAGTTCACAAATATGGGGGACAAAAGGTGGGTAAAAAGGGGACACTGTTTCAAAATCCGTAAAACATGAACTTCATCGAATAATTCGCACGCTTATGCTCAAAACTTGACAAAGTGATAAGAATAAGTATCGTGGATCTCGTAATCTAGTTTCTAAACTACTAATTTTCTTTGAAAATGGTTGAGATTAAGAGGGTAAATGTGGTGTGCACACAACGTATGTCTATTTTGGTGTCAAAAAATAAGAACCTATTGTGTTTTCACCCCCTATTTTTTCAAATATATATTCAAATCCCTTTGGTATAAAGTTAGCTAAGACCATGTACGAGGTTCCATTAATTTTTCATAATTTTTGGATGAATGTATAATTTTTTATTAATTTTCAAAGTGCACATATCCCGAAAATGAAATATTTGTGTGTGCACCCCATAACTTTGAGAAAAAAATTTTTTTAGTTTTTTTTTTTGAGTGCATGTAGAATGGAGTTTAGAAAAAACCACTTTTTTTTTATTTGGATGAAAAATCATAAATTGTGCACCAAAATGTATGCATAGGTTTTTGCAAGAAAACAAGGCACTAGTAAAAGAAAATATGGATGAAAGCCTTAAACTAATCAGATTTTAGAAAGAATTATATCATCATCAAGGTAAAACTGAGCTTGACATCGTAGTAGAATTTATTTTTGAATATTATGTTTTAATGCACGAGATATTGGGGTGCACACGTGAAATTTTGATGTTTTTGTCAAACACGGTTTTAAACATATAGAAATAGTCCAAACCTTTGGTTTGGTAATCCAAGGAAAATCCAAGCCTATGGATTACGAATTTCAAACACAAAAAGGTGAAACATGAACACACTATAATGTTCTCATGTTTCAAAGTGTTATGGGGTATATGTGTTTGTGGCATGCTTTTATGTACAAAAATAAATGTTTAGGGATCAAGGTTCAGGGTTTAGGGATCAAGGTTTAGGGTTTATGGTTAGGGTTTTGGGTTTAGGATTTAGGGTTTAGGATTTAGGGTTTAGTGTTTAGGGTTTATGGCTTAGGGTTTAGGGTTTAGGGCTCTAGGTTTAAGGTTTACGATTTAGGGTTTAGGGTTTAGGGAACATGATTTAGGGTTTAGGGTTTAAGGTTAAGGGTTTATGATTTAGGGTTTAAGGGTTAGGGTTTAGGTCTTAGGGTTTAATGATACCTTTTAGGTGCATCTCCCCTCTTGGGGATCATATTGATATTCATTATATTGCCATCGAAGAGGGAAGCTCCTTGTCAAGTTGGTTATTCAAGATAACGTGGAAGATGAGAAAATTAAATGAAAACTAGAGAATTAGATTTCATTGGTAATTAGAAATAAGTATTAACAAGAATAATATGGATTCTAAATACTTGACCAGGAGGCCATGATAATATTAGGACCATATTTCCTAGTCTTATGCCTAGAACCATCATTGAGTCTGCTTGTGCAAAATAAACATAACGATAGGGGTATGGATAAGAACACAAAGGATTTATCAATTACCTAGTAAATATTTATTGTTTAGTTCTCGAATAAGAGTCGGTTGGCTTATGGCTTAGTGACCTCCATTCATTGATAATTCCTTTTATGATAAACTCATGGATGCTTTCAAAAGTGCCTTCAAATGATAGGGGTAATCATCAAGCCTAATGAAGGTTGTGATGTGATGTGTCAAAACTATATATTCACAAGAACCTCTTCTTCCTTGAAAGTCCCTAATTTGTCTTAGTAATGATGTCTCCTTGTATCCAAGGATCAAGGACTTGTTGGTCGAAAAAATATAGCACTTAGAAAAAAACATATAGAAGGTTTACACGGAAGAGCAGGGGCATGTTCAAAAGCATGGGAGGATCCGTAAGGAATCACGTGTTGAGGAAAGAGATAGAATCGGGACTTAGTTGTTTTCACGATGATCAATTATTTTTGGAAGATGGCGTGAAGAACACACAAACCGCCCAGTTAGAAACTTACGTGACACACATTGGCTATTTTTGGTTGATCAGCTATGAAGTAATTTGCATGGATACATGTTGAGACTAGATTTACTACGACACTTAACTAGAAGAATACTATTGTTAGCGTTACGCACTTACATGTGTGGATACTATTGTAACGATGCATGGTTAATAATAGCATGTGATGTATTTTGGGATTAGATAAGCGGTGGAGGAAAATTCTTCACCCTTATAAAAATGTAGTGAATCGTGTAGCATAGGTATACAAAGATAGTATGTGGGGATAGGATTACTGTGAGAATATACTATCAAATCTGATATGCGCATGAGCGTATACTACTATTATTGTAAGGAAGATTATGTGTATTATTGTATTTAATATAATGGGGTTTATTGACTTAATCAAGGCATTAATCATGGTTATAATTTATTACTTTGCATGAATGGTTTCACTATGATTATTGTTTGATTTATGATATTTTAAGATCTAGGTCTGAACATGCACTTTGTAGAATTATATATTGGTTATGGATCTGAATGCAACAATTCTTCATCATGCTAAATTCTTGCAACAAACCCTAAAGAGGGGCTTGGTACCTTTGCGCACTTCGGGTGAGTGCTTATTTTAGGCTGAGTGATGTGCTAGTGTGCCTAGGCTTTTACTAGTGAATTATAGAATGCATCATTGGATCTGTTGTCGGGACCTCTTTTTTAAATTTTTTCACGATGGTTCGTGATGAAGACATACCGGTTGACCCTAGCAAGTGTTGAGGAGTGGATACACAACTTGGAAGAATAATACACACGGAGGTTCAACACCGGATCTGAGTTTAATGCATGCATATGGGTAGAACAAAATCTATATGATAGTTTATATGAGGGTGTCTTCATTATGTTTCTAGTAGAATTATACGAGTGGCTGATTTCTTATGCATCTAAATAGAATTAGAGGTATTGCACACTTTTCTAGATGCATGAATAATTTCAGACCCTTTATGATGTTGATATGATTTGGACTCGCGTTGTGGATACGTGGTTCCATGGTGTTTTGAACAACTATATCTTGGAGTACTCAATTTCCATTTATTCATGCCTAGAGGTAGCTAAATTACAATATTTGTGATATCCCAGGGGAACTTACCTGCAAGGCATTCCATTGACGATCAACATTTTTATGGTAACCTTAAACTTGGAGAGTAAACTAATGGCTAACTAAACCCCACCACGCGCAGGGGCAGGAGAAGGTTTTGTGAAAGATGGCAGACCTAGCGGCAGATAGGAAGAGAGAGGAAAGGTGGCTTAAGTATAATGAAGCACATGAGAGGGAGGTAGGGAAGCAGTGAGAGGTTGCATAGAAAATGGTGTTGTGGAGAAAGATAATTTGGGAAGGATTTGAAGTTCATGCAGAAGACATGGAACCTAAGCATCAAGAACTCCCCCATTTGGGAAATCATGATAGGGAACCCTCCTTAGTCTCATGCAGAAGCACGTTAGTAGAGATGACCTAGGTCACGGGCGTGCATCTAAATCCACATGGTAACCTTTCCCTTGTGCTTGGTTTTCCAACATCTAGTACAATAAAGAGTCAGCAAGCCAATTCAAATAGTGGGAGAGTAGGAGCGAGTCTTATAAGAGGCACAACGATGAAAATGTAAATGAATTTGTTGTTATATGGGAGTACCTTTTTGGGTGTATCATCCACATAGAATTTAGGTGTGTAAATTTTTGGAATCTCTTCTAGGAGTAGTAACACTTTACTGTGAATGTTAGGGTATAGTTTAGTTCTACTTGTTGAGACATAAGGAAATACATCTTCTTTTCAACTCCAGCTACACAGTTTGGGATCGGGAGGCATAGGTGGCTCTATTTCTGGCGGATCTGGTGGTTCTGGGAGTAGAGGAAACACAGGAGGTTCTGGATTAGGTGGGCAAGGTCCACACCAACCCCAAAAAATTTACATGGAGATGTCTCTTCATCTTCTAGAGTATAGGGGCATAGAAGATGTTGTTGAACATGTACACATATGTAAAATATTTTGGCATGTAAAAAGAATCATGGCTTCTGAGCTTAGGGCAAGAAAACCTATTACTACATTACAAGGGTGCACACACAAATGGTACAAAATTTTTGACCCTGATTAGACTTGTGTAGACTTTACAAATTTAAAAGATGCTTTCCTTAAAGAGTTTCACATCCTTGAGTTTGAGTAGAAGAGTATAAGTGCACTCAAGGATATTAAGAAAGGCACTACTAAGAGTGTCATAGAGTATGATGCCCATTTCAAAACACTTTATTATCTAAGTTGTCTTATGATATTCATGCAAACTACCATACACAATGGTTTGTTGGAGGTCTGATTATGCCTTTCGGAGGGCATTATCACGTAAGACATATGTTGATACGTGTGAAGAACTTGAAGTAGCCTTACACACCGAGGCGGTTGGAAGTATAGACACTAGGGTGAGCCAATTTTTAAAAGCACAAATCACAGCTATGGCAAAACAGTTGGAGAAACTATCAGAAAATTCAGCATATGAGATGTGCATAGGGATTTGGTGCACAAATTACGAAGTGGAATGTCACAAAAAGGATAGTTGTCCCCACGGATCGGTGCCCTCGTTGTTGTTGGATTGTGAGATATGCCATCTAAAACATGATGCTAGCTGCTACCCATTACTGCAACACGTGATAAGGAAGAACGTCTCTTGTTACTGTAAAATCTCTAGGTCCACAACTCATGACACAGAATACTTCTAGCCGATTGGTCGATCCGGATGCTATAGATATTAGTGTATGATAGACAAGAGTTTCGATAACTCTAAAGGAAAGAACAAGCATCGGGATAGGGATCATAATCGGGCACACTATGAGCGGAATGAAGGGCATTTTGAAGGTGGTTGTGGCATAGGTCGAGGATACCATGGTGGATTCGGAGGATGAGGCCATGGTGGTGGAAGAAGTGAGTTTCTAGAACATGTTACAAATTTGGATCTCATGACCACTACAGGCATGAATGTCCTCATAATATTACATGTTCTTTCAGTGAAAAGAATCATAGTTATAAGGAATTCCCATACTTGTATGAGCATCTTCACAAGCAACATAAACAGGAGAACAAAGGTGCAGGGATGGTTAGAATACAATGTGCTATGGAAAATCAATGGATGCCTAAGTTGGAAGAAGAATTTGAGGTGTTGCAAGTAAAGATCACGACCTGCATTGAAGTAGCACGTGTCAAATAAGCATTGTAGTAGAGGCCTGCCATCACTAAGGAGGAGGTTCTACATGCACAATAACCAAATCCTGTCCATCAGAAGGAGGTTTACCAGGAAACCAGGGAGGTACTTAGGAATCTCCAAGATAAAATACAATATTTAAAGGAGCAATCATGGAAGATGGAGCAAAATAAAACATTAGAGATGATACAAACTGATATAGAAGACTTGAGATAAGTGTGTAAATTGTTGTGCCAGGAGAATATCATTCCATTGTTGGGGAATTGGTTAAAATGAAACACTTTGTGCATAAGTATTGAGACTGGATGGTAGATCCTGCATGCAAATCTTCCCCCATAGCCTAGATTATGACAAGGAAATCACTCTAAATGTTGTTGTGGATGGGTAGCTATTGAGTAATATATTGATTGATAAAAGCATGGAAGTTAATGTTATTACTTTAGATGCATGAGTACGAATGGGGAGACCTCCATTGCAACCATCCTCTAATGTATTATTCATGGCTAATCAGACTAAGTCCACTCCCATCAAAGTTTTAAAAGATGCATCCATTACCATAAAATGAGCCAAGTTCACTTTGGAGATTTTGAGGTTTTAGCACTAGCAGAGTTAGATAGCTTCCCAATTTTAATGGGGCATCCTTGTGCTATGTAAATAATTCTGATATTCGGTTCAATAAGGGTTATATCAGTTTTTAAAAAAGGAGGAAAGAGTTAATATCCCTTTAATAGATGGCAAAGTTTCACCCTATGTTGAGCCCTTGAGTGAAAAATACCTAAATCGGATTTATGTACACACCATCCGGGATCCAGAGGTGCTTGATCCATGTAAAGAAGGAATCCTTTAGTGGGTAGATGCATAGTCTATTAGTGATACTACAAGTGTTGGTTGTGATAATTGGGCTCATAACACTTATGAGTTGGTAGGGCATGCATAAAAGAGCATAAATCCTAAGGACAACAAATCGTGTTATATCGGAGGATACATCACAACTTGGTAGCTTGTTACACCAAAGAAGGATATCTATGGTATTCTTGCATGCCATGGAAGCATAGTGGATAGACCCACTGGAGATAAGGAATATGCTAGCATATACCCTATGCGGGACAACAACATGCTGGTGGATGGCCCACAAGGATAATCTTGTAGGATGGAATGAAATTAGGATTTCTCTTGCCACTAGGTTCTTCAGGAGCAATTCCCTTACTCAAATCTGCACTTACCATGGTAACCAACCTGTTCAAAGACCATGTTCGAAGTGTGAGAGACTCGGAAAGAGGGGTAGGAAGCTTTACCACCTCTACTATGGGTGCACGCAGGCTTGGTATGTATATGCATAACTCCATAGAGAGACTGGAAATCGGAAGGATTTAATTACAGGAATGACTCAGACATTTGAATTCTTCTCTACCAAGCCTCCAGTGGAAGAAGCATTAAAAGTCATAAAGCGCTTAACTATGGGAGATAGTGCCAAGGCTAAAGAAATCCTTCAAGGTTTATTAAATGATGGAGACTCGGAGTGCATTTTGTTGAAGAAACAGATTACGATGCCACACTACTTCAACGTTCTTTCCTTGAGAAAGAAATAAGGAAATATTATCTACTTAGTGGATGAAAAAGAAGTAGAAAATTTGCATGTAATACATTCAACAGTAGGCGTGAGGTGTTGGACAGTGTATATAAGACCACACACGTTTATCATGAACCTATGAAGACAAAGAAAGTGAATATTGGATTAGATGTTGAGCCCAAGGAGGCCATAATTGGGGACTATTGGTCGACTCTAAAGTGGAAAAAATCATAGAGTTACTACGGGATTATCAAGACTTATTCCCTCATGGGTACCATGAACTTAAAGGCGTGCATGAATCATTAGGGAAGATGAGGATAAATATTAAAAAGGGTGTGCACCCGGTTATAAAGAGACCCTATAGGATGAACCCCAACTTGCGGAAAAGGTCGAGGAAGAGATTAACAAAATGTTGAAGTCTAGAATCATCAAGCCCCTGGATGAGTCAAAATGGGTCAGTCCAATGGTGATCATTATCAAGAAGGACATTTGGATTAGGATATGTGTAGACTATAAGGAGCTAAATGTTGCATGTGTGACTGAGATTCCTTTCCTACGCCATTCACTGAGGAAATACTATAAGGAATTGCAGGGCACAAAATCTATTCATTTACAGATGGGTTCTTTAGGTATCATCAAGTTAGGATCGTCTAAGAGGATTAGGAAAAGACTAGTTTTACTACTAAATGTAGTAGCTTCACCTATAATGTGATGCCTTTTAGTCTGAAAAATGGATTTGTTGTATTTTGTGCATAGTTGTTCAAACGTTCAAGGAATTTATTCACAACTTCTTGTAGTTTTATTTAGACAATTGGACAAAGTGTATGGAATTGTTAAAGATCATTGTGACAATATGTTCTTAATGTTTGAAAGATGTAGATAGCTGAGTATCTCTTTGAACATCAAGAAGTGCATATTTGTTACACCATTTGGAATACTTTGTTAGGACACATCATCTGCAAGTAAGGTTTGTTGGTTGATCTAGCTAAGGTTGCAGCCCACTGTGTAGGCCTAAGAGATCCTACCACTCGAGTGAGGTGTGTGGATTTTTAGGTCATATAGGATATTACAGAAGTTTATTAAAGGATATGCCAAGGTTGCCGCACCTTTGGAGGAGTTAACTTTGAAAGGAAAAGGTATGTTCTACTGGGGAGAACTGCAGCAATGCGCATTCAAGACATTAAAGGAGAAACTTCGTACCACACCTATTTTGCATTTTCCTTCATGGGACCAACCATTTCATGTACATGTCAATGCCTCTAGCATGGTATTGGCTTAGCATGGTGAAGGTATTATAGATCATCCTATCTGTTTTGATAGTAGAAAGTTGACTCCTCTGAGAATAAAATTACACAAGTACGAGCGCGACACTTTGTTAATGATCTATCCGCTACATAAATTCATATAGTACATGCTAGCTATGCCATTTGTCTTTTATACAAATCACATGTCATTGAAGTATTTAGTAAACAAGCTTGTTTTACAAGGGTGCATATGTAGATGGGTACTCTTATTTCAAGAATTTGATTTCACATTGTTGTAAACAAGGGAAAATTAATTAGACGAGACCATTTATCCGGAATACGATCAGGTGAAGAAGCACATGCCATTGAAGATACCATGCCCGATGCACAATTATATAGGTTACAATGTGCACCATCAAAATTAGAGGACATTGTTTTCTCTCTACAAACATAAATGGTGCCAAAAGGAATGAAATCCTTGGAGAATAAACAACTTGCTATATGTGCGTAACCTTATATGTTAATTAGCGCTGGCCTATACAAGTTAGGCCAGATGAAGTATTGTGTCATTTCATAATGGAACATGAGTGCACATATATTATGGATGAAGCTCATGGTGGTATTGCAGGTGGCCACTATGTAGGTGATGCCACCGTGTGCAAGATTATACTCACCGGATTATGGTGGGAGAACTTGTAGAAAGATTGTAAGGATTATTGCAAGGCTTGTGATCATTATCATGTCTTAGGAAACTAGTTCAACGATATGAAATGCCTTTAAGACCTATTACTATTATAGAACCATTTGAGAAATGGGATATCGATTTTGTGGGTCTATTTCACCATCCACGCATAGAACTAGATCACGCTATATCATTACTTGCACGAATATCTAACAAGGTGGGAAGAAGCATCACCTATAAAGGATTGTACAATAGCTACAACAACCATGTTTATATGGGAAAACATTATTACAAGGTATGGATTCCCTTAAGTTTGACCAAAGGATAGGGGAACACATTTTCTTAATGATACAATTAGAATTTTATTAGATGAATTCATGATTGCACACCATAAGAGTACATCATATCATCCTCTGGGAAAATGGAACTATTGAGGCATTCAACAAAATTTTGAGCCGATATTGAAAAAAATATATGATGTTGGAAGAAAGAATTGGGATGATAAAGTTTTCACAAAGATTTGGGCATATCGAACAACATATACAATTTTGAACAAAGCCACACGATTTCGCTTAGTGTTTGGTGCGTAATCAGTTCTTCCTATGGAATTTATGTTACCTTCTTTGCGTATTGTGCACATAGGAGGTCTAACTGATGAGAAAGCATTACAAGAATGGATTGAAAAGTTAATCAAAATGGACGAGTGACGAGCCATAACATGTTGGAGTCAAAAATAAGAAAAGACTAGGCATAAAGCATGACATGACAGGAACATCGTGGATAGAAACTTTGAGATTGGACGATGATGGTGTTCCTTTATGATTCTAAAATTTTGAGCCATCCCTGAAAACTCAAGGTACATTGGTTGGGGCCATATGTTGTCACTCACATACTCGAAACCGACACTTGTCAATTAGAGGCACTTGATGGAGTACAGTTACCCGGATACTTCAACGGGAGTAGGCTGAAGCCCTATTATAAATAAGTCTTCTTGGTGTTTGTAATAAGGCAGATTGTCATTTAGATTAGGTTTTCAACTCTGTATTTCCTTAATGTATTTCCTTCTTCATCACTATGCTTTATCAATTTAGTTGGTGTTTTTGTGTAATAAGTACATTTATACGCTAGAAGTTAATTTTTATTTAGAGAATTTTTGTGTGCAGAGGACTGTACATACCCTTAGTGTGGGTGGGTATCGATATCTAGGTACATGACTATTGAAAATAAGTCCACATGAAAGGAACAAACTGTCCCTACTCTATATTCTCCACAACACCCTTCAACAACCTTAACTTTAGCATTTTCACCTCCCATTTATAGTTGTGTGCACCTAATATTTCCATTGAACTCTCCTATGGCCTGGCTCCTTAGATTTTCTTGCTCGGAATTCAAATTGTAAATAATATCCTTCAATGAGCTTATTTGCGTGATCTACTCTCGACCAATCCCCTTGCGCCATTTCTCTAGGTGGTTGGATTCTCCTTATCTCGTTGTTCCATCATCTAGTCACCATCAACCACGTAACCCATAGATCTATTATGTTCATCCTTTATTTTACTAGGTGTTATTGTGTCCTTATCTCCTCAGCCTTGTTTCTCACACTTATGTTTTGGCCCCTCATATTATGTTTTTTTGTCACTATCCTTGTGCACTTTCTTTGTTTCACTTCACGCCCTTATTGCATTCTTGCACTTTGCTACTTACATTCTTCCTCATGCATGTCTCCTTATCCTCTTGACTAAGTCTTTATCTTGCATGGGATTTTTGGCCTCTTTGTCACCCTTACGTGCTTACTTCTCCTTGAGATTTGGGTTACTCTATCTTCACATTGGTATTCTTTCACGACCTTCCATCCTTCTATTAACATCTCCTTATTTTTCCACGGATCTCCTTCCTTGGTGACTTCCTCTTGACTTCACCTCTTGATATATTCTTAGATGTTTTCCTCCTTCACTTCTCTCCTTTGTGATCTATTCCTCATGATCCACTTTTAGAATGCTCCTCTTGTGAAGATTCACCTTTCAGGATGGCTTGCTATTTTAAGTAAGTGCCAAAAAGTAACTTACTATTTTTAGCAAGTGTGAAAAATCAAACCCTTTGTTCCTTAATGATCGAGGCAACTAGAAATCTTCCTTCCTTCTTTACTCCCCTCACCTTCTAGACTAGTTTTCTATTTTTGGCAAGTGCTCGTGGGACCACTTACTATTTTTAGTAAGTGTCGATTTTTGACTGGGATAAACATTTCAAACAATTTCTCCTTATAATACACCTTCGTTGGTCACCGCCACCTTCGTAGCTGCTTCATTTGGTGACTTTCCTAAAATAGCAATCCCCTATGTAAAAGAATTTCTATTTTTAGAAAGTGTTCTTCTGGTGGTCATAATTCCATGGAATGAAGTTTTTCGATATGGGTTTTTTCCCAATATCGCCCCTTTGAAAATTTAGACTTTCCCGATCAGTGGTTTGGGAGATTTTAAAGTTTTAAAATTTTGACCTAGTAGTGCTTCTAAACATGGCAGCCATTAATGGACCTCGAAAATTGTGAATCTGCTTATTCCTTACATTTGCAACAAAAATTACATTTTTGTTTTGGGTTTTTCCTTCTGATTCTACTAGTGAAATTTCTCTTTGATCCGGTTGTCGGTTTGATGGGAAACTGAGATTTTTTCTTCGTTGGGCGAAAGAGGATTTCTTCATTGTGAATGTTCTGTACTACAAAAGGAGGGTTTTAAGGTGAGGTATTGATGGATTTTGAGAGAGGAAAGAGAATTAAAAATGGTTTTTTTTTTTCCATGTACTGGTTTTTAATATTTCTTCGAATCTTTGTTTCACGGCGATGGAGATTTTTACGATTTCTTCTCTTTGTTCTTCACTTCTTCTTCCTTGTTTGATAAACTCTTCTTCTAAGACCTGTATGCTGTCATGGAGTGGAGGATAATGTGCTGTGATGGAGCTGGTTCCAGGTTCAGTAATGGTGAATAGCACACATGCAAGTTATAGAGAAATGACACTATTAAGAGTAAGAAGTTAGAAGTTAGAAGCGGGAAGCAAGAAGGATTTTTTAAAATTCAAAATAAAGGATAAAAGGGATGAGGAACATTTTCATGTCCCTCATTTACCTTAAGAATTACGGTATGATAGGTTCATCAATTTTCATGTGGTTCCTGGTGATGACAAGTGGTGGAAATCCAACGGTGAATAGTTAAGCCTAAAAAGAAGGTTGCAAGCATTGGGGAGCTGGAAACTGGTCATATGAAGAACCAAGGGATTTTTCAAAATGGACCAATTAGGGTTGAATTGAAATTTTGTTTCCCCATGTCCCTTTTCATAAAGTGACAAATGGGACATCAAATTTCATGGTGCACCTCACGATGACATGTGGCGCAGATCCGACAATAGGGGATGAAGGCTCCACTAGCTCCCGAGGGTTGTCGACAAGTTTGGAAGTCACATGTGTGTCCAAAGGTCTTCTAGGTTCTGGAAAAATTTCTTGTCCCTCATGTCCCCTGTTTAAAGGGACAAAGAGGACATCAAAATGTGTCAGGCACTAGATGATGACATGTGTCCTCTTGCAAAAATGGCTAAGTGTTGAACCTTGAGAGCAAACTTGTGAAGGTCATATCTGGAGTTCCCGATGGATGTTTTTGGGAAAATATTATATTAATTTTACTAAAAATTCCCTTATGAATCCAATGGTTGGAGTCTTAGATCTTGATTCCTCCACTCAAGCCCCGAAATAGCCGATTGTTGATTTGGTCCCTTACCTATGCATGAGAAACACTACTTGCAAACTTATTGTGCCAAGGATTTGTGAAAAATATGATTTTATTGTATTGTAGGGATTTGAATTACCTTCCCAATGATGTTTTTTATCTCTTAACTCCATTCGAGCTTTGAGGATCACTTCCCAAAGTTTAGTTGCTTTTTGGCCCTCTACACTACCCGGGAATGTAAAAACTTATTACAGACACCTATTGCACCAAGGTGTTGTGAAAAATATGATTTCACCATATTTTATAGGATATTATCATATTTATGATGAGTATTTTTTCCTCCCTGAATCCTTATGGAGCTCTCGTAATCATCCGATGAAGATCAAGTACCTATTTTGACTACCTTCTCCTCATAGGGGTTGAGACTTGGTCATATGAGAAACCACGTGGAAATGAGGGGGAGGGAGAATTTTTGTGTCCCTTTCATCCCTTTGGCCAAAGGGACAAAGTGGAAATCAATTTCCACTTCGTGCCTCATTGCAACACTTGGCGATCATCCGTGTAGTGAGAGGAAAGGCTCCAACTAGCTCCCGGGGCTAAATTGGCAATCCATGAGGTCACGTTGGTGTTCTAGGGGCTAAAAAGGGTTGGGAAAAATTTTGTGTCCCCTTTTTCTCTTTTAAAAAGAGACATAAGGGACATGAAAATTCACCTTAACCACAAGTTGCCACGTGTCCCATCAAAAATTTGACTAAGTGTCGAAGAGTGTACCTTGAGAGCTGACTTGTGAAGGCTATATCTTGAGCTCCTGGATGAGATTTTTGGCGCTTCTTTATATTATTTTGACTGGAAAATGAATTTTGAGAAGAATGGTGATGGTCCCAAGGATAAATTATGATTGGAACACCTCCAAATGTCTCCTTTTTCTTGGGACCTACAACTTTGCAAAAGGAGAATGAGCTGCCTAGAAAAAAGTATGGGGTTTCGAGGAGTCCCATTTTTTCCATCATGTAAATAATTGAAAATAATTTCCATAGGTACTTTTTTTGGCTTCCAAATCACTATGGATCTCCCAAAATCTTTCTTTTAAGTTCAATTCCCTTTTCACAAAGGTGCGTGCTCATTCAGGTCCAAAAACTCACTTTCGTTGAATCGAGTCCAAAACCTCTAAAATTTCCCTAAATATTACATAACCAACCCCAAAAAAATTTAGCACTTGAATAATCCTCCATGGTGATTTATTCTCCTTCGTTCCACTCCAGGGAGGTGCACTAGTCCAATGAAGGCCAAGCGGCGGCCTTCCCAAAACTGCCCAAAACATGGCATTCTTCACAAATTCCTAAAATCACCTAGGGGGAATGACTTTGCTTTCCTAAATCACCTATGGGAATTGGATGGACATCCAATTCAATACCATTACATGGATGAAGTAAGGCTTGGTGTTACGGACGTGTAGACCTGGGGTGTCCTAGAAAGGTAAAAATTGAATACATTGACACAGGGGTATTGTTGTCATGCTTGAAAATTTGAAATTTTCTTGTCCCACATTTACATGAAAACAAAAATTTACAGCCTTCATAAGATATGTTCCCACATCAATAATTATCATGTCTATTTTGGTGTGATATAAAATATCAATACTTATAAAGTATCATTTTAATCATATCAATGATGACAAATACCTATTCCACTCTTTTCCGACCTCTATGATATTAAATAAATACCATGATAATTTCTACAAGTTTAGGACTACAATAACCCCTCTCACTATGGAGGCTAGTAAGAGAAAAAACAAATCCTCCCGCATAAATTCCATTTTGTATCTATTTATTCTTCAAAGCATCCAAAACCTTTATAAGAATTTGTTTTCTAAATCAAGTATGTCTAGAGAGAAATATCAAACACACATTGTTAAGCCAACTCAATTATAGTGTATTATTTTGTAATTAATATTGAATTTAATTTTATCCCTATCTACATTCAAATATCTCACAAGAAAGAAACACCATGCCACATAATTCCACTACTTCTTGATCATGGATTACTAGACCATCTATGCTCCATCGTGTTGCTAGAAAAATATCAAAGTAGATAGTTAAACCCTAATTTGAATATCACATGTCTTAGGTCATGGAACAAATCACTGTTATACATTTCTAGAAAAGATAAAATTTTGAAAGATAAAGGCACATTATAGATAATCAAATATAGTTGAGAGATACTATAATTACGAGTTATGACATGATATTATATACACACTCACACACAAAAATTCAAAACCATCCGTGATATGAAAATTTCAAAATTATAACCTATATATTAAGGAAAAGAATTGGAAAATTCTCCTAATCAACAAGGAAGAAAAAATATGCATGTAGTATTCAGGCATTACAATAGTTTGGTTACACTCTCTAAGATATCAAAAATACACCTAAAGTACTACAATATCATGGATTCCTTATCCTACTCATCATATGTAATTTACCTATTTTGGAAACGATAACGAGGATACCCATATCCATGTAGCATGAATGGATTTATTTGGTAAAAGGATGGTTATGAAAAATGGGACCTATAATTGATGAATTCAATCAATATATTATATTTCCTTCTATTTGTGAAACAATTACACTTCAAAGTGTGCTTATATTATTTGTGAGAAATAAGAAACCCCTTGCCCTAAAATGATTATTAACATGGTTGATCCTATCTTATTGAGTGTGATCCCATTATAGATGACCTAGTCGATGATCAATCCCACCAATACAAAAAAATAGTGCACTTCAAAAATAATATAAAAAATCAAAGTATTCAAAAATATAAAAAGGTAGAACATTAAAAATCTAAAAACCAAGACTTGAGTATAACTTGAGTTACTAGTTTCTAATTTGCATATAATGTTTATCACATGATTTGGTAGACATTAGATTCTATTTTTCTATACCCACATGTTATTCACAAGGTATGTGAGCATGATGTAGGACACACATGAGTGTACATCATTTTAAGATGTTTCCCTTTCCCTTTTCGTAGTCACCATTCCTTACGAGGGGGATTTTTCTATAAAAATAATTTCATACAAGGTTATATCTTTATATACTACTTTACAAATATTTCCATATCTTTTAACACATGTTGTTCACATATTTAAGCTTTATAATTTGATATACGTCTACCATAATTAAAAACTAATAAACCTAACTTGTATGGATTTATTTCTCTTGTTATGTGCAACTTGATTTAATCTAAAATTCAATTAAACCTTATTTCGTAGTATCTAATGTAGCAAATGATATATAGGTAATGAAATACAACAATATACAAGTATTGAGCTTTCAACAATATAAATTTCTAAGTAAATGAGAGAGGAAGATTGACTTAGATGATTCGGCTGATCCGAAAGTGTTTGATACCGCTTTAAGTGTTGGATTTGGATGAAAACAATGCCAGGATGGCTGATAAAGGGTTTTGGAACTCGAATAGTGTAGGACATAAGTTCCCATAGGAAAGGAGTGCCTCAAGCGCTAGTGACCATTTTAGGCACGCTAGTGATCAGTGAAAATTTTCAAGATCTTATCTTTTCTCGTCTAGAGGGTATTCACTTCAGCTTGTTCTTTGTCATTCATTCGATTTCTCTTTTAGGGTTTTGATTGCACCTATAACCTAAAAAAAAAAACCTAGCTATCTAAACAAGCTCAAAAACACATGAGATATGAATAAAATATGTAATATGTGAAGTCATACAGACTTTCTTGGTCACCTAATGAGCGAACTTAGTACGAGTGTTACATTGCATTTCGTGCTCCATGTATATTTTTGTGATTATGTGTGATATGATGTCTTTTCCCTAGGTTTTTCCTCGGCCAATGATAACAAGATGGCAGCCTATAGCTAGCTTATATTGAAAAATTCAAATGTGTGGTATGTAACTCATCACTTACCCTTCCTATGCAAAGGTGTATGTAGCTGAAAAAATGTAGTCCCTTTTAGTATTGGTAGTAATATGTAGATGTTATACTCACTCTTGATTTTTCATCCATGATAATAGTTAGTATGTTATGTATATGTATGAGTCCCTTTATTGAATTTCAAAACTAGTGACACAAAAGGCCTACTAAGAACACAAGAAAAGGATAAGAAAAACAAAAATTCTGACCTTGAATGATAACATGTGGAAAAATAATAAGTAGGATAGAAGCACCCACAAGGGACACAATTACCTATGCGTTAGTGTCCAAAGTGGGTGCTAGTATCCTAAGATCAAACACGACAAATGTGACAAGACAAAAAGACATGGATCCCTATGACTTGACTAGAAGTGCATACAAAACTGAGAGATGTAAAATATATTCACAAATATAATCCAATCAAAGCTAGTAGCAAAACAAGGGAGAGTGTTACAAATGTATACTTTTTTTACTCAGATTTTATGCATATAACAACCTACTAATGGCATAGTAAAGTGATGATACGTGCATAATTTTATTTCTAAATTTTCCCCCTTTACACTATTTGAAAGAAATCAAAGTAGTGTATAGGAAGTAAGCAACATACCTATTTAGGGTACGAAGAAGCCATATTACAGCATGCATGTAGAACATAGAAACTTGTGACGTGGTCAACCATGGATAAGCATTTTGACCCATGCGGTGTTAGAGGAGATAATAAGCCGTGATAAATTCCCAACCCAATATGTTGATAATTGAAGGATTTGGGTTTCTCGTCGCCAAAGGAAGAGTGTTGGGAAGTGTTATCTCAATTTTTCCCTTGGAAAAATTGATCAAACATGACCTTGCACAAGAGGAAATCAAAGGGTCGGTTCTACCAGTCGTGTGAGCCTGAATTCAAATCTAATAACCGATCCCAAATCTAAGGGGCAAGCGGGCTCTACAATCAAGGGGCAAGTGAGCTCGACAATGCATGATCAAACAACACCAAAGGAGTCTAGAGCACACATGAGAAAATCGGAGAAAGATATCTAAGTTTTTGGACTTCGCCGCATATGGGTCAACTCAAGGCTGACCCAATAGACTCGCGAGAGGAAACCATGCATCAGCTCGGTGCAATTCCAAAAGACACACTAAAGAAGAGATTCAAATGAGTGTTATCTCTCAACGTGATCAGATTTCGAAACGTAACATTGGCCGTTAAAGAGTCTAAGTACAACAGCACTAGTAGAAGCCTTCACTGTCCCAATGGCGCACCTCTGAGGTCAGGGCCAAACAGGGTCTCCGAATATGCGTGGACTCTCCACATGTCTAGGGTCTAACAGAAATCAAATGGGCAGCAAGCCCAAATCGGTTAAGTATAAAAGGACCGATGGAAGCCTCCACGTGTTTCAATGGCACACCTTCAAGGGTTGAAGCCAAAGGCTATCCCCTAAATGAGCACGGAGCTTCCACATGCCCCTGTGTCCGAAAAGGGTCTCACCACCATTAAAAAGTAGTAAATCAGAAAGGTGCCATGTGTCAAAATGACACAACTCCAAGGATGTGACCCAAAAGGCAGGACCCAAACATGCGCGAGCCCCCCACGTTTCCCAAGTCAAACATATCACCCCGATAGACAAAAAGAGACTAAGTCAAACATAGGGAAATGGAAGGGTGGCCTGACAGATGACACCAAGTGTCCCACCATCACGATTTCAGGAGTTGGCTAAAATGGGTCCCACCTGCAAGGGGTTTTCATGTATTATGTATAGTGGGCCCTCCTTGCTCACCCAAAGGCACAAGGGAGTGTTCACTCGAGGCCCTAAATCAGATAAGTATAAGAGAGTCAATGTGAAGCCTCCACGTGTCATCTCAAAGAGAAATCCAACGTTAAAATCCGAGGTAATTCCAAAATGTGTGCAAGCCCTACACATGGCCATGTTTCAGGTCAAAGCGGGAAGGCGGGCCTTGGAAGGAATTTTTGCCAAAGCAGTGACAGTCTGCCCGGGGAAGACTTTTCACCAAATGAGCAAGTCATGGGACCTCAGTAGGGCGATGAGAGATATTTTGGCATTTTGCATTTTTGTAAAAGGTGCAAAGTGAATCACAGCCAACGAGCCTAAGAAGGCTTTCTTTCACTAAGTGGAAAAAGCGGACCGGTGGGCCCGGGATGACAAATGGAAAATGAGATGGTTGCATGTCTACAGGGGCTTTTGGGCAAAAGTGAATTTCGGGCCTACTGGCATGGGGGTTTTGTGAATTTTTTAATTTTCTTCACAAAAGGTGCAAAGTGAATTTCGGGCCCGCGGATCCATTTTATAAAACTTGTTTTTTCGCCATTTTTGTATGGATTTGATTCAAATATTGAAATCAACATAACTTTCGACCCAAAGGCTCGAATTCAAAAAATTTGGCACCATTAGAAATGTCTCGACCTCCTCTACACCATGGAGGCTTGAAAATTTAATTTTGACAAGGTTAAATTGGTGAAAAATAGGAAAATTTCTTTCATGCCATTAACATGGGATCCAATTACTTCAACAACCGGATCGATTCGATTTGATCCGCCATTCTTCCTTCTTCAACATGCCAAACAGATATGAAGAGGCGGACTTGACAGTTGTCAGGAGGATTTGTAGGGCATTAATGGTTGGTTGTTGAAATTTTAGAGCAGAGTCCAAGTTTTCTTCTTTCTCTCTTGCTTCGACATTCTATATATTGTAAACACTTCTCATTTGAGGAGGGAGACATTATGGGTGTGGGGAAATTCTCAGTAAAATTTGTTCCTCAAACACCTTTGAGCTGTGAACCCTATCATGGGCCCGGAAAGTGTACTTGTGCCTCTATTTCAACAATGTAATGGACTGTGCATATTCTAAGAGCAATAAAATTGTGTTTGTGGTGTTCTTTCAACCCTTGCATTGTTTTTTTGTGTCTCCTTTCCCCTTTGTTTTTGGTTGCTTTTTTTCCATGTATGTATGTCCCATTTAAAGTGTAGGATGTTGTGATTCATGGATTTTTTACGATGGATTAGGATTTGGGTTTGTGTCACTTTTGTCTAGCCTCCCTCATCTCCTTTTCCCCTTGTTTCATCCTCCCTTAGTAGAGTATCTTGCCTCTTTCCTTTTCTAGTGTATCACTACTTTAGTGTATGCTCTCTTTTACTCTCTCTTTCTCTCTGGTTCCTTGGAATGGTTAGATTAGGATAGATTAGCTTTTCATACACTAGAGTATCTTGTGGCATGTAGTTTAGGAAGCAAGAACCAGCCTTCTTTAGAGGTCCATCTCAAGTTCGCAAGTCCCATAGCTTGAGAGATGGTCCAATGTTGTGCAATCACACCAGATTCCCCACTCACACATGAGTCCATTAGGGGGTGCTATGATTCTGCACCAACATGAAGATATTTATGTTTTTCTCTCCATCCATGATGCTTTCTCAAAATATCCAACCGTTGTAAAATGGTAAGGACCGATTTGTTACCATTTTGTTCGATTGAAATTTATTTTTCCTGATTGAAGAACCCATATAAGAGTAGTATAAGAGAGGAAATTACATATGATTTCCCGACTCCTTTAGTAATGGATTTTCTGACTTAAATAGTGTTGAATGGCTTGGAATTTAGGTCATTTGGAATCGATAGTGATGTCATGTGGCTTCCAAGTTAGGTCATCTAGAAGCAATAGTAACCATGATTTTCATATTGATTGATTGGTTTTGAATGATAATAGTTGATCGAATAGGATGTATTTATAAGATTACTCATGGAGATATTTTCTTTTTACCCTTAGATTAGGTCATTTATGAGTGATATATTCGAAAGGACAAAAGTATTGACTATCGTATAGAGTAATTGTAACCATTATGCCGAATGAGATCATAGAAAAATGTGATAGTAATGTATTAGAAGTGTTGATTTATTGTATTTTATCTCAAGAGTGATTATAAGATGATTCTCGATTATATGCCCCCTTTTCAGCAAAAGGACGAGGGGTAGAGAAAATGAGCAATGAGTTAAAACTAATAATGTTAAAGATAATATTTATAATCGAGAGCTAGTATATGAGATGTAATAATGTTGATAAAGTATGTGTATATATAATGATATGTGTGCCATAACTAAAGATAGAGTAGTGACAAGCATATAGTATAGTGCTAGAAAATATTGTG
Organism: Taxus wallichiana var. yunnanensis; assembly: GCA_018340775.1. Lineage (NCBI taxonomy): Eukaryota > Viridiplantae > Streptophyta > Pinopsida > Cupressales > Taxaceae > Taxus > Taxus wallichiana. The sequence continues at coordinate 553,346,101 of CM031244.1, read as the reverse complement.
ATCCGATGCCATAAACAGGAGAGAAACGAAGTAACGAGGCTCAATATATGAGCTAATACATCCATTTATAGTATTAATAAAAAGGGTAGAAAGTAGTGACTATAGTGTAGAGTAAAATTGAATTACTATATATAGTAATATGAAAAAGGTGAATAGTAATTTCATTTGAATCAAGACTTAGTGTGATTTGATCTCGAGTTGTGAGGATGTTGCATGTCGAGAGGCTTTTAGATGAGATTCGAGAAGGTAATGGTGGTAGTGGCTATGTAGGGCTCTGGGGGCCTAGTATGTATGAGTAAATTTGGAACTTTTTGGGAAATATGTATGCTTTTATCAATTTTAATTTTTTTATCTTTTGCAAAGTTGGGTGTTTCGACCTAGAAGGAAGCAGAGATGCTATTTTCATTTGTCGTGACTCTAACGCCTGACTCCAAGTGCTAGTGACATGTAATGTGGTATTAGTTTCCAGCTCATCGGTGATAGTTTTCATGGGCTGCGGTTTAGTACTAATTACATAATTGAGAACTTTGATTTTTATGTTGTCAAGATGGATTTTGAATCTCATGTGCATGTTAACATTGTGTTTTGTTTCTTGTTTATGTTGTATAGAGAGATATACACTCGAGGGAGTTTGGTGTAGGTCGTAACTTGAGAAAAATTATTTGTTTGGGGTTGATCGATGATGGGTGGGATGTATTAGATTGTGTTGGGTTGTGGCACATCATTAGATTGGGGGAGGTACACCATAATATGTTATTGTTGACAACATTATGTGAGAGATTGTGTGCATATATGTGCACATTTTGGTTGCTAACATGGGAGATGAAAGTGACACAAGAGGATGTATATAGGATCTTGAGCTTACCATTTGTTGGAGAGAGGGTATAGGTGATGGCATGATTAGCTTCTTGTGGCCGATGTGGGAAACATGATGGTATTTTGTAGGGTCTATATAATAGGCTGAGATGTATATTGGTTTGGATATGATTGTGAGATCCGAGTTCGTGATTGCAGAAATTGAATGCGAGTAGTATTAGCTTCATCAATGGTTATGGAGAGTGGTGGGGTTATAGACACAAAATCATGCACTTGGTTACATTTATAGTGTATTAATCACATACAACTACTCATCTAATTCTTAAGTGAGAAATGTAGTAATTGACATCTATCTTGGGCCTCTTTCTTTGCTTTCTTTGTGGTCTTGCACACCCCACGCCTGATTTGACTTAAAATGCATTATCTTTCTTGGCTCTGCACACCGCCTCCCGCTTAAGACACTAGCACCGAAGCACCCTTATTCCATCTATGCACCCCAACCTCTTTGTATATTGGTTTCCCCATTTGGTCCTCTTTTATCTTTTAGGCATCTTGTTTTCTTGGTGGTCTACCTTTTCGATGTTAATTACGAAATTCAAACAAGGGAATCATATAAATACAAAGGTATGTGATAATAATAAGGGACCAAGCTCTAAACATCTACTATCACTACCTAAGGTTGCATCCAAAGGAATTATAAGAGCATCAAATCATCCGTCTAGCTTTATTCAAGTGATAAGGGACTTCTTATTGCTCATTGTTCGGTGCATCTTGTACAAGAGCTTCCTAGGGCATGATTCTATACACATGCACACAAAACTACATAGAATATGAGTGGTAGTGCAATGCTTTGTCGTAAGTTCACTCTATCAAGAGACCTTCGGGGTTAGTTTATCTCCCCATTTTCATATTTTTTAGGATTTGATATGTTTTGGGGTTTTACAAGAGGTCATTTGTTTTACAGTGTTATAAGAAAACACTGTGATCATCCAAAGGACATACATGTGACAAACAATGACTTGCTTAGCGACATTGGTATGACACAAGAAAAATCAATTTCTAAGGTTCTACGCAAACAAATGTGCCTAAGAGTAGACTCGGTGCCTAGGCATCCCTTACCCAAATAAAGCACCCCACCCAAAATATCCAAGAGTTTCATATTTTATCACAACAATTTCCTCCTCATGTTCATCAGTTGTCTAATCCATAATACTTTGGCATCAATTATGAAATCATTTGAATCTTTTATTCCCTCTATTGCACTTAGGGTTTTAAATTTCTATTTGTTTATTTCTTGTGTCATCTTTTAGCTAGCAGCTATTTATCATAGTTTACATTTGTTACTCGCAATATCTAGGATTTAGATTAACTCATTTTTTGTTAAATAATTTGGTGAACCCAACTCATTCGAACACTCTTAGATGATCATTTCTCATAACATTTCTCAAGTCTCCTTTCTTCAATTTCTTCACATGCACCCACATTTAAAATATTCTCTCCATAAAACCCTAGACACTATGTATCTCCCTATTAAGATGCGACATTCATAAGTTAGTGTTATCTTCGATCATCTCTCTCGATGAATGTATTAGTTCTAATGTCACTCAATCTATATACACATCAATTAAAGATTTACATTATTTATTCCAAGACAAATTTCAAGGTATGGAATAAATGATTACATCTCTTAAAACAAAAATGCAAGGTCTCAAGGATACTTCTCGTGCACATGCTATTTATCCTTCTACATATCATTCTCCTCATCCTAATTCTATGTCTTCTACGCGTTCTCATATCACTAAACCTCACATATTTCCACTCCCCAAACCTCTCAAGTTTGATATCAATGCTAAACAACAAGATATTCTTTTTCATCTCTTCACTCATAAATTGATCAACTTACCATCTACTCATTACTATCCTCCTTATAGTCTTGAAAAATATCAAGGTAATCCATATTGAAATTATAATCAAATCAATGGACATAATGACAATGATTGATGTAATCTTAAGCAAAAAATTGGCCACCTTAAGAATTATGGTCTCATTTCATTTGCTACATAAAATTCTCCTACATGTTCATCTCCAATTTGTACATCTCATTGGATTCCTAAATCATATTCACTTATGTCTTTTGAGCATCATGACATCACTTCTAATGTTTCTTCTTCCATCACTCAAGCACTACCTATGAAATCCACTCAAATTAAGAAACCGCCTCTCAAAATCAGTCTCACTCCTTCTCTCAAGTCATCTACGACATTACCAAATAAAAATATGCAATTGCCTTTCTAAACTAGTCCACCCTCTTTTCCTATCAAGTCTTCTCGCAATGTCATCAATCCCACGTAAAATTCCACTATTCATGATTTCTCCCCATCCTACTCCACTTCCATTTCCTACTCATTTTTTTAAAGCAAATGTTCCTTCTACTCATGGCGAGGACACATTTCAAACTCTTCCACCATCGGATAGTCCTATTGTTTCTTTTGCCTACTATTGTCTTGGCTCTCTCTCTTATCTTGACACGTATAACGCTATCCCAAAATGCTATGGTATCTCTTGAATAATCACTTAGATATCCATCATTGGCACACTTAGGGGCATCACGCTTTGTCTATCCTCATACATCTTGTACATATTGATACAAATAACTTGTATCATCATTACCGATGATGTAATCATGTGTTATAGTTCACACTTGAATATTGACGACATACCACATCCATGAACCTCACACATTACACACTTATACACCTGCACATTCATGAAAAATATTTCTAGCACACATTCATCACAACACACTACCCTATGATGCACTCTAGTTCCACGATTCATACTCGATTACTAAGGGTCTAAATCTGAAATGAACCTCACCCAATTCACACTCTTTACACTCGATGCTTCATGGATCTATCTATCTAGCGCACATTTCAAAAAAAGTTCCCGATGATGCACTCTTTTGCTATGGTTCATTCTTGGATCAAGGGGTCTTTTATAAATGAACCTCATCTTATACATATTCATCCACATACACTTAGGGGTACACTCGCTCCTATCACTCTCACATTCTATATCATTCCATATCGCTCATCCACAATATATTACATATCTTGGTTGTTCATTGTCCTTGTTTACCTATACTCACATGTTTCTCTTTACATACTATGTTGATGACATACATAGTATGTAATCATATTTTATATATACACATGCGTGTTCACTTTCCTTCTATTTGTGAATGCATAATTTCTACCGATTCTTACATGTAGCATGGATGTTTGCACTGTACCTCTTACCAATCCCATAATGACTCTTATGGGAATCTACCTATGTGCATAATACATGTGCTAGTGTTTCATTTTATAATGCTTCATCATCTTACTTGCAAACTATTATATCAGATCATACATGGTTTTTAGATAATTTTTATCTTTCTAACATGCTAACAAGTGCTTCACGTGTAGCATTTACTTTGAAGGAACTATTTTCCACAATGGTTGGATAGTAATTTTCTTTTCATTGTTTTCCATTGTATGTCATTTTTTTGCCATGCCATATGTCTTGTATGACCATTAATTTTATGTTGTTGTCCGTTTTGAACTTGATTATCTTACGATATTGTGAGTGATGTCCCATGTTTGAAACTCACTTTTCATGGTCTACATTATAGTCTTCCTTGCTAGATTACACTTTGTCTTCTATATGCATATTGTTCTTGTTTGCACTAACACATGTTTCCATCCACATTTTTTGCATGTGCCTTAGTTTCTACCAAGTACATTCCCTTCCCTTGTAGGGCTTCGCTTTAGATCAACATTTGGTCCTCCTTTAGGTTGCATTATTCTAGCAACATCACATGTACCCCAAATGAGGGGGAATATCTTGGGTGAATCATCCACCCCATAAAACATCACAGGGGCATAATTACGATCTGCACAATACAAGAAAAACATAGTCTTCAATTACAAACATCCCAGTTTGTGACTTGGGTCTTCAAAGACAAAGATGATGCCAACACACGATATAGACATGAGCTCCTGGGTACTCCCGACCTTTCCAAGGCACCTTTGACTAGGGGCGCTTACATTTATTTCTTAGATTGGAAAAAGATTGAAATGGATCAAACTAGAGCAAAGAAGGATCCCACCATCTCGCATTGGTGTATAAATCATAAGGAAGCATTCATGGATGGAGAATGAAACTAAACCTTTCTCCCCAACACTTCTTCTACTATGGCATGAGATCGGCCAAAAATCACTCTTGAGTGAGATCACACAAAAACACATTCTTGTACAGCATTTTCAAGATCTTTTCTATCCTCACACTCATCACAGATCAAGTGCACGTGTTCTTTTTACTTCTTTTTCACTTTTTGACATATTTTTACATACTTGGATTGAATTTTTCATATACACATATTTGACTACTCTTTTTGTCTTGTCTTTGTAGCTTCACCCTTATGGGAAGTAACATTCGATCATCAAACATATCAAGTGACAACGAAATCATGTATAACATGACAAAACACATATGCTTTCACCCCTACGGTCACTTCCTCTTCTCTCGGCTTCCACACTTCATTTTTTATAACTCCACATTTTTTCAAGTGTCTCCCCGCATGCTTTCTCCATCAATCAACATGGTTATCGTGCACGCATATCTTATATACTTTATGTTGTCAAGTATTAATTCAACAACATAAAGTGGGGAAAACGTAGACACAAAATCATGAACTTGGGTACATTTCTAGGTCATAATCACATACCACTATTTATATGATTCCTAAGAAAGAAAATTAGTAGACATCTATCTTAGGCCTCTTTCTTTTCTTTCTTTTTTTCTCTATGGTATTACACACCTCACTACCTAGCTCGACTTCTACTGCTTTATATTTCTTGGCTCTCAAAACTAGCACCAAGTTAGGACACCAATGCCTAGGCGCCCTCGAACTCTTTGTATATTTCTCACCCTTTTCCAACCTCTTTTATCTTTTGGGTATATTTTTTTCTTGTTGGTCAAACTTTTAGATGTTAACTACGAAATTCAAATAAGGGAATCATAGAAATACAAAGCTATGTGACTGTAATAAGGGATCAAGCTCTAACTATCTATCACCACCTAAGGTTGCATCCAAAGGAATTCTAAGAGCATTAAAGAATCTATATAACTCCATTCAAGAGGAAACATACCGCTTATTCTCGTATACACACATCTATATACATTTCTACATCTAGTTATTTGTCGTTATTCAATGCATCTTGCACAAGAGTCTCATAGGGCACGATTCTATACACACAGAGAGAACTACATGGAGTCCGAGATGTAGTTCAACACTTGGTCGTAAGTTCACTCTGTCGGGTGACCACCCGAGTCACCTAACTCCCCATTTGCATCTTTCTTTTTAATATTTTATGTGTTTTGGGGTTTTACTAGAGATCATATTTTTACATGTTATAAGAGAAATATGTGATCATCCAATGACATACATGCAACAAAAACTAAAGGTTAGCAACATTAGTGCAACATAAGAAAAATGAGTTTATGAGGTTCTACGCAGACACAGTTCCCAGGAGAAAACTCTAGTGCCTAGGTGCCCCGACCCGACTCTAAGTGCCCTAGTCCAGACATATCTCGAAGTTGTAGAGTTTATCAAGAATGGTTGCAATAGTTTCCTCCTCATGTTCATTAGTTTTCCAATTGATAATACTTCAAGATCACTTACGAAATCAATTAAGTATTTTATTCTCTCTCTTGCACTTAGGGTTTTAAATTCCTATTTACTTATTGATTGTATCATCTCAGTAGCTAGAAACTATTTATCATAGTTTACATTTTTTATTTCGTAATATATATAGTTTAACATAACTTATTTTTTGTTAAATCAAGGGTTAACATTCTATATAGGATGCATGATATTTATCGAGTATAAAGGAGCATGGTACTAGATATGCATGGGCACAATGTGATTGTGTGTTGGCCCATTTACAATGGACATGTACCGATTCACATAGGAGGACCATAGTGGCAAGGTAGAGTAACTACCTTGTTATATGTATGGGCATATGAGCATTTAATGATATTGATGCCACTTAGTGGGCCACGAGCCGATTGGGAATGACCGAGAGATATTTTTAGTGATATCGGTGGGGATCCGAGTAGGAGGATGGACACGACCATATACAAGTCAATGTTTGATCAGATCCAGGCCTTGTGGTAGTTATTTGGAGGTCGTATAGAGATTACGGATAATGGGTAGAGGATGATATTGATTTGCATTATATTTTGTGTACTATGTGGTTAGAAGATTTGTTTTTAGGATTAGAAGAGTTATTCGAGAGTGAGTGAGTGTCTTAGAATTTTGGAATAGCTATGGACATCCCCCAAATCCATACATCTTGTGTCGATCTACTAGAGTAGTGAGGAAACCAGTGGTCGAGGCCGGGACCCATAAGAGCACTATTTAAAATCAATATATTGTTAATATTGTAAGTTACTTTATGTATTTTTGATTGAAAAATGTATTTTTATTAATACAAAATATACAATATACTATTAATCTTACAAAAACATACTTTTAATAGAATAAATTTTTATAATTACTATATGTTGTAAAAATATATGAAAATCAAAAGGAAATTAATCACTAGGTGTTGCAAGGATGGAGCTAAAGGAGCTACACACATGCAAGGAGCTAGGCATAGACATATAAGAAGGCAACTGATGGACATTAGAACATGAGGCAGAGAGAAAGCATGAGGAACTCATGGGCTTCAAAGTTATTCAAAACTCAACCAAATGAGGTCTTGTAAAATCTCAACCCTGAGTGGATACAAGAGACTCCCTGGTTGAAAGTACCAGATTCGGTGATCCAAAGAGCTCAAGGAAGATTTAGTTTCACACTTATGGGAGATTTTGTTGGAATACGATCAATATCAATCAATTTAGGAGCTGGACCAGAAGAAGTGGAACATCTTGGGGTAGGTAAATACCTTTGCATTATCTGACAGAAGCTTTCTATTTTTTTTTCTCTCTTGAAGAGGATCCTGTCGAGGTCATGTAGGGAGGGCCTTGGTTCTTTGGGAGAACCACTCTCTCCATAGCTAGATGGAAACCCAATTCTAAAACACACATTCCAAATGCATGCCCTATTTGGATAAGGCTACCAATACTTCCTCTTCGCCTCGGGAGGTTGATATGTTGGCTGGAATTGCTAAAGCTACTGGGATCTGATTGCTCTGGACCCAACCACAATTGCTAGGACCAGATTCATTGTAGCAAGGATGTGCATCAACATCATCTCTAGTTCTTCCCCTTTGGAGGTTATTAATTTGGAGACCAAGGATGAGATTTGGAAACAAAAAATATTGTATGAATATTATCTAGTTTATTATAGTAGATGCAAGAAAGTGGGGCACGGAGGTAACAACTGCAATGGTAAAAATGATGCACAACTACAAACTCGTCAAGATTGGAGAACGTCACATTTCCCTAGCATTGACCTAGTAGATGACTTGAACCATGAAATGGAAATGACTTCACACGATAGTGGATGGAAGAGCCTTTCTCGCACACCCCTTAGCAGTGTGAATGGAGGTTTGAACCCCACCAAACCATGAAATGGACATGACTTCACAATGTGGTAGTGGATGGAAGAGCCTTTCTGCACCCCTTAGCGGTGTGAATAGAGGTTTGAACCCCACCAAAGATAGTTATGGCCCACATGGAATCCAAGGTGGAATTTCTAATAGATAAACCTTTAGTGCAGAAATGGAAGAAACATTTAAGCCATTCAAATTTGGTGATGTGTAAATGAGGTAGGTAGCACAAACGATTGAGTCATTAAAAGAGGGGGAAGCCCACCAAATTCAAATTTGAACGAGGTATTAAATGCGGAAAATACAAATCCTTCCAAAATGGCAAAAACACCTTTGAATGATGGCAGGTTCATGGAAAAGACCAAGTCTCCCACTGTGGGAGACTTATCCCACCGTGACTCATCAAAAAAAAAAGAGATGTGGCCCCTCCTATTCCCACAGGAAGGGCGATTCAAATGAGAAAGTAGTTGTAAACTTTGAGGTGCTAATGTTGGAGTCCCTTCTTAGTGACCTTAAGTGGAAAAATAAAGAAATGAGCATAGTGGTAGTTTAAGTGGGATCCATTGTTAATTTAACTAGTGCTACCAAGGAAGCGGGTCCTCCCATGAAGAATGATAAAGCAATCTCGTTATTTACCGAGACTCTAGGTAAGGTGGAAATTTTTGCTTCCTATTCGATGATGACAAATGGATAAAGGTTAAAAATAAAATGGAACACACTGTCCATCCTTCCACAACCCATGGTTGTGGTAAGAAATTTTAGTTGTTTCTTGTTAACTTGGTTCAGCTATTGCACGGCTGTGGTCTTGTTGTTATTGGGATTCTTATCAACATATTTTCCTCGATTTTTACTTCTCTGTGATTTCGGATCCTAGGAATTTATGTCCTGGTCTTCATGTAAATCTTGGTTGTTGAGCCTTTTGGATGTATAGCAAGGTAAGGTCCTTTCAAAAATTTTACCTTTAATTCAAAAAATCATATTTAATTGCAATAAGTTTAGTTCAAATGAAAATAAAATAACAAGTCCAATTTCATACTATACTAAATTATAGGAAAAATAATAATTATAATACTTACAAATACTAGATAAATTAGGATTCATAAGATAATAGTTAATTTGTGTAAATTTGGAGATAATGATTAATGACCAAAAATGTGGTATGGGTTCAATTCATTTGATGTGAAATGGGTTCATACATCAAGAGCAATTGAACTCAAAATGGGTGAGTTGTGTGGCCACAAAAATATTTCCATATAAATATGAAAATGGGTGTGACAAATAGTATATTATAGAAATGAAACCCAATATAAAATGTGAAATTTATATGATGGATGATGTCAACTAGTTTTATCCTTCAAAATGTTGCACACTCATCTTGATTTCATTGTAAATCATTGGAAAAACATTCTCCTTGTTTAGAAATCTAATCCAAATGTTATCTCAATTTAGCCCCCTAGAAAAATTAATCAAACATGATCCTGCACAAAAGAAAATTTAGAGGGTTGGATCTGTCCTGCAAGCTCACATTCAAATCCAACAATCAAGGGGTAGGCAAGGCTCTGCAATGGATGAGCAGGGTCGAAGAATGGGTGCCAACGATGTTAAAGAAACAAGAGGCTCAATAGGAGAAAATTGGAGAAGTTGGAAGTTTTGGACCTCATATAGTGTCGAATCGGACATAAATTGGCTAAGTATAACAGATCCCGTGGAGACCTCCACGTGTCTAAACAACGCTTCTTTAAGGGGAAGATCCAAAAGCGGGTTCCCAAATGAGCGCCAACCCTCCACATGGTCAGAGTCCAAAAAGGGGGACAGAACCATCCCTAAATCGACTAAGTATAGAAAGGGCAGTGGAGGCCTCCATGTGTTTCATCGACACATATTCAAGAGTGAGATCCAAGGGACAGTCCCTAAATGAGCGCAAAGCTTCCACGTGTCCTGTGTTTAAAGAAGGGTCTCATTAGATGTTGAAAATTAAAAGGATCGGTGGAAGCTTCCATGTGCCGCATTGGCGTAACTCCAAGGATTGAATCCAAAATGAAGACCTAAAATGTGCGCGGGCTTGCCATGTAGCCAGTGTGTTCAAACGGGGGAAAATACAACCATCATATAGGATAAGGAAAGAAGGAACAACAGAAATCCCCACATGTCTCTTTGGTGCTCTTCCAAGAGGTGAATCCAAACGGAAATCCCAAACAAGCTTCGCCTCTATGTGGTTGGGGTTAATAAATAATCTCATAGGCTGTTAAAAAGTCACAGAGCCGCGAGAGGAGCTACATGTCTCAATGGCACAATTTGAGGGTGTGACCCAAAAGGTAGGATCTAAAAAGTGTCATCCCTTCACGTGGTCAAAGTATTAACAATGACAAAATCGGCGTAAGCCTCCACGTGTCGAGTTAGTGCACTTTTAAGGATCGAATCTAGAGCGAGTCTCCAAACGAGCTCTAGCTCGTCACATGTCCTAGTTCTAAAAAAGGGACAAGGTGGGTCATTGAAAATTCTAAGGACCGGCGGAAGCCTCCACGTGTCCCGGGACGGACATACGGTCCTACCAAGTAAAGGGGACTTAGCCAAAGCAAAAAAGAAGTAGAGTGGTAGAGCCAACGAAAGGCGCCACGTGTTAGTTCAAGATCAAAATTCAAAGGCATGACCCAAAATTCCCAAATGCGCCAACCCTCCATGTGTCTCAAGTTAGGAACAGTGTCTCCACTCGCTAGCGGAAGGACTTAAGCGAGAATACAAAGGAGAAATAACAAGCCCGCGGATAATGCCGCGTGTCTCTTAGGTGCAACTACAAGTGTGAAAGGAGGGGGGATGAATCTTCAAAATGTGTGAGGCTTCCACGTGGAACCCGTATGGATGGACTCTTTAAATATTAAAATCCCACATTAAAACTTTCGACAACCATATTGTTTGACTGGAAGCTCAGATTTGAGAAATGGAAGACTTTTTTGAAAGGTCTCGACCTCCTCTATGCCATAGAGGCCTGAAAATTTAACTTTGACAAGGTTAGGTGGGTGAAAAATAGGAAAACTTCTTTCATGTTGTTAATGAAGGATATGATTGCTTTAACCACCTAGATTTGATCTAGATTTTCCATATTTTCTTCTCCAACACGCCAAATAGACATGGGGAACCAGAATTGATAGATTGTAGGTGGATTTGCAGGGCATTGATGGTTAGTGGTTGAGATTTCAAAGCAGATTCCAAGTTTTCTTCTTTCTCTCTCACCTCAACCTTCTATATATTGTAATCACTTCTCATTTGAGAAGGGGATACATTCTGGTGTGGGAAACTCAGTAAAAACATTTCCTAACACCATTGAGTTGTAAACCCTCTCATGGGCCTGACAAGTGTACTTGTGCCTCTATTTCAAAATTGTAATGGACTGTGCATATTCTAAAAGCAATAAAATTTTGTTCATGTTGTTCTTTCAAACATTGTATTGTTTTGTTGTGTCTCCTTGCCCCTCTTTTTTTGTTGTTGTTTTTCCATGCATGTGTGTCCCATTTTCGGGGGTAGGATGTTGTGTTTTATGGATTTTTGATGGTAGATTATGATCTGGGCCTGTGTCACTTCGTCCGGCATCCCTCATCTCTTTTTTCCCTTTTTTCATCCTCCCCAGCAGAGTATCTCACCACCTTCATTTTCTCGGTTTATCACCACTTTAGTGTAGGCTCTATTTCACTCTCTCTTTCTCTCGGTCCCTTTGAATGGTTAGATTAGGATAGATTAGTTTTCCCGCACTAGAGTAGCTTGTGGCAAGTAGTTTAGGAAGCAGAACCAACCTTCTCTGGAGGTCCTTCTCAATTTCACAAGTCCCATAGGATGAGAGATGGTCCTATGTTGTGCAATCACACCGGATGTCCCACTCAAAAACTAGGCCATTTGGGGGTGCTGTGATTTTGCACTAACAATTTTGGCATGCCTGGTGGGACAAAGAAGTTAGATTTTCTCATCTTTCTCAGGTTTCTCATTATCAACAACAAATCTTAAGCCACCGTACAACCACACTAATAGTTTTGGCAATCCTAGTGGGACAGGTTTGAAGCATCTTACCACTTCATTTCATCAAATTGTTGTTTTCTTGGTGAGATTTAACCTTTCTAGGCACATGCAAAGCACATCCGCGACTCCATCTCGGTCAACAACTCGACATCTCTATAGTTATAGACCTTCACCCATCCATTTCCATCCATTATTCCTTCCACATCTTTCATTTTCTTCCATTCCATGAAGTTGTGCAATCATGAATTCATTCCCCTCATGGAACTCACACTTGCAACAATAGTAGTACACTCACCTCTAATGTATTTCCCAACTCCTCTAGATCAGCATTATGATCAAATCCAGAACCATTATGCTTACCCATATGAGCAGGGTCAAAACTATTTTTGCCATGGAGCTTATCAAGAACAAGGGGATGCATACAATGACAACAACTATATAGAAAATACTAATCTGCTGGAGAAGATTCAAGGAATGGAGGCACACATGGTACAATCAAGGGCCACAAATTAGATGAAAGATTTCAAAATTGGCTATAGGGCACCTTGTCCATGGGACATCCCTATGCGAAGATATTACAATCCTTAGGAGAAGGTTGACTTCATGGTTGAAATGTTGCCTCAACTTTCATAGTGGACTGAGGATATTGAGGCATATGAGAAAAGTGTGAGACAACCTTATCAATGGGTAAGTCAGTCACCAGCTCCTTGCCCTTCATTTTCTCTTTCTCAAGCTTTATCATTGCAGCAATGCCAAGAGTCAATCCCCTCACTTGCTGCTCCAGATGTTGTTTTCCTTCTCCATCTCCTAGTCTTCCATTCCATCTTAATTTCTCTGCCCTTTTCCCTTCCAAATCCAATTCCCCTCCACAAGAGCCAAAAGCAATGCCTTCCCCTCCACCACATATAAACAAACAACTAGTGGAGACCCCACCAATCACTCCTCCTACTCTCTCATGTTCATGTCAGGGAGATACTCAAGAATCCAGTTAAGGAGAATAGCAAGAAGAGGAACCCAACAAAGAAGAAATGATAGAAAATATGAAGAGTTAGGTTGCTATATTTGGGATTACAAAGATCCCCTTGTTGGTTAAACCTTCAGAGGAGGTCGGGGTCGACCACAAATGGTGGCTAAAGATGAGTTAGCAAAGAGAAGAAGAACAAGAACAAGAGGAAGAAGATCAACAGTTCATATGCTCTGAATGTAGTGTCCATAATGGCACTTTGTCTGAAGAGGATGCTGATATGATCCAAGCTGCACAACCAGTTAAGGAGGAAGAACAACCAACTCCAAGTCCCATTGAAGAGGAGAAACTGGAGGAGATCAAATCAAAGTTGAGGCCACTTAACGAAGAAAGAATTATTGGAGATTTTTGCTTTCATTTGAAGGGCTTGATTTGGTTGATGAATCCATGATGGAGGAGGACTGCATGCTTCTAGAGGCTCCAAGTGCGTAACATGCCATAGAAGAGCATTCAATTCTTCCTCCCACTTCATCCCCTTCAAACTCAAGTGTCGAAGAAGAGATTGAGATTTTAAACTTCATGTTTGAATATGAGGGGAACCATGGTGAGCCGATTCTGCAGATCAAGAGGACACCATGGAGGAGGTCAAGCACATGCATGTAGGGAAAACAAGGAGGTGGATTACCTGTATGACTTAGAGGATTTCTTTGATGGAGAGAATCCCATGGATATCACATCATTTTCTACTCCATCATCCACCTTCCAAGCACATGAGTCCGTTACCATGGAGGGAAGCATTCAGGGAAAACAACCTCGCACTTCATAACATCCCTCTGGAACCAAGGTTAGAAGATATGAATCTTCCATGTTCTTCACAGGAGAAGGAAGGGAAAAATCAAGAGGATGTCATCATCCCTCTCACACCATCCATTCAGAAGGTCCATAAGAAGACTCCATTCTTGGAGTTGAATTTCATAGCAATGGGCACATCCAATGGATCATACCGTGCCCAATCAGCTACCTCGGCTTCATTGGAGCCAAGGGAGAAGCCAACACCAATCATGCTTACTCCCGAGTATGAGGATGCATATCAAATCACCAAGGGTCACCATCAACACCTCCAGGAGTCCAATGCTAATCAGCTTGAGGAGGTATTTTCGATTGAGGTTGATACCTTGATGATTTGGGTGGAAGATCGGCTTATAGTGAGTTTTTCACTCATACAAGTAGCCGTATTCAAGTCAAATCATACACATGGCTGCATTTTTAAGGAAGGGATGCTACTTCTCCTGTCGGTTGCAGATTTGTTTGAGTCCACTTTCTCTCTAGTTAGTATAAGAGAAAGAGTAGTTTTTCTTTTAAGAACACAAGTGCTTTACACAATCTACATGTTCCACTTGAAGCATGTATGATTTTTCAGTTTTGTACATAGTGTGTGTTATAGTGTTTGTTTCTCGTGCACAATACATCTCCTAGGCTAGGCCATGCATCAGCCTTTCAAGATTAGCAGCAAAGAGACCCATAGTTGTTTGTAATAGTTGCTAATTTCAAATAAAACAAATGTAGAGAAACTAAAACCACTTTTGAGGCGATTCATTTTGTGGGACAGTGAAAGCCCTAGGTCAATACAATTTTCTACTCTCAAAACCTCATTTTCAAGATTTTCTTATGAAAATTGAGAGTGCGATAACGTCACAGGTCGTGGTCACCAAGTGCAAGCATCAAACTCGAGGTTTCAAGTGAAAGATCAGTACTAGGCTATCAATTAATGAATCCATGCCCAATGGATGTAACAAG
The DNA here is from genome assembly GCA_018340775.1 of Taxus wallichiana var. yunnanensis. NCBI lineage: Eukaryota > Viridiplantae > Streptophyta > Pinopsida > Cupressales > Taxaceae > Taxus > Taxus wallichiana. The sequence continues at coordinate 553,330,918 of CM031244.1, read as the reverse complement.
GCAATTGATCTCTTCATCTAGCAGGTAGATGTGTGCCCGAGAGTCACCAAATCATTATCTCAATTCACCCTTGGTAAAATTGATAAAACATGACCCCCGCATTTAAGAAAATTTAGAGGGTCACTTTGTCCCACGAGTTCACATTAAAATCCAACAATCAAGGGGCAGGAGAGGCTCTACAATGGAGGAGCATGGTCGACGAAGGGGGCCAACGACGTTAAAGAAACCAGAGGCTCAACAGAGAAAATTAGAGAAGAAGCTCAAGTTTTCGGACCTCATACAATGTCCAATCAGGCCCAAATTGGCTAAGTATAACTGAGACTGTGGAGACCTCCACATGTCTAAACATCACTTCTTCAAGGGGCAGATCCAAAAGTGGGTTCCCAAATGAGCGTCGCCCCTCCACATGGTAAGAGTCCAAAAGGGGGCAAAACTTACCCCCGAATTAGCTAAGTATAGAGGAGGAAGCAGAGGCCTCCACGTGTTTCATCGGTGTATCTTCAAGAGTGAGACCCAAGGGATAGTCCCTAAATGAGTGTGAAGCTTCCACGTGTCCCAGGTCTAAAGACGGGTCTCATCGGCCGTTGAAAAGTAAAAGGATTGGTGGAAGCTTCCACTTGCCTCATTGGCATAACTCTAAAGATTGAATCCAAAATGGAGACCTCAAATGTGCGCGGCTCACCACGTAGCCGTGGTCCCAAACGGGAGCAAAGACAAAATGCATCGAATTGGCTAAGGAAAGAAGGAACAACGGAAGCCCCACGTGTCTCTTCAATGTTCTTCCAAGAAGTGAATCCTAAAGGCAGTCCTAAACAAGCGTCGCCCTCCACGTGGTCGGGGTCAAAAATGGTCTTGTCGGTCGTTGAAAAGTGATAGAGCTGCGAGAGGAGCTACATGTCTCAACGACGTAATTTCAAGGGTGCGACCCAAAAGGCAAGATCCAAAATATGCCAACCCTCCACGTAGTCAAAGTTTTAATAGGGACAGAGCCAACGTTGCCTCCATGCGTCGACTCAATGTACTTTTAAGGATCATATATAGAGCATGTCTCCAACGAACGCTAACTCGCCACGTGTCCCGTGTCCGAAAAGGGACAAAGTGGGTCGTTGAAAATTTTGAGGACCAATGGAAGCCTTCACATATCCCGGGTCGACATATGGTCCTACCAAACAAAGGGGACTTAGCCAAAGCACAAAAGAAGCAAAGAAGTAGAGCTAGCGAAAGGTGCCACGTGTTAGTTTGGTGCAACTTCAAAGGCGTGGCTCGAAAGGAAATTCCTAAATGAGCACCAGCCCTCCACGTGTCTCGGGTTAGGAACAGTGTCTCTGCCAATGGGAAGGACTTAAGCGAGAATACGAGAGGACATAGAGCAAGCCCACGGATGATGACACATGTCTCTTATGCACAACTTCAAGTGCGAAAGGAGGAGGGTTGAATCTTCAAAATGCACGAGGCTACCATGTGGTCCTGCATGGATGGACTCTTTAAATATTAAGAGCCCACATTAAAAACCTTCATATGGTTATATCTTTTCATAGGAAGCTTAGATTTGAGCAAGGGAAGATTTTTTCGAAAGGTCTCGACCTCCTCTATGCCATGGAGACCTAAAACTTTGACTTTGACAAGATTAGGTGGGTGAAAATAGTAAAATGTCTTTCATGTTGTTAATGAAAATCTGATTGCTTCAACCACCCAGATCTGATCTAGATTTTCCATCTTTCCTTCTCCAACACACCAAATAGACATGGGGAACCAGAATTGACAGATTATAGGTGGATTTGCAGGGCATTGATGGTTGGTGGTTGATATTTCAGAGAAAATTCTGAGTTTTCTTCTTTCTCTCTCACCTTGACCTTCTATATATTGTAAACACTTCTCATTTGAGAAGGGGAGACATTCTAGGTGTGGGGAAACTCTGTAAAATTTGTTTCCCGACACCATTGAGCTGCAAACCCTCTCATGGGCCTGGCAAGTGTACTTGTGCCTCTATTTCAACAATGTAATGGACTATGCATATTCTAAGAGCAATAAAATTGTGTTCGTGGTGTTCTTTCAACCCTTGCATTATTTTGTTGTGTCTCCTTGCCCCTATTTTTGTTGTTGTTTTTCCGTGCATGTATGTCCCATTTGTAGGTGCAGGATGTTGTGTTTCATGGATTTTTTTACGGCGGATTAGGATCTGGGTCTGTGTCACTTTTGTCTGGCCTCCTCATCTCCTTTTTCCCTTGTTTCATCCTCCCTCAATAGATTATCTCACCACCTTCCTTTTCTAGTGTATCACCACTTTATGTAGGCTCTCTTTCACTCTCTCTTTCTCTCTAGTCCCTTGGAATGGTTAGATTAGGATAGATTAGTTTTGCCTGCACTAGAGTAGCTTGTGGTAGGTAGTTTAGGAAGCAGGAACTAGCCTTCTCTGGAGGTCCATCTCAAGTTCGCAAGTCCCACAGCTTGAGAGATGGTCCAATGTTGTGCAATCACACCGGATGCCCCGCTCGTAAAACTAGGCCATTCAGGGGCCTTTGTGGTTTTGCACTAACACCAACCTCAACACCTTGCAAAACCGATAAAACATAGGGTTTTAATTATCTCTACATTATCCCTTTAGGATATGCAAGTGTCACACCCAATACCTTTCAATGACTATGCACATAACTAGCAAATGTTAAGGGGCTCTCTAAATACTTAAGTCTAATTTTGGTACAATGATACTCTTGGAAACAATAAATTCTAGTCTTAAAATTCAATTTTACAATTACGAATCAATCTTTATGGTTTAACTATAATTGGTATATATGTGTCTTATATAGAGTAATGCACTTGTGTATTTATAGACTTACTGATTTGAAATTAAGTCCTTCTCAATGTTCAAGTCAACACACCGTAGATGAGAAAACCAACAAAAAAGCACACAAGCCTTAAGGAATTTAAAAAAATGGTAAAAGGCCCACAAATATGCCATTTGTTTCTATTCAATACATAACTATGTCACTTTTATAACTCAAACATGTATTTTTAATGAATGGAAAAAATTTAGAAACATCTAATTATAGTTAAAATGTTTAAATTAAAAAGTACAAGACATATATAATAGACAATTTCTATGACAATGTGGAGTTTCCTCCTTATATAAACATTTATTTTTAAAAATAACAAATTAATTTATATTGTATAAGAATTTTTTTAAATCTTTTTAAATACATTATTAATAATAGAAAAATCTAAAAAACTAATTGCAAAAAAAAAAGAGCATAAAATTTAGAATATTTTTTTAAAAAACGAAATAAAATAAATAAATAACACTTGATGACCCAAAAAAAAACAAAGAAGAAAAATATATATTAAAAAAATATATTTAAAACATTTAAAAAACAATAAAAAGCTAAATATTACATTCCAACTTAAAGTTAAAATAATCAATAAACACCTACCTCATCCCTCCATGAAATTAAACTTCGGTAAGTTTTGTATGTGAAAGATCATCACCCCTAAATATAAATCAAAGTTAAATTCGTATACTTTTGTTGGTCCAAGTTATATTTTTAAAAATTAACTTAGTTTTAATTAACTAATGTGTGTGTTTATTTCGAAATCATCACTTTCTCCTATACAAAACCTCAGAAATTAAGTTACTTTCCATATATTTTTAGCTACTTATTGTTTAAATTCATTTCAATAAGCGTGCCAAAGATTTTTGTAAGTCAACATTTTGATTAGGTAGAGTTCAAAGCCACATCAATGGGATAGATCACAATGGTTAGAAGCTAAAAAGAAAACCAAACCCAATTTAGCAAAGAAATGACCAAACATGGGCGTCACTTTTGCACATGGTGACTTTCACACACGTCTCTCCTCTCTCTTGGCTTGAAAAACACTAAAATGATCTAATCACAAAAAAAAAAGTACGAGAGTAGACTATATTGTTCGTATACCCTCCAAGTCAGCCCCTTCGTCACCACCTTGCATTACAAAGCTCGCTTACCATCTACCAAAGAAATACTTGGATTATTTTTGTTGTGTTTATTAGGAGATCTCAAAGTTAATAAAAAAATAAAAGTTAAATGTTAAAAGGAAAGAGAGATACCTTATCTCTGAAGTGGAGGAAAAGATAACTTGGACCACAAAAAGTTGTCTATCATGTTTGTCAGCAAGCAGTTTGACTAAAAGGTCTATTGGGTGAGTTTGGGAGAGATCAAAACAAGATGAAAGTATTATGTGATAGTTAAAGTGTTATTTATTTGGCCAAGAATCCATGTTATAATAGTGAGACAAAGGATATTGCGGTTAAGTATCATTTTGTTAGACATGCATTGATGAAGGAACAATAGCAATGGAAAAGGTCCACACCACAAAAAATTGTGCTGATATATTTACAAAACTAGTATTATTAGAGAAGCTAAAATGATGTTTGGCTTTTCTTGGCTTGCAAAAAAGGTGATGAGTTGGTCATGTAAGATATCAAGCAAATTTATTGGCAAGGTGGAGATTATTAAATATGTGACAACAAAGTAAAATTTTGGGTCCCTTTATGACACATGTTGTAGGTCACTTCCAAGAGGGAGGTGTTGGGGGTGGCGAAGCCTCGAAGAAAAAATTAAGGAGTCAGTCCCTTGTTTCTAGAAAGACGAATTCACTTGAATCTTATTTGTAGGAATGAAAATCCTAATGGCATTTTTCCACTCTAATTTTATAAGGAATCAAAACCGTACTTCGACAATTAGGTGTATTATTTTTGTGATGATCCATGGTTACTCATTACGAGTTCGCAAGTAATATGTTCATCTTGAGTTAATTAAAGCTTGATATCTTACACCGTGGATGTTTCCTAAGCACTCGGTCGGGGTTTTATCATGTAAATCTCGTGTTCGTCTCTTACATGTTTTGTATTTTTATATTTCTCTTATCTCTATATCTCTAAATAGTTGTTTTCTTATTCAATTTTTGTGTATTCATTGGTGCAAAGTCTATGGTTTCCTAACATTGAGATGATTTTTATTTAAACTCATGTGAATGCCCATTTGTTGTAATAAAGAGCTAGGAGAAATATTCAATGTTGACCCATTATTTAATAGTAGGTCCTCTTGTTTAGGAAACCTTACATCCAAATGATGGCACATGTAGTGGTTAGATTTGGTCTCAAATGTGCTTAGGAGGTAAAATTGTTTGGTCGAATGTGATATCCTTATCAATGTTCTTGAATGTATTCATAATAGAAGCAAAAGCAATGGGTTGATTGTCTTTTAGGAGAGTAGTATTCAATAATGTGTCATAGAATTTTTCCTTAGATGCAATTACTCTTTGTAATAATTTTAAAATTTTAATTTTAATAGGGGTATTGTACAACTGATCCAATATATCATGTCCCCATGGTTAAGTATTTATTCCCATGCGAGAGGATTAAAAAGAGGTGGAAAAGTTAGTTGATTTCGTCCATTTCATTACCTTCATAACCTTGTATTGATAGTATGGACCGATGCTTGCCCCAATATAATCTTAGGGAAAATAAGGAAGGTATAATGGTAGATATTATAATTTGAGATCGAGGAGGAGGAGAGAAAAAAGTTCTATACAAGATCTTTAGTGTTGAGCGGTGATGAAATTATTTTAGATTGAATATTATTCCAATAAGAATGGAAGAGATCAATAATAGTAGAGGGGATTTTTATGTCCGGATCAACACTAGAATCATTGGAAGTGATAACATTGGCATATACCTTAAAACGTAATGGAAAATATATTGTGATGTATAGTTTAAGTGTGATATGGAAACCCTTAACTTTGAGTGTGAACTTTGCATGAGTAAATCTATTTATTTTTCTTGGTGCTAGTATACTCTCAATTGATATAAAAGAGACCCTAAATAAATTCAATTTGAATCAAACAACTTTACAATAAACTGCCGCAATGGTCTTTTGACTAAGATTTACTATATGGCGGTCTCAAGGTAGTTGTTATAAGAAACCAATTTTCTAGTCTCATCTCCAAGTTGACATTTATTTAAGGAATTTAGTCAAATAGTTGACATGCCAATTGTATGCTTCCAAGTTTTCTTACATATTTACCAAAGCACATACAATTACATCTGCTAAAATTCATGTCCCATCTCCATTGTGCTTTGGAGTATGTCCCCACTCGCTTTAAAGCTCTTATTTTAAATGCGGTATCAACTACGCTTACAAATATGAATCAATCGCATGGACACTTGGTTGCATTTGGTTAAATAATAACAATTCTCGGTGAGGATACCTATGTCCTACATAAATACGTGTGCCTAAGGAAACAATGTAAATATGGTGTTCGTCTCTTACATGTTTTACATTTTCTATAGTTCTCTCATCTCTTAAACAATTTTTTTCTTATTCAAAGTTTTGTGTATTCATTGCTGCAAATTCTATGGTTTCCTAACATTGAGATGATTTTTAAAGGACACTCATGTGAATTCCCATTTTTGTAACAAAGAGCTAGGAGAAATATTCAATGTTGGCTCATTATTTAATAGTGCCCTCTTGATTAGGAAGCCTTACATCCAAATGAAGACACATATAGTTGTATGATTTGGTCTCAAATGTGCTTAGGAGGTAAATTTGTGTGGTCAATGTGATATCCTTATCAATCTTCTTGAATGTATTCATAATAGAAGCAAAAACAATGGGTTGATTGTGTTTTTGGAGAGTAGTATTCTATAATGCTTCATACAATTTGTCTTTAGATGCAATTAATCTTTGTAATAATTTTAAAATATTAATTTTAGTACGGGGTATCGTGCGATTGATCCAATATATCATATCCCTTTGGTTGAGTATTTTTCTCGAGCAAGAGGATTATGAGGTTGTGGAAAAGTTAGTTGATTTCTTCCATTTCATTACCTCCCTCATCTTGTATTGACAAAGATGGACCATTGGCCCCAAAGATAATCCTAGGAGAACAAGGAAGGTAGAATGGTAGTAGTACAATTTGAGATCGAGGGGGAAGATGGACAAAAAGTTCCATACAAGATCTTTGGCGTTGAGTGGTGATTGAAATTATTTCATATTGAATATTATTCCAATAAGAATGGAAGGGATCAATAATGGTAGCAAGAATTATTATGTCTTAATTAGCATTAGAATCATGAGAAGCGACAATATTGGCTTATACCTTATATCGCAAGGAAAATAGATTGTAATGTACAATCTAGGTGCGAGATGGAAACCCTTAATTTTGAGTGTGAACATTTGCATAAATAAATCTATAAATATTTGTGTTGGTAGTGGTATGATCTCAATCGATATAAAAGAGATCCATATGGATCAAACAACTTTACCATCAAAAAAACGATCTTTTGACTACAGATTTAATAGATGGCTACTCAAAGATCGTTGGTTCGAGAAACAAGGCTTCGCTGCTCTATTTTGACTCTCATGATCTTTGTTTTGCGATGCGAGAATTTGCTGGTCTATTTCAGAGGATGAAAGGCTTCCAATTTGCTGGTCAATTCGCTAATTATTATCGTCATCATAATAGACAAATGAGCGAATGCGATGACTTTTACAGGTTACCGTTTGCAAGCATCAGACAGAGAAAAATAAAATAAAAGAAAGCGATGCCTTGAATATATATCGATAGGAATTCTTCAAAGCTGTGTCTCATTTCTAGAAGGCAGCGATCTTGAAATCAAAGCCGAAAGGATGGTTGGCCGTTTTACTTGAGAGACGTCTCTAATCTCACCATATGCATCAGTGACGCACGTTATTTGTTTGCTAATATTGGTTTGGTTTTGTATTTATTGACTCTAATCCTCCCAATCATTTAGGGTTTTAAATTAATACAACCTTTTTAATTCACACGTCTTTAAACTCTTAACTAATTAAAATTCAATCTTTACCACTCTACGCAAAATAAAGTCTATTAATAAACAAGTGATGATTTCGAAATAAACTATAATAACAGCTAATTAAATATATTTTAAAAATGATCTTACTTTTGAAACAGAAATTCAACTATCAAAAACATATCATAATTATTTTTAAATTTAAATCGAAATTGTATACATAAAGTTATATAACTCGCTAAATTTTGATTTTTGGAGATATTCAAATAAAGGATAAGATAGGTGTGGACATTTAATTTTGGTGTATGATTAGTTATAAAATTGTATGATGTTGGTATACATTTATATAGTTTTTATAAGAATTTAAATTTTACACAAAGTTATATAGAGAATGTTTTAAAAAAATCTAAAAAAGATAGTTAAATAAGGGATGGACATTTAATTTTGTTCTATGATTAGTTATAAAATTGTATGGTGTTAATGTATTTATTTGTTTAATGATTATTGGTATAAGAATACATTGATTTTATAAGGATTTATATTCAATTTATGGTGGTCACCTATTTTCTCCCCGATGATCTTTCGCTTGCGGAAAGCCCAATATTAAAGCCGTGTGCGGTTAGCTCATAAAGACATCTCCACCATCTAGAACCTAGTTTCCTCCTGAGATTGGCTTCCTTGGTCGGCGCCAAAAACATAAGTACAACCTCAAGCTAATTCGATATGCCTTCAATTTTGGCTATTCAGTCTTTTCTACTGATGTTATGCTACAAAAGTTGGGCCTTCAGCCACCCAAGGCTTGGTGGAAAGATTGGCGATGGAACGTGGACATTCCACTATTACAATACAATTCAGGAGTTATCTACTCCTTGTTATCTCCTTCCTTCGGCTTTAGATAAGCTCAATACCAGATGGTCATTGCATTCTTCTCATGTCACCTAGTTAAAGCATCTCCAACGAGCTTGGAACCCCTATTTGATCTGAAGCTCAATTTCTTTCTTTGGTGTCTGATCTATTAGGGCCTACCATTAGGGGAAAGATTAAGTCATATTGGCATTCCTAATCTAGTTTGTAGTTGTTGTGGTCACCTCGGTCCTTCAAACATGTCTTTTGGTTTTGCCCTCATGCACAACATGTTTGGCATTGGATTCACTCCCTTTTTCAGCCATTTCACCCGAGTTTTTATTGGAAAGTTGCTTTGTTTGGTGACCATGCTACTTGGCCTTCCTACATTGCTTCCCTTTGGCATTTCTTTTGTTCTGTTATTCTATTTCAGCTCTAGAAAGCTAGGAATACTACCTTATTTCAGCATTGTACTCTTTTTCTTTGAGCTAACCATTAACGAAAAGGTGGCTATTTTGTCTTCTGTTCATATGCAGATTTAGGCACAAGCACAAACGGCTTGGCCGGTCTTTGAGTTTGCTCATATCCAGAGGCTGCTTGATCACCGGGCGTGCACCTGTGTACTATGAGCCGGGTTCCTTCGGATGATGATGATCAACGCCCCCGCCACCTCAGCCACCTCATAGATGCCATGGACGATCTCGCCACTCCTGAAAGCACTTCACATTCTCCACTAATCAACTCGCCGAGGGCCCTCCTCTTCTAGTCCTGGTTGGAGCCTCGCCACACGTGACAAGCGCGTGGTGGCTCTTCCAACTGGGGCTCTCCGCTTGGCGGGGCTTCCTGTTTGGTGGCTCACTACCCCCTAGGTGGGGAATTATGGTTCCGAGCGCGTTAGATTCCCATCTAGGATGGATGGCTGCTCAATTCACCTTTAGACGAGATGCACTCCTCGGCTTTCTTCTCGCCACAGATGATCCACCTCCTCCTCCGGTGTTGCGGCTCCTTGTGCCTAATTCTATTTTCTCTTGATGTAGTTTTTGTGCTCTCTCTTCACCTGTTGGTCGTTATTTGTAGCCCTAAGTGACATGTTTTTGTTTTCCCTCGTGGCTTGTCTTCTTTCTGCCCGCATGACATTTGTTCTTTTTTTAGGCTGTAAACACTACCAACCGCCCCTTACTATGTAACACTTTGTATTATTTTTCTATAATTTAATATAAAGGTGGTTCCAATAGTAAATTGTACACCTATAGTTTTATAGAGAATGTTTTGAGTTTTCAAACTTTCTAAAGTTTGATTTTACAAAGATAACCAAATAAGGGATTATGTGTAGACATTTAATTTTGGTGTATAATTAGTTACAAATTTTTATGGCGTTGGTGTATTTGTTTGTTTAATGATTATTGGTTTGAGTTAGATTATTGTTGATACATTTTTTCATATGGTGTTTGAGTTTTAACTATATAAATTAGTATGGTGTTGTTGTGTTTATATATTATTGGTTTGAGTTAGATTTTTGTTGATACATGTTTTTCTTGTGGTGTTTGATTTTTAATTGTACAAATTATTATGGTGTTAGTGTGTTTATTGATTATTGTTCTAAGTTAGATTCTTGTTACGAATGTTCCTTCGGTGTTTGAATTTTAACTTGTCTATTTTGTGTTTTCAACATCTTAACTTAGTTTTCTCTCTCATTGACTTTACATTTTTATTTTTTCTTATCCATTATGTAGTGCCCGCTTTCCTTCGACACCTTGTGATATTGATCCTGATACTGCTAACTATATTATGGACATTGTTATAGTTTAATTTAGTATGATGTTAGATGTTAGATCATGGTTTATTGTGGACTTTGATTCATATATGGTGCATGATGATTATTAGAGACATTTTAGATATTGATGTTGATATATTATTTGACATGGTTACATTATAGATGTTGTTTGGACTTGTGATATTTGGATATTTTGAGTAGACCTAGAAAATGAGAATTGAATTAAAATTGGTGATGATATAGTTGTGGATGAAATTGTAAGTGATACTGCTAATTGTCTTGATGTTTGTTGTGATTCACATATATGTCGATGATCTTGAAATTATATTTATATTCATTTGGATGTTCTAATATGGCCACGAGGACGAAGGAGGTATTTATATTTTTCAGGTTTAAAATATCACAACAAACATCGGGGGATTGGAGATCACCAACCACTTTGGAATTCTAGATGAATTCAATAAGGTCACCATGGCAACTATATTGTTTGTGTGTGTTTGATTGTGCTAGGGATTCCCATGGGGGATCACCTTTAAATGTGACCAAGGGGTTGTATGTATTTTCTTTTATTTGGTCCCTTTGTTAATGTTTGCATGTGTTTATTTTGTGGTGCTTTGACCCCTTTCATTATTTATTAAATGGTGTGTAATATTGTGAGTAATCTTGTTGTTAAGTTAATTAATTAAAATATGTCATAAGAAAGTAATTAATAGAGTTGTTGGCCTTGAATTAAAGTGTGTTGTAAGAAATGTGTAAGTAATGTGTAAGGGGTATGTAAGTTGATTTTGGAGTAAGAAACACTCCATCTTTCTTGGAAATTCGAAATTGTCCTTGGAGGCTGATTTTGGAGGCTTGTGGGACAAGTTAAACTTGTCCCATACCTCTTAAATTTGTTTACCAACCATACCTATGGTTGGAGAGTTGAATTTATACTTTCATTATGCATTTTTGTTAGTCAAGCTGAATGTTTTAATTGCACTTCTTGCTTGAAATTAATTTCAGTCCTTTGGGGTATGGGCTTGATTTGAGTGTGTAAGTAAAACTGTCATATTATTCACCTACTTATTTATTGTGTCTTGGAGATTGAAGTTGACTTGTGAGTTGGAGTTGAGGATGTGTGATGTGGCATCCTACATAGATCCACCTCATCCTCCTCTCTTTCCCCTTCTATATATTCAAATTCATTTTATTTTTTGGGGTTACACTCTTTTTGGTTGCTTCACTTTTGCATACTTCATTTTGGGGTGAATTCTTTTGTTATTTTGAGCTCTTGCTTTTGGAGAAAGTTTGTAGACTTTTACAGGCCTGTGTTTCATTGATCTTGGGTTGTTTTGCATTGGAAAGCTTGTTGTTTGGAACTTGGAACAAACTCCATTATGGAGAGGTAAGAGCTTGGCTCTTGAAATGCTCTTCTTTTATTTGTGCAAATGTTATTGTTGTGAATGTTTTGGCATGTGTGTGGGTTGTTTGGGTAGATGGCCTAGGGATGGTGTAGGAGAAGACTATGGGGTATTTCTGTGGGAGGCATAAGTGTTTTGGGGAGGTATAAGTGTGGAGGGAGTTGGGATTTGGGTTCCACCTTACAAAGAAATAGCTTACATTTATTTACTCGTTATGGGGTGCCATAAGAGGTTGGGGAGGCATAAGGAAATGTGAGGAATAAGGGGTAATTTGGGGAGGCATAAGGGCATGTTAGGGATTTGAAATGACACACACACACACACACACACACACACACACACACACACACACAATATATATATATTTGGTGGTTATTCTCGATTGGTGATACCCATTTAACCTTAGGAGGCATAAGAAACATCCCCCATAGTTTCTTACTCCTTTAGCTTGCATGGTGAATCCTAAGTTTTGTTTGTTATGTTTTAATGTGGTTGTAAACTGCATTCTGTTTTGGACTGTATTTTGAATGAGAAATTTGTCTTATGTTGTGGAAGCTTGTGTTTTCCATGTGTTGAAAAACATTTCCAATTACAATATGGTTGGGGCTCGGGGCCAATGAAGAAGGATGGCTTCTCCTTTTCATTGGATGTCTTGGTTGGGTGGAGAGCATTGCCTTTCCCTTGCTTTTTGGTGATCAAATTGGAGAATGATGAAAATTCATACTTGTTGTTTTGGAGCTGTGAAAGAAGATAGAGTTTGGCTATCCTTTATGAAACTTCTTTTTGTAAACCCTTTTTCCCACTTCAAGTGGATGACTTGTAATATTATTGGTATTGGATAGTATTCTATTTTGGAAATAAAATTCTATTTGAATGTGAAAGGACATATGCCATAATGTTACTCTAAGAAAGGAAAAAAAGATTTGTATACTGTCTTTTTTAAAATGGAATGGAAAAAGACAAGTTTGACAGTCCTTGTTGAGATTATTCTTATTGTAACCCTTTTCCACTTGAAGTGGATGATCTTGTATATTATTGTGTTGGAAATACTACTCTATTTTAGCTATGAAAGTTGTAATTGATTATGGAAGAATATATCTAGTATTCAGTTCTGTGAACAAAAAGAAAGATATGCATTTGGTATGTTGTATTTCGAAAATAAATGAGAAAGAAGTTGTAAGAGATTCCTTTGAATTAATAGAAGTGTTTTTCCTTGTTCATATGATATTATTTCCATTGGAAATATATGTTTGATATATAGTAGGAAGTCTCTATTGTAAAAGTGAAAAGGAAGCATGTATGAAGAAATATTGCATTGCTCAGTATCATTTGAAATGTGTATATTTAAAAAAAAGGGATTAGAAGTTGCATTCTTGTCCCTATCAGTTGATTGAAGGAAAGAAAACTATTTAAAACAAGCATTAAATAAATTCAATGTTTTATTACATGAAAAAAGAGATAGTTTAATCTCTGTTCTTGAAGTGTACAAACCTCATTTCTACTTCACTGTATACTTCACAAATTCTTTTTATCAAATGTCCAAAACAACCCTACAAATTTATAAGAGACAAATGAAATATTCATTTGGACTTAATGAGATCAGAATGATCCCCAAACTAAACTAAAACACTCAAGAGATTCTTTTAAAGGACCTTTCAAAACCAGTAAAGTGAAATTGCAGGCTTTCTGTTGTGTAAACATTGGTAAATTTTCAAATGAAAATCAATCAAGAAAATTTAATCTTGCAATCTATCCTAAAATATTCCAAGTGAAATCCTCCATGCCTCGTTTGGCATGTTGAGAAAGAATTAATGGAAAATTTGAACAAAATTGATAAGTTAAAAATGTCAGTTCACTTTCTAAGTGACACAAATATGTTTTCTCAAAATTTACCATTAAAACTTTATCCAAATCAAATTCTTAAGGTTTTTGTGCAAAGAGGACATCAAGAGCTTTCTAAAGTCCTTGTTTTCCAAAACCTGAGTTCCCAATCGAAAGTTATGGCCCTATGAAGTTTTTACTTCATTTCGGGCTCAAAAAATAACTAATCAAAAATAAAATAAAAAAATTGCAAGCGGACCCGTGGCCCGAACATTTCTGTTACCCTTTGGGAAAACAAACGTAAAAAAATAATTCTCCCGCTGCTCCGCTGGCCATAACGCTTCACCTTCAAGAGAAATTTTTATCTTAGTCCAAAAGTTAATTTGGAAATTTTTCCTCCGCGGCCCCACCGCCCCACAACCAATCATCGATCAACACGTGGCTTCGTTGGGCCGACGGAAGCTTGGATCAATTTTTAATCTTAAGCACTTTCAAAATTAAATTTGAAAGTATTTACAAGTTTCCTCCATAGCCTCGCCGGCCCGCAATCAATTAGGTGCTGCCACATGGCTTCATGAGGCATCGGCGGAGGGGTGGATCTTTTTAAGCCTTAACGCATCAGAAAAAATTTTGGCAAATTTTCCAACTTATCCCCGCTAGCCCGCTAATCCGCAGCCAATGGTTGGCTAACAAGTGTCATCTTCTCAGGTCGACGGAGGTGCAGGTGAATTTTACCCTTTTCGTCCTTCTAGGTGATAAATTTTTTTACCCCCGCTTTCTCTGCATTGCCTTAGGAGGCACCTCATGTCCCTTGCGAACTTGTGGGCGTGCGGGTGCAAGGGTGGTTTTTTGCCCCAAGCAGAAAAATTTCAAAAACTTCTCCCCGCGGCCCACAGACCCGCCCTTGGGGAAAATTTTTCTCCCCTAGTCCCGCCGACCCGATTCCTCCTCCGAGAAAATGTTCCCTAGCCGTTGACCTGCAACCAATAAGGAGTTGCCATGTGACCTCCCTAGCGCCAACGGAGTCATGGGTGTGAACTTCACTTTTGCCCAACAGCCAAAAGTGCTAAAGGCTTCCTAGGCCCGCAAGCCCGCTTGGGAAAAATTTCTCCCTTGGGCCCGCAGCCCACCCTTGGGAAAATTTTCCTCCCAAGGCCCGCCAGGCCATAACTTGAGAATTATAGGGAGTTAGGAGGACTTCTTTATATCATTGGAAAGGTGAGAAAATTTCCTATCTAATGGGAATGTTTTCAGGAGGTTTCAAGTGCATTAATTTTGAGAAAAATTAGGTTGAATCTCTTAAGCTGATAGAGGGTGGGAGAGTGAGAAATTGCCCTCTTAATCTTAATGATCATTCTAACCCTAAGTTTTGACCCTGTAGATTTAATATTTGTTGTAATAGAAAGACTATGTGAGCTAAGTTTTTTATTTATTTGGCCTCTAAACCTTGCTTGTGGCAACTGTTGTTTTATAACCCTAGAGCAAAAAAAAAAATTTAAAAGAATATTATTCAATAATTTTCTAACTAAACCTAGGTTGTTCCTTAGTCTCAAGTGGTTTTTTTTAATGTACATTACACATTATGTGTTGCCTTATGCATTTCTAGATTCCTAATTAAAATTCAATAAATCTAAAAATATAAGAATGCATTACTTCATTTATAACAAACTATAAAACTAAAAATTATTATTTCCAAAAATATCCTCATGCCATAATCCGAATTCAAGCATATACAAAGCCTTATAATATTCACTAATTATTTTGAACTTTCATTGAAAAAAAAAAAGATGGTCTTCTAATTTTTTAATAAGGCAATACATGTGTATTGTTTCGTAAACATTTTATATTATTTTTAATTTGTACGTTGTCTATTTTAAACAATGTCTTTGCAATAGTACAATTATTCAATAATAGTTACAATAGTTCTTAAATTTTTAATATTAAATAGACTCACTTACTATACTTCAAGATACATAATAAATTTTTATGTTATTTTGTTTCCAGCTTATGGCTAATTTTCTATTGAAATAACTCTAGTGAACTTTAGCTTTAGCATTATACCTGGTCGTTATTTATTTCTTGATTGATACTAAATAGTTTTTAAATGTTAATATTATTTTGTGCTAATTATATTTAAGGGTTATTTTTGTTGATCAATTAGATAATATAGTTTTGTTAAAACTATGTGAGTGATTTTATAAATATGTTTCAACACATTATTTAATTCATCCTTAAAATGATAATAAACATGAGTATCAATTATAAAATTAGATTTCTATTTTAAAATATTATGTGTATGAAGAGTTGTGATGTGGAGAATTAGAATAACATATGACTATTATGGAGAAATTTTAAATGTGAGAGACATGAATTTTAGGTAAGTCCCATATAATACAAACATCTTTTCGAAATATTAAGTCTACAAACCTTCCCTCCTAACTTGATTCTCAACTTTCCAACAAACTTAATCTTGAATCATAATTGCCTCTCATGAAAAGTATCTATAAGAGATATAGAATTTATATCCATAAAATTAGATGATATGTTTCTAGATAATATTGCATGACTCATTTTTGGATAAATCCTTTGAAACACACTCCATAATATCAACAACAATAATATTTATTTAATGAGAGATAAAATTGATTCAATAAATCAGACTTTTTAAATAAGGCAAAAATTAACCATACCTAATAGATATTGAGTCCCATATAATATTCCTTTTAAACCATTCTACTTCAAGAGAAAAAATTGTGTTATTAATTTTATATTGAAACTTTACTTTGTAAACCTAAATATTTTACTATCAGAATTATATTTAACGGTCGAGATATTGCAAATAAAATAATCACTATAGAATGCAAACAAAATAAAATGGGTACATTAATTAAGTGTTCACTGTCTAGTATATTTCTTAAACTATTTTAGTTCCACTTTGTAATCTTTATTATACTACCACTACATAATAGAAACATGTACCGTGTCGGAACGTCAACTATTTATTCAATAGTTGGCACTTAAACAGGATGATTTCCAAACACTTTTTCACATACATTGAAATTAAACTCTTGAAAGTGAACACAAATACACACAGAGTTTACGTTCACACATCAAGAGTTTATGCTCAATACTAAATAATATATAATTTTAGATAAACCGGAATAAATTTACCATTGGTTGTAAAGGAATGCAATTTGAGATTTCACAATAAAACTTCTAACAATAACTATAGATGTAACATGCAGTAAATAGTATTCGAGCATGGAATTTTCTAAAATTTTGAAATGCAAGATATGTTTTTATTTTATATTAGTCAAGCACGAAGAAGTCAAAGAACATCGAAAGAGTCCCACGAGACTCTTACTCCTCTGTGACGACCTTGAAATTCAAATCCCTATTACTCTTCAGATCCCTCAAAACATTATATAGCCTCCCACTTGGGCACCTCTGGATAGTACTGCATCTCTGGATTTAGTTAAAAACGTCATGGATAGCTTCCATTGTAATATCAGCACAGTTAATGCAAAGATCCATCAAGTGATATTGCAAATGGAGTCTTTCCCTGCAACCCTTTTCATTGCCATGGGAAGCATTACTGTCATTACCCTTCTCATGCTGTTCCTTCGCCCCAAGAAGCGATCATCTCTGAAACTTCCCCTGGTAATTTGGGATTCCCTTTGATTGGAGAAACCTTCAAATTCTTGGAGGCACTTCGATCAAACAAAGCCCAGCAATTTTTCGAAGAGAGAGTCGCGAAATTCGGTGAGGTGTTCATGACTTCACTTACAGGCCATCACACGATTGTGGTATGCGGGGCGAAGGGAAACCGGCTGCTTCTCTCCAACGAGAACAAGCTGGTGGTCGTATCGTGGCCGGTCTCTTTTCTGAAACTCATGGGCGAGGACTCCGTGGCAGCCAAAATTGGAGAATCCCATAGGACCCTGCGCGCCGCCATTGACACCTTCTTCGGACCAGGAGCGCTGCAGAACTACGTTGCGAAAATGAGCTCGGAAATCGAGGTCCATATCAACGAAAAATGGAAGGGGAAAGAGCAAGTGACGGTGCTTCCTCTGGTAAGACGCCTTCTTTTTGCCATTGCTTGCAGCTTGTTTTTCGGCATAACCGACGAGCATGCTCTGGAACCGCTTCATATTCTCTTGAGACTGTTCTCACTGGGAATTTATGTGTTCCCATTGATTTTCCCGGACTGGTTATAATAAAGCGGTGAAGGCGCGGGCAAAGCTGGATGCAATACTCTTGTCTTTGATAGAAAACAGAAGAAAAGATCTCAAGTCGGGCATGGTGTCTCCGAAGCAGGATCTGCTGTCTGTGCTTCTCACATTCAGAGACGAAAGAGGGAAGCCTCTGTCGGACAAGGAGATCATCGACAACTTTTCAGGGTTACTTCATGCTTCTTATGACACCACCATTTCACCAATCACAATTATGTTTAAGCTTCTCTCTGACAATCCAGAATGCTATCAAAAGATGGCCCAAGGTAATTCACAAAATTGAATCTTTCTCCACCTTAAAATGATTTTCTTGTCATTATCTTTCTATTCTCCACATATATGGCTTAGTGGTTAAAGGTTTATAAATGTGTGCTTCTTTTGTATGATAGAGCAATTAGCTATACTTTCGACTAAGATGGAGGGAGAAGACATCTCTTGGAAAGATTTGAGAGAGATGAAATATACATGGCAAATTGTTCAAGAGACACTAAGGATGTTTCCTCCATCTTTTGGAACATTTCGCAAGGCCCTCAAAGTGACATTCACTATGATGGTTATATAATTCCAAAAGGATCAAAAGTAAGTTGTACATTCCTCATCAATTTTCACTAATTTATATGTATTTGAACCTATTACAAACCTAACACTTTGAATTATTTGAATAGCTTTTGTGGACAGCTTATACCACACATCCGAAAGAAGAGTATTTTACCAATCCGACAAATTCATGCCTTCAAGATTTCATGAAGAAGCACCACCTGTGGCACCTTACACGTACGTACCATTTGGAGGAGGCCTACGCAAATGCCCAGGTGGGAATTTTCAAAACTGAGATATTATTGTTCATGCATCATTTTGTTAAAGCTTTCACTTTGGATACAAAACAATTGATCCAAATGAGAAAATATCAGCAAATCCTCGTACCTCCTTTACTCGTTAATGGATGTCCCATCACACTTTTCCAAAGATCTTAAACAAGGAGGGATTGCTTAAGAATGAAGGAGATGTCCCTATAATAGTAAAAAATAAATACATCATCATATAGAGATATATTACATGTGGAAAGAGACATTTTATACATATATACGTATATGAATAAAGTCAACAAAATGAAATGTTTTTCTTATAAGGGCTTGTATTATGACACAATGTGTTGTTTTTTTTTGTGTTATTTGCTAGGTCACTTTATATTAATGTTTTTCATTAATATATAGTTAGTTATTGGGCTAAAATAAGTGTTAGGGTTGATGATAGTTTTATAGACTTGTTGATTGGTCAAGACCCATAAACCAAACTCAAAAGCAGCTTTTTAAAGCTTTGATGGGATTACGTAATGAAGAATCAAGTATTTTAATAGAAAATTTTCACATTGAAGCTTATGCCTTGATTTCATGGAGTTTTCATCATCAATGTGTATGATTTTTCCATCCATTAGTGGTATCGAAGTTTGTGGACAAAATGAGAGAAGAACTTATAATAACAACATTTAATTTATTTAATGTGAAGTGAAGAGTATCTTCCATTTATTTGAATGTACATGAGATCTGGAATGGATTGTTTAGGGAAACACAATAGGCATTTTAAGCATGAGCACACATCTACTGCCTAATTTTGGTGTGTTGGAGGAGTTGAAGTAGTTTGAAACATTGGTGTTGACAACGTGAATAGAGTTGCATCTCACATTCAAGATTGCATTGGAATTTGTAACTATTCACATTTGGTTTTAACTTCCATTATAGTAAAGATTCAAATGGTTTATTATAAGAGCACCCCAAGCTTTGTGTGTGGATTTTCTCATGAGAGAAAAAGAAGGTGTTGCATGTCTAAATGCTTTAAATTGAAATGGTGATCGCTAAGAAGGAAGATATTGTTCACAATTATTAGATTTTCATGTGTGAATTAATGCATATGTGAGTACGATAATATATATGCGAGATCAATATTCTAGGTGTAAGGCATTCCATATACATCTACACATAATTCTTTATTTTGTACCCACACACACACACACACGAATATATAATGATGAAGAATAATTTTATTTTGTAATATTGTGCATTTATTGATCAAATTTATCATTTAGTATAGGAGCATGTTCTGTTTCTTATTTGTAAATGAGTGAAACTTTATTGGAGTTTATGATTTCCGTCTATTACAGCGCATAGAATATTTTTAATACTTTTTGTATGAAAAAAATTTAGTAAGAGGAGGTGTGGGACCCAGGCAAACCTTGATGCCATCATAAAGAGGAGATTTTTTTGTTTGTACAAAAGCATTTTATTAAATTGGCATAATTATCTATGTGAATGGAATTTCTATCACTTACCAAATATTAGAGCTATGAATCTGACAGGGCTAACCGCTGATGGTAAATTGTGGTGCTCAAACGAACCCATATCTCTCTCTTTCCTTCATTACCATGTTTACCATGTTTTGTGCTCATAAGGATTTTCCTCCACTCATGTATATCTTCATTACCATGTTTACCATGTTTTATGCTCATTAGGAGTCTTCATTCATCACCTACCATATGATGAATTCATTAAGGCATCGATGCATGTTTTCTCATTATTCATTACCGTGTTTTCTGCTCATAAGGACCTTTTCAAATCTAGAGTCTACTATACGATGAATTCATTAAGGCATGTCTTCTAAACCTATGTACACATCTCTTTTGCGCTACCAACATTACATTATAATGTGCGGTTTTCTTATTATATTCGCTGTTACGTAAAAATCCATTTGCATAGAACATGTCTTTTTAGTTAAGATGTATTCCACGAGATGGATAGCTATGCACTGGTTTTGAGCCCTTGGAGATCGCTTTGGAAGATTCGACATTGAAGAGCATGTCAGTTCATTCTTCAGTTATAAAAATCTAACATCCCTTTGGCACAGATGAATCAAAATCTTCACAGTTTTGATTCACAGTAATGCAGTTTTGTTTGATCTATTTGTGTGCAGATCGATACATGAATAGTTGTCACCCTTTATCTCTGTTGGTTGTTTGCATTCAATAATGTAGTCTAAATAATTTGATATTTACTGTTGTCTTATATAGATTTTCATTCCAAATGTTTAGGTATGTGTTAATTAGTATCCAAATTACAAGTCATAGTCTAGTTTAATAAGTCTAATACATGTTGAGAAAAGGTATAGAGTATTTTGTCCATTATTTGTACATGTCATCATTATGTATCCTTGTTTTTTATTTTATTAAAGTGCTGCCAAAGTCTTATCGTAAAAGAGTAAAAAAACTAATATTAGAAAGTCCTACATTTTAACAAGACATATTTTCCATATGATGCAACATCTAAATTGTGTGGGGATTTTTAATTTGGGCTTCGATTCTGCTTCATCCGAGTTAGTAGCATCAAATTGGAGGCCGAGGAATCTTGAGAAGAAGGATAACTAGCGTCTTTCATCAACTATTAATGACAAGATCACATTTTATTTTGGTGGCATCTCATTTTCTATTATTTGGCATGTTCTTATTTGAAAATAAGACTACTATAAATGAGAAAATAGGAAAGAAAATGACTACTTTTGAATTTCTCTTAAGTACTTACACAATGATTGACTCGAAAAGGGCTCAATGGATGTGAAAGTGAGAAATATTGAGTTCTCCCACATTTAGGTGATCACTCAAAGTAAATGGTATACCGATGGGAAGCTCACTAGAAATGAAGACGAGAATATTTGAGTTCTTGTATGTCGGTAATCATATGAAGAGGTTCCTCGAGCAGAGAAGTGCAAACCCGAAGCATAGATAAACATGTGTTTCTCTTTCTAGTTCTTGTATTATGTGTTTTCCTCATATTCACACTAAGGATAGAATGTTATGAATTATTAGTGTTACATGTGTGAATTAATGTGTATGTGAGTATGATACTATATTTGTGACATAGATATTCTACGAATAAATAAAGGTTTTCCATATAAAATTTTATTAGCTTGTAATTTTAGTAGGTTTTTCTAGCAAAATACTAATATAGGATATTTGTATTTATGGAGTGATTTTGGTGGAGACTAATTTGTGGTAAATATGATCTCCTTATTTCTAGGAGATAGAAATACATACGTACGTACACACACACACACACACACACACACACACACACACACACACACACACACACACACACACACACACACACACACATATATCGAATGCATAATGATGAAGAAACATATTATTATTTCATAATCTCGTGTAAAATCTAACCAAATTTATTAGGTATATCACAAGGATATCATCTTATCATCCAAAATTTGATGTTATCCAATTTATTTATCATCTTCGTTTGCATTTACTAGGTAAAAGTTATCGCAAGGATACTTGTCTAAGAATAGTGTGCGAAGAAAAACTAAATTTGATTTTTTTGGGAATTTGTTTTTAAATGCACTTGAAAGTTCATTGAGACTTTTGACAACCTAACCCTTTGCTAAATTGTTCCTTTGTATACATATGGGGCTAGAATAAGATGAAGTTTATAAATTTGAAATCAATTATTCCTACCTAACAAATGGTTAATATTGTTGTGTAATACACTAATTAAAATGAGATAAACATTTAAAAATCATGTCAAAATTCATTTATTTGCAAAGAAGATAACTAAATTAACTATAAAAATAGGAAAAATGACACCAAACGTACCATTTTTAACTACAACATTTTTCGGAAACCATATGCTATGAAGAGAAAATGCTTCAAATGATGTATTCTAATGATAATAGAAGAGATTATACGCAAATAGAGTTGGTTAGAAACCAATTACCAACCAACCGTATAATACCAACTAATAATGTAATAGTAATTATTAATTAAGCTAACATTCCCCTGATTACATTGTTTTTACAAATGCGCCCTAAAACAACTCAAATGTCACTCGCCAAGAGACTTGGTGAGCATATCAGCTACCTAAGAATCTATTGGGAAGTACTAGAGATGGATGTGGTGGTTCAAGACTTTTCTCAAATCTAATGAAATATGAGATCAATATGCTTTAATATTTCATAGAAAATTGGATTCTTCACCGCTTTCAACACACCATGATTTTCATAATAAATGATAGGTGGATTTTCTTCAGAAATGTCCATTTCATCCACAATGCAACGTAAGCAAATCACTTTACATAAAACTCCTCGTGCGACACAATATTTAGTCTCGGTGGATGAAAGAGAAACAATAATTTTCTTCTTACTAATCCACGAGATAGGTCCAGATCCGAGATGAAAAAAAAATCATGTAGTTGAGTTCCTATCATCAATAGATGATGCACTATTTTTAACAAAATCTTAAAATGGTCATAACATTTGATCCAGATGTCCGTTTGAGCCCATTTTTTTAAACCACTTGTTTTGACGAGATGAACGCTCTAGTTAATCCACCCTGCTGGTTTGAGCCATTTTTGATGAATTTTCGGTCCGAAATCCACCATTTGGGGAGCCAAAAATTAAGATTTAAGTTTAAATTCAATTTTTTTCCTATTTTTGGGCATTAGTTATTTTTAGTCTCTTACATGCATAGTAGGTTAGAATGTTGGAAATTCCTCTAATTTAGGCATTTAGAAAATAAATGGAAATTTTTGTGCCCATGTGAATAAGCATGCGAACTTACTAAAAATAACAGGTTCTAGTAAATTACTAAAAATAATAAATTTCACCACCTAAAGTAGATTTAATTGAAGTTAGTTAGAGTTTGCATGACAACTCGAGTTGGGGGTTGTTTTCTTATTTAAGATGCATTGTATTTCATTATTCAATAACGAAGAAGAGAATTCATTTTATTTGAAAAAAAATGGTAGGAAGAGGAGGCGTTATTTACCGGATGAATAGAAACATGCATGATCTCAGTAGAGGTAAGTTGTTGAGTTTTCTCTCAGAGAGGCAAGTTGTTGAGTTTGCTGTGCAATTATAGCCCAAAGAGAAAATCAAGGTGTTATTCCATTTTTCTTGTTCTTAATGAAAATGAATGCACTAGCTACTAAAGAAACTAGTCAACTCAGAAGGATAGAGGGTTTATGTTACCTCGGATACATGATGCTTGATATAGGTGTTGAATTATGGATTATTTTTTTGCTGCTACACTTGCAAAACTGAAATGTATTAGATTAAATGGATGTATATGGGGGGCTGCCTAGACAATGTTGGATCCAAAAAGTGGTTAGCTTCCTTAAAAATGTCAACCCCATGTTTAGAAATATATAAATAAATCAAGAACTGTAAATAACATGCAGAAATAGAAAATTATTGAATCTGGAAGGATTAATATTGATTTAGGGCTAATTTGATTAATCAAACTGTAAATGAGATGTTACCTTGTTTGGGTCAATGACAACCTGCACTCAGCAGAGACAGGTAGGTTGACAAGACTAGAATGAGAGGATGAATCTAGAGGTGTAGAATAAATATGTAGACCTCCAAAGCCCGGGAGTAATATGAAAATTGATAAGAACTGGTAGCTACTATGAGGAGTCTGCAAAAGAGAGAACCAAGGGTTGGGAGATAGGATAGATGATAGAAAGGAGGATTTAGATAGGTTTTGGATAAACAGAACCCTAGTTGACGACTTATCACCAGGAGGGATCAACAAAGTGGCGATCTAGTAGTAGGATTGAGATGAGGCTGAGAAGAAAGGGCTGAATATGGCAACATAAAATGATAGGACTTGATCTCAAGGTTCACGAGTGATGGCTGGATGTTTCTCTAGACATGCAAAATCTTATCTACAAGAAAGCAAAGAAAAGATGATAAAAGATTTTATAAAAACACTATAAAAGAAAAAAATCTCACGAAGGAAGATCGTGTGATGATCAACCATGTTGATGATGGATGAGATTTCTATAGGCTATTGTTGGAAGCTCTGAAGTCATGAGAAGCTCTAATGGCTCTCTGATTGTTTGATTGTCGAGTGATTACATCCTCTCTCGATGTCCAAAATGGAAGGAAACCACTTTTTTTAAAGCAAGTCGATGATGACCAGTGCTAGTCGGACACCAATCACAAGGAAAGTTTCCCTCTTGGGCTTGATTTTTGATTTAAGGTGGGATTTGGATGCTTTTAAGGCTTGGGTGAATGATTTAAAGCATATTGGCAGGGATTAGATGACTTGGGGATGAATCCAAGGTAGTTAGGGCATAAAAATAGATGGGATGAAAGCTAGAAAAGTAAAGTGATTTATATGTAGGATAAAAATCTTAATTAGAAGATTGGTTGGGGTAGTGAGGATTTAAATGATTAATTAATTAATTAATTAATTAATTAATAAATATTAATGTGGATGTTGGGCATATAAAATATTAAATGATTAATTAATTAATGTTACTTAATTAATTAATAAGGATTGATGGGCATTTGATTGATGAGGGGGATGATTGAATTAAAATATGCGCACACGGGTGAATGAGGGCATAGATACCAATTTTAGGTGTCTACATTTTTCCCCTTTTTGTTGAGTGGTTTTGGTAGCAAGCCACAGAGAAAAAAAAAAAGGGTTGGATGAGGATGAAGGATTGATGATAAGTTCCCCTCAAATGGGGAATCGATGACACCAAGGAAAATCGATGGCGCATTTGAAAAAGGTAGATGAAAAAGGGTGGTGGGTGATGAAAATATGGGTGAAAGCATAACCAAGGAAAGATGCCCCAGAAAAAGGATCGTAATAAGGATGGAAAACTATGGCGTGACTCCAATATCACATCGGTAGGGGACAATTGTGGTCTCAATGAGACAAAACAATGTTCTACGGGACCAATGAGTGGGTGAAGATCACTGCAGTATGGATGTAGGTTGGGATGACCAATGGGTCATGGGAAAGTCATCAAACTATGCACAACTATATGTGCAAAAGTATGTGAAATCCTTCATACACATGAGGAATCGAGTGAAAATTTATGTATCCACAAGGGATGAGGATGAATGATATGGTGTCCCAATGGGACACCAAAAAAGGCCGAAAGGAATAATGAAAAGTGAGTGATGAAGAGATAATATGCCCCAAGTGGGGAGAGTATGGCCATGAAGGAAAAAGGGAAAATAAAAATATGCCCCAAGTGGGGAAAAGGTATGGCCATAAAGGAAAAGTGAAAAAAAAGGGTAAAAGTATGTCCCGAGATGGGAAGAATATGGCCACAAAGGTGGACTTCGATGAAAATAATGGTGCCTGTATGAAAGGCACAAATATGGCCACAAGAGTGGACTTGATGTAAAGATTTTAATGCCCGAAGGGAAAGATGAATATGGCCTCAAAGGAGGACTTTGTGCACAGATTAGATAGGATTATAAAATGAAATTCCCAATAGAGAAGGGATTAAAATGCCCAAAGGAACAAAGGATGCAACCACAAAGGTGGATTTAAAAAAGTATGCCCGAGAGAGGGATAGGTAAATGGCCACAAAGGTGGACTTTGGAAGAATGAATATGCCCAAAGGAAAGGTAGATAAATATGGCCACAACAATGGACTTTACGATTGGATTAGAATGCCCAGAAGGGAAATAATTATGGCCACAACAATGGACTTTGTGAAGAATGCCCAAAGGGAAGAGTGCAAGGATGAGGGGAAAAGCCCAAAATTAGAATTGTAAAGGCCATTCATGGTGATTGAGGCCAATCGATGGTGACCCAAAGGGTTGACGATGATTTGGTGTCGGTGGGCTATATAAGCCCAAGGGTCAGCCGACGATGCTCATTTTCACATGTGAACTTGACGAGAGAGAGAAAAGTGAGAAAAGAGAAATTGAGAGATGGAGGTTGCCGAGAGTTGCGAGGAAACGCCAGAGGGTGTGGAGGATGGTGAGTAACAAAACCCACACTAGTTTTTTAAATTAAATTTTTATTTTTTATTTTTTTTGCATTTTTTGCAAAAATTTTATGATTCCATGGGAGGTTGGTTTTTTTGACCCAAGTGGGTGATGCATCAATTGGGCCCTAGGCACACGATTTGACCATGGATGCCATCAACGCACGACCTAAATGGGTTGGTGTTGATTGGGATAGGATTTGAAAAATTAAATTTTAGATTTGATTTGGATTGAAATTTAATGTATTTTGAATGAATTTTTGGATCATGGGTCTGATGTGTGTATGTTTTTCTTGCTTGTGATTGTAGGCCCGAGAGACCTTATATCTCAAGACCGAGTGCTTTCTCTTTATGAGAAGATCATAGGAGATGTGATATGAAAATGTTGAGTGGGACCATCTATCCATAGTCGATTAGGTGGATTTAGACACTATCAGAGGATCCCATGAGATGTGGGGCTTATGATTGCTCTTGTGGAGAGATGGGATAGGTAGACTTGCACATTTTGGTTCAGGATAGAGGGAGATGACTATCACCCTAGAGGATGTGTATCAGATTCTTAGCTACCGATACATATAGGGGAGAGATAGTCCCATGACTAGTGATGACAGATTGGTAGTTTTGACATGGATATTTGGAGCCGATGCGCCCCTTATCGATTTTCTTTAGGGGCATTTTCTTATGAGTAGAGATATGAGGTTGGGGTGGCATACAACTGATTGATTTGCATGGTGATGATGGCATGTCTTGTTATGATTTTTCAAACTCAGGAGGAGCTCAATTTCCATGGGGCAATTGATGGTGTAGTGGCCGATATTATTGACCACCAGACAATGTTTTCATTTGGGACCACATTATTGGCTCAGTTTATCATGAGCTAGCTGGATATAGGGTTGGTAGGAGATCGGGACTAGATGTTAGATTTTTACTACATTGTTGGGCTTATGAGAATATTGTGATTAGGCCACCAGGCTTCCATGGGTCATAGGTGACCATATTCAGCTGGAGGTTGGATTCTTGCGGTGGAGGGATGACTAGGCCTTTAGAGACAGGGGAGAGAGAGGAGTAGATTGGTATGTTGATAGATTAGCAAAGCTTGATGTTGATCAGGTTAGGTGGCGGTCATATAGGTATTTTCCCGCTTGGCCTGGTGTGGATGTAGAGTTACAGGGTATGAGACAAACACGGTGGGTCTAGGGTCAGAGGCTTGAGATGATTGAGGCCATACATTTTGACAGAGTGAGATGATAGTTTGGGGTCATTCAGTCAGTGCCACATGATCCCATTTTGTATAGGAGAGAGGATTTGGACCGGGATTTTTTGAGCCCTACCATGGCCGATCCATTAGAGGAGGGGGTAAAACCATGGGATGATGATGATGATGATGTGAGTCGATTCGGGTACTTTGATTGGCACACAACATGGAAGCTCGGGAGATAAGGAGGAGGAGGAGAGGAGGAGATCGAGGAGATGGAGGTGGATGTTGAGGTGGCTCCTAGAGGAGGTGGAGATGAGGGAGTAGGAGAGGTTATGAGCTAGCACACTTGCGTGTCATGAAATAGATCAATGAGGGTAGAGTGAGACATAACTCTATAATAGTGAGATGCGGTCACATAGGAGCAAGACCAAGTGGTTTAGAGAGAGAGACCGCTACCATAGAACCGTAGGAAGAGGGAGGCCTATAGGGCTCATTTTGGAGATCTTGCTACCATTGTAGTGACTAAGTCAGCTAGTGGCATTCGGGAAGTGCCACATAGGGTCAAGGATAGATGTTCCCCCTAATGATGATTGGGATGGAAAAATATCTAGCATTGCCACCGAGGCAAAATATTATGAGGATATCATGATCCACAGTTTTCAAGAGATGCTTCATTATCGGGAGCATCTTTAGAGGGCATGTGGATGGATTTGGGCCATTGAGGAGCAAATGAGTGTAGCTCAGCCACCACGACAAGGAGGGAGGCCAGGAGGTGGTGATGGCATGCAGGGGTGAGGTGTTGTACCTTCCCCAAAGGGAGAGGGTCTGAGAGTGTCAGACATGTAGTTCACAAATTTTGATAGTATTTCCACTTTGAGGGAGCCCTCTAGAGGGCCATGATGTATTGACACTCATTTTTTATACATGTTATATGATATATGATTTTGATTCATGGATCATTATGTGTTATATTTTTCCATGTGTTTATTGTATGATGTGATGATTTAAATTTTATGTGATGTGATGAGTTTAGATTAGAAATTTATGATGATGGTTTCTAGATTAGATGTGATGGTGATTTTTGGTTACATGTTTTTTTACATTTGATGATGATGGTGGGATAAATGTATGATTAGATGGTTATTTTAGATTCAAATGTGAATATGGATATAAATGTGTGATGTAATGATTAGGACTATATGTTTTGTGTTTAGATTTGATGATGATGATAAGGAAGATATAGGATTAATTGAAATTGAAATATGTATGGATGGTCATATGAATGTATGATGTGGTAACATGTTTTGAATTTTACTATGGTGATTAAAATGTATAGATAAGATGTGATAAAAAAGAATGAAAAAATGGATGTGATTAAGAATAAATGTGTTGTTAGATAAATAGGTAACATGAAATGAAGAGAGATGCGTCGAAGAACATATGTGATGGGGCTAGGATAAAAAATACCTCATAATGGTGGCAACCCATAAGTGTGAAATGACACTATGTTATAGTGAGGAACGTGCAAGGAAAACATGCCTCCAACTACATTGGAGGTAAACAAAAGGGATCCAGGTAACACAAGGCACATGCGACCAAAGAAGATGTTAACAAATAACCAACGATAGTTAGTCATTTCACAGATCATAAGGAGAAATGGATGAGATGATCTCATAGACCTAATGTTGACATGAAAAAGGGGTTTGAGATGCACTTGTAAAGGAAAGAGGGTTCTCCAAAAGTGGTGTTCCCTAAACTATGCCCCAACTCTAGGAAGGGGAAAGAGAAATTTGATCAATGTGGAAGCTTTCTTAGGATGTTGATAAAATGGAAGGTTGATCAATGCAGAAGCCTTCAAATGCCATAAGGAGTAGCCATCCTTCGAGGGTATGGTCTACTTTATACAATATATAGATGAAAAGAATAAATGATAGCCATCCTTCGAGGGATCGGTCTATTTTCTTTTGATTTTTATTTTGATTTCATGTTTTTTATTTCTTTTTTTCTTTTTTTTTTTTTCATGAATGAAAAACTTTCCTTCGAGGGATCAGTCTATTTTTTATAACTTTGATTTTTATTTGAGCATCCATGATTTTTTATTTTGCATGGGGAGAGAGTTGGAACTAGCTAAGTAGACCACTTAGGAGGGGATAAAGAGTGTACAAGAGACACCCCTGACCCTTTTTCATGGTTTCAATAGGTGAATAAGAGGAAGATGGATGTGATGATCACAAAGATCTCACCAAAAGGAAAGAACCTATCCATAAGGAATATGCTATGGGAGAGATCCATGGTGCCCATATTTAAGGTCACATCTAGGAAGTGACGAAAGACCACATAGTTCCAAATCATCACAATGAGAAATGGAAATGGATGAGATGGAGGAATGATCTGAAGACATGACTAAGGGAACATTGGTAAATGTGCTAGTAAAATAATGGTCACATGTGTAATGCGTTAAATGGTTCCACTTCTGGTTTACCACATGGTCCGATCCAGTTAGGGGAAACCTTTCACGTTGGCTCCTTTCCAGAGTAGTGATGTTCTGATAAGATTAAGAGATTAGGATCATGTTA
Source organism: Taxus wallichiana var. yunnanensis (assembly GCA_018340775.1). NCBI lineage: Eukaryota > Viridiplantae > Streptophyta > Pinopsida > Cupressales > Taxaceae > Taxus > Taxus wallichiana. The sequence goes on along the minus strand of CM031244.1, from coordinate 553,300,466 downwards.
TGGAAGATGAGATGAGATGAAGGAATGAAGAATAAGAGACACAACTTATTAGGAAAGTGAGTGGTATGTGTTTAAGATGAAAAAATGGTCCCCTAGAGGGATAGAATAAATCAGGATCAGATGAGATGAGTTAGATAAAGATTTATGAGATAGGCTCCATAATGGTGGGTTCAAAGCCATGGTGCTTCCAAAGGAAGCATAAAAATATGGCCATAAAGGTGGTCATAGGGAGAGGGGATGAAAGTATGATCAGATAAACCGAGGTAGATGAGATAGGATGATGTCAAACATGGAAGGAGCTAGTCTGTGAATAGAAAAGTCCTAGAAAGAAGTCCCCTAGTGCGGAAGGATGAATCAATGGGAATGAGAAGAAGGGTGATAAAAGATCAAAAATGGGGGGAAGATGCCCCTAATGAAAGGGATGCAAATAAGATAATGGATGTCAAAGGATATGGATGTCGGAAGATGATGTATCAAGGCGAACAATATCGATGAACAAGGGAGGACCCTCATCAAGAGGTTGATCGGATGGAGATGCGGTGAAGGAGGACTGGTCAAGGAGGTCCTCTCACTCAATAAGATCATGGAAAATGGTCTGAAGGGCCTTACAATGCTCGGTGTCATGGCTCGAGGTGTGATGATAATGATCACATATGTAGATGGGAGTTTGAACCATGAGGGCTTCAGATGGTTGGATCAAAGGATTTGATAGGTGGAAGTGTGATGGTAGAAGTCTAAAGTAAATGTTGGAGGACCTCCACATATGATTGATATGGGCACCCAAAAAGGTCCTGTAGGATGGTGTGGATGGTGAAGGTGAAGATGGACTGGGTCGAGGTCTAGGTGGTCTAGAAGAAGAAGCGGGGTGGATGATTTAGGCCTAGATGACTAGATAATTGAGATGTTTTTGATGAAGGGGTTGGCCCTAGGAGAGAATCAATTGTTTGGATTTGGATGGGTTGATTGGTCGTGATGGAGGAGGGGATCCTAAAACCAAAGGATGAGGTCCCAGATGGAAGATGTGGATTTGGTCCTGATAGGAGGGATGTCAATCTTCTTGTGAGGATGCTCAAGGGATCACTGTGGGAGGATGCCAAGGTCTTTAGGTTTGGATTTTTGAGGAGTACCCTTGGTGGGGATGACAATAATATCTACTGGGGATCTAGTGATGGCGTGGTGGCTGATGGTGGAAGTAGCTTCTACATGATAGATTCTAAGGAGGGTAAAGATGGATTAGATGTGGGGATGTCTAGCTGAGTGGATGAAATAAGAGGGTCACCTATAGTGGATATTAGTTGAAGGGCTCTCCAATATTGCTTCAAATGATGAAGGTGGTGTAGTAGAAGAAGGAGATAATGGGGATGTGGTCATGATAGTCGATGCGGTAGGTGTGGGTAGAAGTATAGAAAGAGGAATTGATATGGAATCCAAGGATGACACAAGAGGAAAGGGTGGAAGATATGTGGATGGGGAACAAGGTCTGATGTAGTGGATTGAGTAGGTTCAAGTGTGGAATCAATAATAGGAGGAGGTGTGAATAAAAATAGGGGGTGTTTGGATCATGTGGTTGATGATGTCTATGTGAGATGGTGTAGATGGTGGGTGGATAGGATGGAAGAGGGATGAGTGTCAACCACACTTATTTCAGGTGTTTTAGAGGCATATAGGTGGGTTGAGGAGATGTGACAGATGTAGATGTGGATGTGGGAATGACAGATGTCAGGACACTAGGTGTGGATGAGATAAATGAGGAGGTCATAATCGAGGAGATAGGTGGTAGAGATAATGGATAGATATAATGTCAGATGATGTGGGAATAGGAAAAAAATGTGTGATAAGGATGTCAATGTAAATGTGGTGATATGTGCAGATATAGAGGCAGGTGTGGCTAAGGCTAATGTAGATGTGGTAAGAGTAGGACTAGATGTGGTTATAAGAGAAGCAGTAGAAGTAAGGGAGGTAGGCAAGGTGACTATAGATGTGATGGATGTAGGAATAATGTTAGAAGGGGCCAAGGGAACAATATTTAGGATGGAAGTAGATGAGGTGATGGGTGAGATTGATGTGGAAATAGATGTCTTTGATGTATGGTGTTGATTGAGAAGGGGTTAAATTTGATGTGATGTAGAAGGTGAAGATGAACTGGCTGGTGGAGGATTAGGAAATGGTTGTCTAAAGATGTCATGTGATGAGGGTGGGGTAGCTTTGAGAGGATGTAGGGTATGGTGATGAGTGGGGTCATAATGAGATGATGGAGATGAGGCAAGAATGGGGAGGTCTAATATGGTAGGCTCATCGGGGGTATCCCTTGGTGAGACGGGAGGAGAGATGTCATAAGATGGAGTAGGATCTGCTGACTGATACCTACGGAGAAGGAAATCATGGATGGGGTTCTCATGAGGAATATCCATAAGAGATGTGGGTATGATAATGGGAGGTGACACTAGGAAGGGCATGAGGTAATGGGGATAAATATGGTAAAGGAGAAATGAGTGAGGATAAGGGTGATGGGGACAAAGGTGATGAGAATAGGTGATGGATAAGGGTGATGGGGAAAAAGGTGATGAAATATAAGGTGATGGAGATAAAGGGGATGATACATAAGAAATGATGAATCATGGTCTATAGATGATATGGTCATGGGAGGTCTATGATGAAGATAGTCATAGATAGGACTAGAAAACCCTAGAAGTCTGATGGTTGATATGGGGTCATTGAGACTACGAGAACTATTGAGGAAAATTTGGTTCCATTTTTAAATAAAGAAGAAAAAGCAAATTTCCTTTTTATGTTTTGATTAAGAAAGTGTGAAGAGGATGGATATGAATAGACCTAGAAGATGGAAAACTATGTTTGGTTTTAGGTAAGTTGTGGTTGGGAAATGTCTAAAATAGTCTCTTGTTGGGTGATCAAATCCCAATCAATGAACTAGGTGAAAGGAATGTTTTGATGTGTGAATTGGTTTGTGAAGTTTTAGGTGTGTGTGATAAGATGTGTGATGCAAAATATTGAACCTCCTATTTAGACTATGTGAGCAAGTAAGATGCAAAAGGAAAGGTTCTTTTTAAGCCCAAAACAAGATGTGACATTCGATGAGTACATAGAAAACAAGGGAAGGTACGATGAAAAAAGAGGAAAATAAGGAAAATAATAATACCTGGGTAACACTTTTCCTATTTTTCTACACTTCTTGAATGATGAGTGATCCAAGCCATGAACCGAGAAATCAAGATTTCACATTGTAATGTTAGTAGAAAAAAAAAGTATAGAAAAGAAAGAAACCACCTAAAGGGTGGTCCCACCGGCATGCTAGGAATTTTGTCCAAGTTTCTCATTTGTAATGAAAATGAATGCACTAACTACTAAAGAAACTAGCCAACTCATAAGGATAGAGGGTTTATGTTACCTCGATGCTTAGATGTTTGATCTAGAGTGTTGAATGATGATTGATTGTTGTTTACTACACAAGATCTACAAAACTAAAATGGATTGGATTAAATAGATGTATGTGGGGCTTCCCAAACTAATAATGCTAGATCCAAGAAGTGGTTAGATTCCTTGGTGATGTCAACCCCCATGTTTAGAAAGATAGAAATAGATCAAGAACTATAAATAACATGCGAAAAAAAAAATTAATTGAATCTAGAAGGATTAAGATTGATTTAGGACTGATTTGATTGATCAAAATAACTATAAAATGAGATGTTACTATCTTCGATGGTTGGTGACCTAAATGAATGTACCCAAAATCTACACAGGAAAGTCAACGATGACCCGAGAGATGAATTTAGAGGTGTAGATGAAATATGTAGACCTCTATAAAAGTTCCGGGAGTAATAATGAAAACTAAAGAAGAACTATGGAGGATAAAGGGATATATTGTAAAAATGAGAACCAAGGATGGGAGATAAGTAGGATGATAAAAATGATTATTTAGATAGAGTTTTAAGATAAAAGGGGCCTGGTGGATGATGACCAAAGGGATCGGCAATGATCAGTAGCAGGATTGGGATGAGGTTGAGAAGAAATGGATGAATATGGAAACCTAAAAAGCTAGTACTAAATCTAAAGGTTGTTGAGTTATGGTTAATGCTTGATCTATACCAAAAAGATTAATCTATAAAAAAATAAAGATAACCTTATAGATAGATTTGATAAATACATTATAAAAATAAGACATACTCAATAAGGAAGATCATGAGTGATGTGAGTGACACGTTGATGATGGATGGGATGTCTATGATTATTACGCGGGAAGCTCTAAAGTCATGAAGAATCTATGATGGCTCTTGATTGCTTTTCCATGATTGTCATGATCACATCCTCGATGTCAAAATGGAAGGAAAACACTTGTTTTAAAGTAGGTCGATGACAACTAGGCTGGGTTAGCACCGATCATGGGGAAAGTTTCCCTCTTGGGCTTGATTTTTATTTAAGGTGGGATTTTGATGATTTTAAGGCTTGGGTGAATGCTTTAAAGCATATTGGTAGGATTAGATGACTTGGGGATGAATCCAAGGTAGTTAGGGCATAAAAATAGATGGGATGAAAGATAGAAAAGCAAAAGTGATTTATATGTAGGATAAAGCATCCTAATTAGAAGGTTGGTTGGGGCAATGAGGATTTAAATGATTAATTAATTAATATGAATTAATTAATTATAAATATTAATGTGTTGAACAAGGTGGGTGATTGACTTAAAATATGTGCAAGCATGCAAATGAGGGCATAAATACCGATTTTAGGTGTCTACACAAGGTGGAGAGGAAATAGATGAAGAATTTTCTGAAGAGGATGAAGCACAAGAACCACACTTAGCTTTTGAGGAAAATATGATTCAAAAATTAGAAGGAAAGAACGACAGGATAAGAATTGATGTTTCAAAATATGAGGTAGCCTAAAACTATATGCGCTGATATACTTGGTTGACTAGCATGCAAAATGTTTTTGAGTAGAAGGCTATGTAAGAGGAAAAAATGGTAAAATTTTCATACATGAAATTAAAAGGTCATTCTATGTTATGGTGGGATCACCTACAAAAAGAGCGGTCAAGAAAGGATTAGGACTTGGAGTAAAATTGAGAAGAAGCCGAAGGATAAATTTATCCTGTGGATTATGCAAAAACCCTTTACAGGGAGGTTTTATAATCTCGGACATAACTTATAAACTATGCAAGAATACACATGATGATTTTTAAAATTTGTCCATTCATGTAGAGCATGAAGAAACTAAGGAAAAAATGGATGTAAGGTATGTAAATGGATTAAAATTTTCTATTCAAGATGACCTAAGAATGCATAGGATAAAGAGCATGGAGGATGTGTATCAACTAGCTTTAAAGGCCAAAGAAAACCAAAACCACCAAATTTTTAGGAGATCACCTGGGATGAATAGGGGCCATCATCCTCCTTTTGGGGACGAGATGGTTTCATTCAAGGTAGAGGATAACAACTTCGTGGAGTGGAAAAGAAATAAGATACAAGACAAGATCTCCCAAATCAACAAAGAGGTAGAGTATTTCCTAGGGAAGAGGATATGTTGGTGGTAAAGGATGGGAGGCTCAACGAAGACCATTTGTTTTCTATAGATGTGGTGAAGAGGGGCATTGAGAATTTGAATGCCCTTATTATTATACACATGAAAAGAGGCAAGAAGGTCCTCCAAGAGTAAATCTTGTCAAGAAGAACAAGACCTAGAAATTCCGCCAGATGTGTGAGAAAATTTGATGATCAAAAGGACGATGATTGCTCCAAGAAAGGAGATCAAGGGGGATGCATGGATACATGTACAAATATTTTTAGAACAATATGCACTTCAGGAGGAAAGGTATGTAATGTTATTATTGATAGTGGTAGTTATGAGAACGTGGTTTCAAATCAGATGGTTGAGAATCTATGCCTGCATTGTGAGAAGAATCCTAACCCTTACCGTATTACACGGTTTAAGAAGGGTAATGAAGTTACTATTGATAAGAGATGTTTAATAAATTTCTCTATTGGTCAAAGTTATAAGGATGAGATTTGGTGTGATGTTATTCCTATGGATGCATGTCATATTCCGCTAGGCAGACCATAACAATTTGATAGAAAAGTAATTCGTGATGGGGGAAATAATACTTGGAAATTTTGGAAGGATGGCACAAAAATAGTTTTTCTACCTCTTAAGGAAGAGGGGAAGACTGAAAATATGATTTCTTTAAAATAATTTGTGAAGGAGGAAAAGGAAACAAGGTTTTGATATGCACTGGTAACAAATAAAGATTAATTTACAAGTGCACAAATACCAGTAGAGACAACAAAATTAATAGAAGAATTTTCTGATGTTATTCCTGATGAGCTACCAGATGGGTTACCACCCAAAAGAGATATTCAACACCATATTGATTTGATCCTAGGGTCTTCATTCCTAAATCAAGTAACTTATAGGATGAGCCCGACATTGTATGCATAACTCGAATGAGAAAGTGACAGAGCTCATGAGAAAGGGTGTAGTATGGGAGAAGGTGTAGTAAGGGTGTAGTAATAAATGTTTTCCTAACATTCCCCCTTAGTGCAAACATGGGGAAAACCTCCATACTACACTGCACCTGATTTCGCGATCATGTGATTTTCCTTTGGATTATCACAAACCAAAAGTTGGTTTTCCATCGGCTAACCAAAAGCCAAGAGTAAGGTGGTTTTCCAGTGGCTGACTACAAACCACAAAGGGGTGAAGGTTTTCAAATGGTTTACCTACAACCATATCACGATGTGTCAGTGCATCCTTCGGCCCTCATCATAGTTGTTCTTCAGGAGATAACATTTCAGAATCCATTATAGTGCAAACATATCATTCCACACATACAAACTGAAGCATTATGTAATTTTCCCCCATAATGTTAAGTTTCCATAACACATTATTCTAAAAACACCACATTGAAATTGAAACACACACAAAACTGAAAAAAATTGCCACCAAACCGTCTATGCAACCCCGTCGTTGGTGGTATCGACAAGAGGTCATTAATTGACCTCCAACCTCGATGCCTCCATCCTCCAAAGAGATGTGCTACTAACTCATCCAAATTTGATCATGAAACACAAGTACAACTTGGACGTCAAGTTACACTGAAAATGCGTCTCAAAGAAATTTCTTTTCTTTTAGAATTTTGACACTCGACACTTTTTACAATGGCATTGACCGAAAAATTACAAAATACTAATTTGAATGACAATTTTACATTGACATTTGACATTAAAACATTAAAATATCATAAGTCTATTTAACTTTAATGAATACTTTTTGACACTAATAAAAATGACACAAACTATATACTTAATAATTCTACACTTTAAACTCTATGCAACTAATATAGATTTTATCTATAATTAAGATTTCAACTAGAATATTGATGCAGGAGCATCATTAGTGTTTAGATGTTTCCATGGGTCAATAGGTCTATATATGTGTTCAAAATGATTTTCACTCCATGTTTGAGAAATCAAGTCAAATTATGTTGTTGGAGTAAATAAGTTGAGTAAGAGGTGAAAAGTGACTAGATAAGGTGGAATAAAGCCATGAAAGGCATGTAAAGTTGTAATGTTTGTTTTCAAACGTGTGTATGAGTTGTTTGGAGGTGGTTTAGGCATATTCTATGTTTAGGATCTTGCTTGAGCAAAAATAGTGTTGGTTGCACTTTGATAGGAAGTTGTTTACAAGCAAGATGAGTTTAAATTGGCATTGTAGGAGATGTTTCTCATGTGGGAGAGGGAGGAGAACAATTGTAATGTGATGGAGAACATGTAATAGAATTTTCAATGAATAATAAAGATGTTGCAGGTCCTTGAATTCAAAATTGTGTGTTTTGTTGCATTTTATAGACTGTACAATGTACTCCCCTATCTCAGGCTGAGAAGACGATTTTAACAGTCAATGAAGGAAGGGGTTTTGAATCAAACCTCAATAAAGGACCGGTGCTTTATCGTGATTTTATTGGTAATCCATGTAATTTGGTAACTTCCACTCTCTGTTACTTCAAATAATATCTTTTCCATGCATGTTACACGTTCGAATCTGGATATCAAATGAATGGATGTCTCAGTGTAAGTGAATTTCTATTAATAGATTGGGCACACATGTCTTATTATTATTTTTATAATCTTAGCCTTCAAACGCTGCACCAAATATCACCTATGGATAAAACTTAAGTATATGAAATGGACAGTTATATAGACTATACAATCATCTCACATATTGACATTTGAATAAGATAATACTATATAATTTTCTTAATAATGATTAACCTAAATAATGTGACACGACTCATATACCAAACTTAACCAAAAGAACAACATGAAAAGAAAATGCTAAACATTAACTATGACTTTTAAATAAGCTCACAAAATTTGAGAAGATAACTAATAGATGGTGTGGTGTGGTGTGGCATGAAATCTGTAGAACAAAGAGCACTGCAAAATTTCTTTCCTTGATGGGAGGTCATGGTGACTTGAAGCGTCTGAGTTGGACCTCGAAAGGGATCACATTCCTATCGATCTGTGGGGTGCAATCCGAGTGGTGCGAGTTAATTTCTCCAATGCAAGAAATGTAAAACTTTGACAGTTGCACATGAATGATAGCAGATCTGAGTTTCTCTCATAACAATGCAACAATATTAATATGGTCACATATACAGACCTCTCCCAACACTTTTTCCTCCTACACAAATTATTGTGAAGGAAATAATGATTATATATCTTCTGGCATTTTTTTTATAAAATTTGAAATGTAGATGTTCCCGTAGGAAGAACCACTTCACTCCAGAAGAATCACTCTGATGTTGTGTGAAAGCCTAGCTATGAGAATAGTCCAAAGCGCTCAAAATAATCTACACATATTTAAATTTCCATTGCGTATAATCATGCCTACACTAATCTTTGAATTCTACAACAAAGAATTCAAAACATTAATCTTGGACAATCAAACAATCTATACATTGCCCCATTAAAATTATTAATTGTCCATTGCAAGCATAACAATTCCCTTGCTTTGATACCATATGTAAGAGCAACAAGGAGTTTACACACGAAACTCACACAATAATAATATATTTCAATATATGTAAATCAAATGATACATTGGCTATTAAATAGCCATGGACAATAAACCAATCTTCCGAATAAATTGGAAGTAGATACAACAAGGAACTCGAAATAGAATCACATGTGTACAATGCAATGTGAACGCCGAATGGTATATGTTATTTGATTTAGAGGGATAGTTATTACTTTCATAGTTGATGTTGATAAAGGGTGTGATTGATTTTGTAAGTGTAGGAATATAGATGAAGCACTTCATTTAAAGGTTCTATCTCTATATTTCAAATTTGTTACAAATTCGTACATATACATTTACAAATCTTATATCATGAGTGGTAGCATTTTGTGGATTATTTTATTTGAACTAAACATGAATACATGAAGACTTCAGTACATTTGCAGATTTTATATCATGAGTGGTAGCCTTTTGTGGCCAATTTTAAACAAAACAGATGAATAAATACTTCACTCAATATTGAAACCCACCTGAAGTTCCTTTAGAGATAACACTCTCTTCTTTACCGCAAGAGAAAGAGAATAAAAATATCATATTGTTGCCTAGCTAGGTGTTGCAACTTATCCTACAAAAAAGCAAAAGAAGTTAAAGAGTTGTCATAAAGAATAAAAAGTGAAATTAATTGCTTGCAATCTTCACACGTACTCTTTTATCAACCAACTAGTTTCCCAAAATATCCTACAACTAAGAAGAACTTTTAACATCCACGAGGCTAGTTTCACTTTTATTCGAGTACCTTTTTTGTTATAACGAATTATTCAGTGTACACAGATAGTTCCATTGGTTATTGTGCAAGATGAGTTTGGGGCTCAACTAATTGGTTGGAGACTATCTTCAGGATTACAACTTATTTGCATAGGCTTTGTTCTCTTGGTGATTCAATCTCTAGGTGACAAAGATATCCCAATTTGTCTCTTTGCTCATCATAGGAGGTTGCCTCATACTTCCCTATGTGCATTGAGGAGGAAACGATGATTGTATTAAGAAGTATCTATTGAGATTTTCATTTCTATTGATAATCTTCCTCCCTGACAGTACTTTCTAGATATTTTGGCCCCTACAAAACAATAAATCAACCATGCAGTTAGGGATGATATCTACAAGAAATTCATCAAGGTAATATTGTTCAACCAAGGTACCTACAACAACGTTGATCTCATGGCTTGAGAATTTCATTGGGTCATTTGGGGGTTTGGTCCCACCAGCTCAGGATTGAGACTAATCATCACAACATACCCAATGAGGATTGGATTTGTAGGCTATGAATACTCCGTGAAGTTGAAAGTGAGGAACATTCTATTTTTATCTTTCCTATCTAATATGAAATTTAGGGAGATATATTCTTTATTGCCCTGGAAAAATATTTGGCCCTCCTCGTTCAGGAAATGATTTTAACAACCCATTGGCCCCAAAGTAGTGACACTTGCATGGCAAGTTCAATCCCACAGGATTTGAATCAACCGGAAGTTGAAGAGATGGATCAGATGATGAGTTAAGGCGTTAAGCTAAGAAATGTTATAAGGTAGAAACCAATCCCTTGAAATTAGTTTTTGGATGCCTTTGTAGGGGGAGCTTGAGAGACTCAACTGGGAGGAAGAACAAGAGAGACACGCTTCATAGGGAAGACAATTAATTTCAGAGGAGTTCAAAGAGAGATTTTAAGTTTGTTGCAGCTCAAGAATGGGCTCAGCAAGCAGAAAATTTAAAGATAAGACCTGTGGAGCATCATTGAGGTAGCCTAGGTTCTTTATGTTGTTCATAAGCTAAGAATGAAATAAAAAACTCAAGACTCTGCAACTTTTTTTTGACAACTCAAAAAATTGACTCAGGCTCAATACTTAAAAAATATATAAATTCATAAAATAAGCTTAAATAACATATAAAGCACTCTTAAATAATATGGTAAATGAATGTAAAGAACACATTTGACCTCACAACAACTGTGAAACACACAAAATCACTTGGCAGAGAAGGAAGAGAAAAACAACCGAGTTTTTGAATTATAAAATGACTCCTTTTTTTCATGTGGGACAGTCTTATGCAGGATAGCTGAATTTTGGTGAGTTTTTGAGGGTCAAGACTCGCAAGTTTCAGGTCCTTAATCAGTTTGCAAGTACTATGCCAGGTTATCATTTTCTGGGGCAGGCGAGTACTCACCAATTGTTGGATCTATACTTTTAAGTTTTCATATTGTCTACTATCTAAATATTGTCTCACAAACAAATGCCCATGAGAAGTGTTGCTTGTGCTCCCTGTAACATCTCTATGCTTACCATCTACATATTCATCCAAATACCTTACAACTGTGTTGTTGTTATGCTCTTGATAGAATTTGTGTTCACATGCCAATGTCAAAGACAACTCTATCCACATTTGATTGCTCCATACTCTAGACAACAAACCTTAAAAATACTTAAACAATGTACTGTGTAAGCTCCAAAAGGAAATTAACAAACAGAAATCTTACCAACTAAAGAAAATTTGAGTTATTATATACATCAGATTTCTCATTAAGCCTTGATGTTCTTGCATATTCAGGGTCAATGTAACCAATGGTAGTGTGAATCTATTCCTGGGTGCAGCAAGCAATGAAAATATTGAATGTCAAGACTTGTGGGCATGCACAAATTGTGACTTTTCTTGGTGTGCTGCATGTGGCGATGGCTTTGAATCCCTTCCGAGATGTAAAGATATTCACACATGCAGAGAAGTAACAAATTACATAATCAATGAATCGGGGACATATATGAAGTCAATTTATAAAGAGTATACAAGAGAAGACATTGAATCTGGTCCCATACCTGATTAAAAACCTTCTAATAAGTATACACACAAACTTGGTACAAAACCCTCTAAAAATTATACTGCAGGAATCACTAAATCTAAATACCTTCCTGCTACAAGTTTTGCAGAGAATGGTGCTATAAGTACCATGCCCTACCCGCCTGCTACAAGTTTTACAGACAATTGTAATACAAGTATTTTCCCTGTTTAGTGGAGGGATCTAATTCTTCAAGATTCCCTGTTTTAAACACCCCTCATACATGTAGAACACCATTAAAACCAAAATTCAATACAAAAATGTTGGGATTGTTCGGAGCACCCTTTATCACCCCTTGTCGTTGTCGTTACTACCTGCTATTCACAAAATAGATAAATTGCAAATCAGAAGATTTTTATTGAAAGGAATGTGCGGGAGTTTAACTATATTTGAATTTTAAATTTTAAATTCAGGGCGCTCATTTATTTTGAAACAGTTGTCGGTCACCTCAGCTGCGGGTCCTCCTCTGTCATTTCATGTCAGAAAACTATGGTGGCTTACTTTTTGAAATTGGTGAAGCATTGTCGAAAAATCAATTGTCGGGAAGGGAACACAAGGATGACACTATGGTGCTAACGGAGGCATTTAGGAAATGACACACCAAAATAAGTCAAAGGCCATGTTGATAGTCGACCCAGAACGTAGGAAGATACGCTCAGTGCACCAAATTGCCCAAAATAATTTTTCACCACCGTAAATAGTCATCGGAAAGTGACACAATTTTGGTGTGAGCCAACACATTGCTGGCAAGTTGGATGGGATGTGGCTAAATGACTTGCCAACCTAGGAGGAAGGCTCCGAGTCCTGTCATTTCAGTCCTCATTTCATCATTTCCATCCTTCCACCGTCTCCCTCCCTCTCCATTGCATTTCAATAGCCTATGGTTCTCATTTGCACAACCTGAGATTACAGAGGTATAGCCATTGCATTTTAATAGCTAAGGCAAGGTTCATTCGTAGCAGGTCTAGCAAGATTCGCAACAGTTCGGTTGAGGTTTGCAAATAACTTTCCCGTGTTTGGCTCGGTACTTTCTTTTTTACAGATGCCATTTATGCCACTAAAAATAACGGTTTTCGCATGAGTACTTTATTTTTATAGAATCCACCATTTTAACATAGTTCCTTTGTTAAATGGTCTTACCCATTAGCCATCTAACTTGTGTTTGTTGTCCTCGAAGAGACTACCATTAACATCTTCCTTGGAACTACTTATTTCGAGCTAAAACCTCAATAAACACTTACATCACATGGTGATGGAATTTTCTACAAAGTTTTACTCAATTCCATGGGTGTATTTGAGAGATAATGGATTTTTAACCTCCAAACCCTAGCTAGAGGGTTTCTAAGGCCTGTGTCTACCCGAGAGTCTAAATTTTTCTTTAACTCCCTACAATTATGGATTCAAGACCCAAAACTTTACCTGGGGTTTGTTTCATTATACTCCTCATTAGTTCTTTACCAGTCAGCATAAATAACACATGAAACTTTTAAAGAACACTTATTTCTTCTTACCTAGACTGTGGTAGAGAGATGTACACATGTATGACTTTAAACCACTTTTCTTTCACCCTTACAACTTGTAGCCAAGATTCCTCGCATCCCTGTGAACTTGAATGATCATGATATCAAATCACAAGTGCATATCAACTTGTGCTTAGATTCTTACATGCTATAGATGACAATTACAATGTTGTAGTGCACCTTAAACAATAAAATAGAGCAATGTATCTATTTTTCTGGGTTGATATTCTTCTTCTGTTTGTAATCAACCATTTTACCAAAATAAACTATTTATAAACTAATCAAATAGTCTTCCATACTAAACATGGTAGCAATATGTGCATAGTTAAAATCATTTTCCAATTTTTCCCATAGCTTTATAGGATTATCAACATCAAAAAATCTTATGTAGATATTCGAGCTCAAGGATTTACCAATAATACATCTAAATTGTTCCAATTTGCGTTTGGATAACTCCCTTTTTAATCATTTTGTTAAGGCTCTTTCATTTCTTTACTTTCCATCCTCCATAGAGTTATTTCCCTTAGAGAATACTTGTTATCCCAAATTCACCCCCGAAAATTTGGTCAAGACAACCCCGCACATAGAGAAAATATGAAGGGAAAACGTTTCGACCTACGAGCTCGCATTCCAGAACGAGGCAAAGGAAAAAGTCAAAATTTGGGCCCGAGTCAAAGCCAAAGCGGGAGTTACGAGGAAAGGGTGAAAATTTTCCTTTCGTTCAAAAGGCACAAAGATAAAGATGGAAGCACATTTCCCAACCAACCAAAAGGAGCCACACATCCAAGCGGAGCTTCGGGGCTGCGGGAGTTTTTGAGTTTTGCATTTTTTTGCGCAAAAGGGCAAAAGATAAACTGCATGGACCCGTAGGCCCGATTTTTGTTCCAACTTGGCTGCCACATGTCCCATATCAAAAGGGGACCCATTTTTCAAGTTGTTTTCCCATGTTCTTGTATGGGCCCGCCCGAAAAAACTTCAAAGGGGCATATCTTTCAGTCTCAGGGCTCAAAATATTGCAAATCTAACATCATCGGAAAGATCTCAACCTCACCTATACCATGGAGGTCTCGAGACTTTAATTTTTAGGAGGTTAGGTGGAAGGAAAATCAGGAAATTTCTTCGGGCCTTCAATGCGATCCATCTATCTCAACAACCGATCGGATTCAATTTGTTTCCATCTTTTCCTCTTCCTTCAAGGTGCCAACCAAGATTTTATGCAAGAAAGACGGATTTAGGGGCATATTTTATCAGAAGCATTAACAACAGTGGTTGAGCTTCTATGCACTTTTCCCGTTTCCATCTCTCTTTCTTCTCTCCGATCAAATCTATAAATACAAGGGCAAGATTCATTGTAAAAGTTGTTGTTCATTCTTCTTCTCTGCCCCCCTCTTTTTTTCTTCCCCAGGGTCGAAAATGGAGTTTAAGCCTCCTCCCTTGGCTTTGTAATGGCATTTTCTTGCCTCTTTCCCATTAATGGTGTACTGTGTGAACTCCTAGAGCAATAAAATCTATTTTCGTGATGCGTTTTGTCCATCCTTTGCTCATTTTGTTGTCTCTTCTCACCTCTCACCATTGCAGGGTATACTGTGCATATTCTAATGTTTGTTGCAGGTCCTGGGAGCTGTGTTTAATGGGTTTTGAAGTGGTGTTCTGTGTGAAATCTATCTCTTGGTCTGTGGTGCATCTTGTCCACCCTCTCCTCTGCTCACCTCTCTCCACTTCAGGTAGCTGAGATTATGATCAGCACTTCCCTTTTCTTGGTGCTATCACCTCTGTAGTGTAGGATTTCTTTATTTTCATGCTCTCTCTCTCTCTCTTGGTCCCTTGGAATTGTTAGATTAGGAGTAGATAGTCACATTTCCTTCCTTAGAAGTAGTTTAACATTAGGATCAGGAAGAAGAAGTTGGATTTCTCCGGAGGTCCATCTCAAGTCCGCAAGTCCCATAGCTTGAGAGATGGTCCCATGTTATGCAAATCACACTAGATGAGTCTACCTTAGAAAAGCATATCCATAACTCATTTGGGGGTGGTGTGATTTCACATTAACAATACTTGAATACAATCTTCCAATCTTTCAAAACCGCTTCCATCAAAGATTGGAAAACTTTCATTGGTGTTTTTGAAAGTGGTTGAATTAGGTCAAAATTCAGTAATTTTGAAGCCAAAAACAACGTTTCCAACTTAAACATCAGGAGAAGTTACTGTGAGAATTGATTGTTATATGTTTGTTGTCATGTTTGGTGTTGAATTAAGTTGAAATTCAGTCATTAGTTAGAGTGTAGAGGTATTTTTGAGGGTTTCTATGGATAGTTGATTTAGATCAAGGGCATTCTTTCTAGGGTATCTACAATTTGCTAAATCACCTCATACTCTGTAATTTGGGTCAAAATATTTTCACCATTTTTCCTTTAGTTATGTAGTTGCAGAATTTATTGTGGGAGAATTCATCCAAAGGAACCATGACTGGTGTTGTCCTTAAGTGCTTTCATAGATATGTAAACAAAAAATTCAGCAACCAGTATAACTATTGGACCTGATTTCTTGACCAAGGAGGTGCAGTTTGAGGACATGCTTTTCACACTTTAGGTCAGTGTTATTTGGCCCCATGCTTTTTTTTTTTTTTTTTTGATGTTGTGAAAATGATGTGATATATTTAGCATGACACCAATGATGTGGGTTACAACATTACCTGTAAGGTATTGTAAGCCTGTTATTTCTATAATTTTTTTATTGGGTATCATTATTCATATTAGTAGTTGGTCTCCAATGTCATTTCTGAATGTGCATGGCTGATTAACCTGATTTAATTTCATAGTGAACTTTGCTTACCAGGTTTCTGCATTTGTCGAGTATTTTTACATTGTTTGGCTTGGCATTGATTCTACCACTCATGATATAAAATATGCAAATGTACAAAAGTCTTCATGTTTCATGTTTAGTTCAAATAAAATAGTCCACAAAAGGCTACCACTTGTGATGTGAGATTTGCAAATGTATATGTATGAAATTATAACAAATTTGAAATATAGAGATAGAACCTTTAAATGTAATGCTTCATATGTATTCCTACACTTACAAAATTAATCACACCCCTTATCAACATCAACTACAAAAGTAATAACTATCCCTCTAAAGTTAGCGAAGAGGGTGGGAATATGGGAAATCTCTGTGTATTGGAAGGGGTGGGGTGTTCTGTTTCATTGTTTGTGGATTGCAAGATTGAAAGAAGTCTAAAGGAGAGGAGAAATTGGTTGTATATGTGTGATGAACTAAAGAAAGGTCAATACTTGAGACAATTTCATGTGGCATCCTAGACATTTGGGGGAAAGTGGCAGTTGTTAGCGAAGATGGGTTCATACGGAAGGAATTGGTATGCTCGTGAAAGTTTGTTTCCATGGAAGTTACATGCGAATGTTGGTTGGCAATTCTTCAGTAGTTGTATTTGATGACAAGATTGGAATGTTAGGGAATCGTAGGTTTGCGGTTACATATGGATCACATTGATTTAGGGGTTACCATCACAGTTTTTGTTTGGACAACTTTTTCTGGTTTGGTTGTGAATATATGTTCACATCTTGTGCCGGGTTCTGTTTTTAGAATTTAAAGATCGAAAATATTATGTGCCTTGTATTAGAAGTTAAAGATGAAGAAGAGTATATAATATTTGGTTTTATTGTGCTTTGCAAATAAATACATAGGGTCTAACATTTTACGGCTGGATGTTTTGTGAAATAAGGATTTGGAGTGTAGTGTACACTTGGTATTGTAGGGTCGAATTTATAGTTAAAATTATATGGTTAAAGAAAAGTGTGTTCTATTCAATTTGGAATTTATAGGTTAATATGGTTAAAATGGATATTGGTAATAAATTTTATTTAACTATTTATTTTTATTATTATTTGTTAAGGTAAATATTATATTATAAATTAGAGGATTGAAAGAAATCTGTTAGCCTTCAAAATTGAAAGAGGGAGCACATATACCCCTACCCAAAAAATAATACCAACTCAATCTATAATGAACCACAACAAGAAAATGGACTACTATTCAGATTCTTTTAAATCAAATTTCACTTGGTGACTCTTTGACAACATCTATTTTCTACCAAAACAACTCTTAACAGTGCTCTAATAAAAAGACTAAAACTCATGTCATCATCAGATTCCTCTTCCGGTTCAGGTTTATTTTCCTCTTCCTTTGGAGTAGCTATAGAAGGTGTAGCGACTAGGGCAACTAGGGTAGTGAATTGCAAACTTTGTTAGAAATAATAATAATGATGATAATGATAGGGCACCCCATAAATCCACATACAGTTACATATAATATCCAAATAGTTCTTATATGTGTATAAATTATACAGACTTTATAATATATATTTGTAAATATTATAAAATAAGCAATTATGTAAACTTCCTATAATTGACACCTTACAATAAATATTATATATCCTATTATATATTATTCGATCGTATATAATATCCAAATAATTCTTATATGTGTATAAATTATACAAACTTTATAATATATATTTGTAAATATTATAAAATAAACAATTATATAAACTTTTATATCTAATACATTTTATATAGTATATTAGATTTTCCCTATATTTATTATATTATTTAAAAATATAATTTATAAAATATATAAACCTAATTCACTAAATCCCCTTCCTCTCAGATAACGTATATAACTTATGACTTTATATTAATAATACTATCCTAGACTTCCACCTAAACCCTAAAAGCTCTCAGCATAATTTCCTTAGGATAAATTTTGATTAAAAATTGGTTTGTTAATTTTTGTTTGTTTTGATGCAAGTTATGGATATTTAGATTTATCCTCCTCCCCCATGCCATTATTCACATTTTCTTAAAAAGACAAGTTTACTATGAAAATCTAGGACTGGAGAGTTACGATACATTTGGATTTTTCTTTTGTAAGGGGCATTCAATATAGATATTCCGTAAGTGATAAGATTATGGTTGAAAAGATATTATATGAGCCGTATAGTGGCCGATGTAGTTTCTCCATGCGTTGAAAAACAAAATAGAAGTTGAGTGGAATAAGTAGATCCATGTCAAAAAAACTCACCGACAGAGTTAAAGATCTTTAAAACCCATAAACTCGCTCCGAGAAAAATCATGGGTTCAAATAAAGTCCAAGAAATAGTTTAGAGAGGGCGAGATACCAATATCATATGATATTGCAATCCAAGCTCAAACAAGTCCACAACTGTTAAAAATAGCCACTAAAAAGTGAAAACGTCCAAACATCCATCAAATTTAAACACCTTGAAAAACGTCCTAAGACTCACTGTCAAATTTAACATCACTGCAGAAACGTCCGGAGGTCCTTTACCATAGGGAGAACACCTTCGGTGTAATTATATTGTTTATAACTATATAACAATATAATATTCAATAACTGATTACTAACTACTCATTAACAAAATATTAACAAGAGCACTAATAAATGTTTTCCTAACAAGCACTTTTATGAGGTTGATGAACAACTGTGTTGCGGGAGTACAATGGTAAGTTTGTTGTGGTTTATTTTGATGATATCTTGATTTTCAGTAAAACTAAAGAAGAACATTTGAGGCATCTGAGGGTGATATTTGAAGTGTTAAGGAAAGAGAAGCTCTATGCAAATTTGAAGAAGTGCACGTTTATGCAAGAGAGTTTGGTATTTTTGGGTTTTATTATTTCAGCAGATGGGGTACAGATGGACTCAGAAAAGATAAAGGAAATTATTGAATGGCCTACTCCATGGAGTATAATAGAGGTAAGAAGCTTTCATGGTTTAGAAAATTTTTACTTAGAGTTTATTAAAAAAATTAGTAGTATTGTAGCACCTATAACAGATTGCACAAAAGGAAGGGATTTTTGTGGACAAAGGCAGCTAAGGATAACTTTAAGTTCTTGAAGAAGAAGGTGATAGAAGCACCTATTTTGGCACTACCATATTTTGATAAAGTGTTCGAGGTTGATTGTGAAACCTCACATGTAGGTATTGGTGTTATCCTAAGTCAAGGTGGGAAGCCAATAGCTTTCTTTAGTGAGAAATTAAAGGAGATAAGAAATAACTACTCTACTTATGATGTGGAATGTTATGAAATTGTACAAACATTGAGGCATTGGACACATTACTTAGTGCCTAAGGAGTTTGTTTTATTTACAGACCACATATCCCTAAAGTAGGTGAATACACAAAATAAGTTGAATAGTATGAATGCAATGTGGGTATCATTTTTGTAGGGTTATACCTTTTCTATAAAGCATAAATCAGGAAAACAGAACCAAGTTGCGAGATGCATTTAGTAAGCGTGTGACTCTATTTACAACTATGGAGAATGAGGTGGTTGGTTTTGAAGAAATAAAGGATTTATATATTTTTTATTTTGATTTCAAGGATATTGTTGAAAGGTTAAGAAGTCCATTTTCAAGTGATGTAGGTGATGTCCAAGATGAGTACCTTTTATAGGATGGCTATCTATTTAAGGGACAACAACTATGTATTCTA
The DNA here is from genome assembly GCA_018340775.1 of Taxus wallichiana var. yunnanensis. Classification (NCBI taxonomy): domain Eukaryota; kingdom Viridiplantae; phylum Streptophyta; class Pinopsida; order Cupressales; family Taxaceae; genus Taxus; species Taxus wallichiana. The sequence goes on along the minus strand of CM031244.1, from coordinate 553,280,510 downwards.
GTTGGGTCTATGAGAGACAATATAGTGAAATAGTTGCATAATGGAGGATTGGCTGGGCACTTTTGTAAGGATAAGACTATAGCTTTGGTAGAAGAGAAATACTATTGGCCAAATATGAAAAGAGATGTGGTAAGATATGTGGAGAGGTGTAGAATTTTCTAAGTCTCAAAAGGCCATGCACAAAATACATGGTTGTATATGTCATTGCATGTTCCCAAAGGACCATGGACATATTTGAGTATGGATTTTGTTTTTGGATTACCAAACACACAACGAGGTAATGAATCAATTTTTATGGTTTCGATAGGTTCTCTAAGATGGTTCATTTTATTTCCTATAAGAAAAATAGTGATGCAACAAGAGTATCGATTTGTTTTTAGAGAAGTTGTTAGGTTACATGGTGTTCCAAAAACCATTACTTCAGATAGGGATACAAGGTTCTTAAGTCATTTCTAGAGTAATTTATGGAATAAGTTGGGAACTAAAATACAATTCAAGAGTTCCTATCATCTTCATACTGATGGGAGAATAGAGATGGTAAATAGGAGTTTTGGAAACTCGTTAAGGTGCATGGTTGGGAAAATCCTAAACAATAGGACTTAGCATTACCACAAGACGATTTTTCTTATAATAGTTTAGTAAATAGATCCATGGGAAAGTATCCATTTTATATTGTGTATGAGAGTAATCTAAAAGGGGTGTTAGATTTGGTGCATTTAACAATTGATGGCAGAGTTAGTGATGATGTAGAAGCATTTATAGAACATATACAACAATTGTAGGAAAAAGTGCAGAAGAAGCTATAGAATAGTAATGATAAGTATAAGGAAATAAAATATGTGCATAGAAGGAGAAAGGTTTTTATAGTGGGTGAATTGGTTATGGTATGGTATAACAAGTGAAGCACAAGAATATTGGTCCTTGCAAGATCATGAAAAAGATAAATGATAATGCTTATGAGGTAGAATTGCCAGGAAATTTTTATATTTCTCTAGTATTTAATGTTTCAGATTTATATTATTTTCATGGAGATAGTGAAGAAGGGGATGTTATTGAAGAATTAGTAGATTGGAGGCAACAAGTTCCAGTGAAAAAGAAAGAAGAAGTAGATCATATTTTAGACAAGAAAATTGTGAACATGTGACATGGACAATACAATAAATATTTGGTACATTGGAAAGGATTGGAACAAGAGGAAAACACATGGGTCACGAGTGGGAGATTAAGAAGCTGGATAAAGATAAATGGTAGAAATTTGAAGAAGACAACTTGCAGGAGCTGCTTTTTTTCAAGCGGGGAGAATGATGCACTATTTTTAGCAAAAACTTAAAATGGTCATAACTTTTGATCTGGGTGTCTATTTGAGCCCGTTTATTTTTCTAAAACCACTTTTTCAACAAGAAAAACACACTAGTCAACCTGCCCTACCATTTGGAGCCATTTTTGACGAATTTTTGGCTTGAAATCCACCATTTGGGGGCTAAAAATTAGGATTTAAGTTTCAATTCGGTTTTTTCCTATTTTTGGGCATTAGTTATTTTTAGTCTCTTGCATGCATAATAGGTTAGAAATTTGGAAATTCCTCTAATTTAGGCATGTAGAAAATAAGTGGATTTTTTTGTTCCCATGCTAATAAACATGCAAAATTACTAAAAATAATAGGTTCTAGTAAACTGCTAAAAATAGTAAATTTTTCCACCTAGAGTAGATTTAATTGAAGTTAGTTAGAGTTTGCATGACAACTCGATTTGGGGTTGTTTTCTTATTTAAGACGCATTGTATTTCATTATTCAATAACAAAGAAGAGAATTTATTTTCTTTGAGTTCAAGGTATTTGTAGTGTATTGAGTGTGTGTTTAAATTTTGGCTACATTAATAGATCCAACATAGTCTGAGTTTGTATAACCCTACAAGTAGAATTGGGCATTCTTCTTATATTCTAGACCATAATAAAATGTATGTTGGACATATCTCAAAACATCCTTCATTGCATCCAAGTGACTTCTCTTTGGCACTTACACAAATATTAAAAGATAACTCGATAGAAAATCATAAGTTTGGTCTAGTATAAGTCAATTAAACGAGACTCCCAACAAACTTCCTGTAGAGAGTTGCATCTACTTGAGGTGAATCATGGAATTGAGAGAGTTACAAACCTTTCTCCAATGGAGTGGACATAGATTATCAATCTGACATCTGTACTTTTCTAGGAGTGTCTTGGAATATCTGTGAGATAAAAATGTGATGCTTCTTTTGCCATATCTCCAAGCCAAGATAGTAGTGAAAAATCCCCAAGTCAATCATGTTGAAGGATTTATTCGTATCATTTTTACATCTTTGATGATATTTTCTAAGATTTTTGTGATCACAAGATCATCCACATATAAAACAAGCATTAATTTTTTTGTGTGCAACTTCTTAATATATAAATTTGAGGGGTTACGAGTGAATCTATTCTACAATATGTGATCATCTATCTTAATGTACCATGCCCTTTGTAGTGCCCGCTTTCCTTCAATACCTTGTGATATTGATCCTAATACTGCTAACTATATTATGGACATTGTTATAGTTTAATTTAGTATGATGTTAGATGTTAGATCATGGTTTATTGTGGACTTTGATTCATATATGGTGCATGATGATTATTAGAGACATTTTAGATATTGATGTTGATATATTGTTTGACATGGTTACATTATAGATGTTGTTCAAACTTGTGATATTTGGATATTTTGAGTAGACCTAGAAAATGAGAATTGAATTAAAATTGGTGATGATATAGTTGTGGATGAAATTGTAAGTGATATTTCGATTGTCTTGATGTTTGTTGTGATTCACATATATGTCAATGATCTTGAAATTATATTTATATTCATTTGGATGTTCTAATATGGCCATGAGGCCGAAGGAGGTATTTGTATTTTGTAGGTTTAAAATATCACAACAAACATCGGGGATTGGAGACCAACCACATTGGAATTTTAGATGAATTCAACAAGGTCACCATGGCAACTGTATTGTTTGTGTGTTTTTGATTGTGCTAGGGATTCCCATGGGGATCACCTTTAAATGTGACTGAGGGGTTGTATGTATTTTATTTTATTTGGTCCCTTTGTTAATGTTTGCATGTGTTTATTTTGTGGTGCTTTGACCCCTTTCATTATTTATTATATGGTGTGTAATATTGTGAGTAATCTTGTTGTTAAGTTAATTAATTAAAATATGTCATAAGAAAGTAATTAATAGAGTTGTTGGCCTTGAATTAAAGTGTTGTAAGAAATGTGTAAGTAATGTGTAAGGGGTATGTAAGTTGATTTTGGAGTAAGAAACACTCCATCTTTCTTGGAAATTCGAGTTTGTCCTTGGAGGCTGATTTTGGAGGCTTGTGGGACAAGATAAACTTGTCCCATACCTCTTAAATTTGTTTACCAACCATACCTATGGTTGGAGAGTTGAATTTAGAATTTCTTTATGCATTTTGTTAGTCAAGCTTTGAATGTTTTAATTGCACTTCTTTCTTGAAATTAATTTCAGTCCTTTGGGGTATGGGCTTGATTTGAGTGTGTAAGTAAAACTATCATATTATTCACCTACTTATTTATTGTGTCTTGGAGATTGAAGTTGACTTATGAGTTGGAGTTGAGGATGTGTGATGTGGCATCCTACATAGATCCACCTCATCCTCCTCTCTTCCCCCTTCTATATATTCAAATTCATTTTATTGTTTTGGGGTTACACTCTTTTGGTTGCTTCACTTTTGCATACTTCTTTTGGGGAGAATTCTTTTGTTGTTTTGAGCTCTTGCTTTTGGAGAAAGTTTGTAGAATTTTTACAGGCTTGTGTTTCATTGATCTTGGGCTATTTTGCATTGGAAATATTTCCATTTGGAACTTGGGAAAAACTCCATTATGGAGAGGTAAGAGATTGGTTCTTGAAATTCTCTTATTTTATTTGTGCAAATGTTATTGTGGTGAATGTTTTGGCATGTGTGTGGGTTGTTTGGGTAGATGGCCTAGGGATGGTGTAGGAGAAGACTATGGGGTATTTCTATGGGAGGCATAATTATTTTGGGAGGTATAAGTGTGGAGGGAGTTGGGATTTGGGTTCCACCTTAAAAATAAATAGCTTGCATTTCTTTACTCGTTATGGGGTGCCATAAGAGGTTGGGGAGGCATAAGGAAATGTGAGGAATAAGGGGTACTTGGGGAGGCATAAGGGCATGTCAGGGATTTGAAATGATATATATATATATATATATATATATATATATATATATATATATATATATATATATATATATATATATATATATATATATATTGTGGCGGTTTGTTCTCAGGTGGTGATACCCATTTCCCTTTGGGAGGCATAAGCAACATCCCCCATAGTTTCTTGCTCCTTTGGCTTGCATGGTGAAGCCTGAGTTTTGTTTGTTATGTTTTAATGTGGTTGTAAACTGCATTCTATTTTGGACTATGTTTTGAATGAGAAATATGTCTTGTGTTGTGGAAGCTTGTTGTTGCCATGTGTTGAAAAACATTTCTAATTGCAATATGGTTGGGGCTCGGGGGCCAATGAAGAAGGATGGCTTCTCCTTTTCATTGGATGTCTTGGTTGGGTGGAGAGTGTTTCCTTTCCCCTGTTTTGTTGTGATCAAATTGGAGAATGATGGAAATTCATACTATTGTTTTGGAGCTGTGAAAGAAGACAGAGTTTGGTTGTCCTTTGTGAAACTTCTTTTTGTAAACCTTTTTCCCACTTCAAGTGGATGACTTGTAATATTATTGGTATTGGATAGTATTCTGTTTTGGAAATAAAATTCTATTTGAATGTGAAAGGACATACCCCATAATGTTATTCTGAGAAAGGAAAAGAAGATTTGTATTCTGTCTTTTGAAATGGAATGGAAAAAGACAAGTTTGACAGTCCTTGTTGAGATTATTCTTATTGTAACCCTTTCCCACTTGAAGTGGATAACCTTGTACATTATTGGTGATGGAAATATGTTTAGTATTGGCTATGAAATTTGCAATTCAAATTGTGAAATAGATATACTCTATTTTTGGTTTTGAATAAATGTGGAAGAAATTGTATTCTGTACATTGAAATTGAGGAGGAAGATAGAGTTCTGATAGTCCCTTGTGAAACTTCTTTTGTAACCTTTCCCACTTGAAGTGGATGATCTTGTATATTATTGTGTTGGAAAGACTACTTTTTTAGCTATGTAAGTTGTAATTGATTGTGGAAGAATATATCTAGTATCCTGTTCTATGAACAGAAAAGAAAGATATGCATTCGGTATGTTGTATTTCAAAAATAAATGAGAAAGAAGTTGTAAGAGATTCCTTTAAATTAATAGAATTTTTTTGTTCATATGATATTATTTCCATTGGAAATATGTGTTTGATATACAATAAGAAGTTTCTGTTGTAAAAGTGAAAAGGAAGCACGTATGAAGAAATATTGCACTACTCTGTCTCATTTGAAATATTTTTAAAAAAATTGCATTCTTATCTCTATCATTTGATTGAAGGAAAGAAAACTATTTAAAACTAGCTTGGAATAAATTCAATGTTTTTATTGCATGACAAAAGAGATAGTTTAATCTCTATTCTTGAAGTGTACAAACCTCATTTCTACTTCACTATATACTTCGCAAATTCTTTTTTTTTCAAATGTCCCAAACAACCCTACAAATTTATAAGAGATAAATGAAATATTCACTTGGACTTAATGAGATCAAAATGATCCCCAAACTAAACTAAAACACTCAAGAGATTCTTTTAAAGAACCTTTCAAAACAAGTAAAGGCGAAATTGCAGGCTTTCTGCTTTGTGTAAACATTGGTAAATTTTTGAATGCAAATCAATCAAGAAAATTTAATCTTGCAATCTATCCTAAAATATTCCAAGTGAAATCCTCCATGCCTGTTTGGCATGTTGAGAAAGAATTAATGACAAATTTGAACAAAATCGATAAGTTAAAAATGTCAGTTCACTTTCTAAGTGACAAAAAGACATTTTCTCAAAATTTACCATTAAAACTTTATCCAAATCAAATTCTTAAGATTTATGTGTAAAGAGGACGTCGAGATATTTCCAGAAAGTCCTCGTTTGCCAAAAACCAAGTTCCCAATCGAAATTTATGGCCCTATGAAGTTTTTACTTCATTTTGGGCTAAAAAAACTAACTCTCAAAATTGAAAAAAATCGCAAGAGGACCCGTGGGCCCGAATGTTTCTTTTGTCCTTCGGGAAAAGAAATGCAAAAACAATAATTCTCCCACTACTCCGCTGGCCTGAACACTTCGCCTTCGGCAATTCTTTTTTTATCTAAGTCCAAAAGTTAATTTGGTAATTTTTCCTCCGCGGCCCCGCCGCCCCGTAGCCAATCATTGATCGACACGTGGCTTCGTTGGGTGTCGGTGGAGGCTCGAATCAATTTTTAACCTTAAGCACTTTCAAAATTAAATTTGGAACAAAAATTGTTTACTCCGTAGCCCCGCCGACTCGCAGCCAATTAGGTGTTGCCACGTGGCTTCACGAGGCGTCGGTGGAGGGGCAGATCCTTTAAGCCTTAACACTTCAGAAAAATTTTGGGCAAAATTTCCAACATATCCCCGCCGGCCCACCAACCCATAGCCAATAGTTGGCTGACATGTCATCTTCTCACATCGGTGGAGGTGTGGGTGAATTTTACCCTTTTCGTCCTTCAGGCGATAAAATTATTTTACCCCACCACCTGCTTTCTCTACGTTGGCTTAGGAGGCGTCACGTGTCCCTTGTGGACTTACGGGTGTGCGAGTGCAAGGGTGACTTTTCACCACAAGCGGGAAAAATTCAAAAAATTCTTCTCGCAACCCGCAGACCCGCCCCTAGGGAAACTTTTCTCCCCTAGTCCCACCGACCCGACTCCTCCTCCGGGAAAAATGTCCCCCCCGCCAGCCATTGACCCGCAGCCAATAAAGAGTTTCCAGGTGGCCTCCCTAGGGGTTAGCGGAGGTACGGGTGTGAACTTTAATTTTTTCCCAAATGGCAAAAAGTACTAAAGGCTTCCCCAGGCCTGCAAGACCCGCTAGGGTAAAATTTCTTCCTTGGGCCTACAGCCCACCCTTGGGAAATTTTTCCTCCCAAGGCCCATTAGGCCATAACTTGAGAATTATAGGGAGTTAGGAGGACTTATTTATATCATTGGAAAGGTGAGAAAATTTCCTATCTAATGGGAATGTTTTCAAGAGGTTTCAAGTGCATTAATTTTGAGAAAAATCAGGTTGAATCTCTTAATCCTGTCAGAGGGTGGGAGAGTGAGAAATTGCCCTCTTAATCTTAATGATCATTCTAACCCTAAGTTTTGACCCTGTAGATTTAATATTTGTTGTAATGGAAAAAATATGAGCTAAGATTTATTTTATTTATTTGTCCTCTAAACCTTTCTTGTGGAAACTGTTGTTTTATAACTTGGTAGCAGACACTTTTAAACAAAAAAATTATTCCATAATTTTCTAACTAAACCTAGGTTGTTCTTTGGTCTCGAGTGGTTGTTTTTAGCAAGAACCACACCCTTGGTGATTTATTGAGTCTATAAAGGGACTTAATTAGATGACATACCTTTTGAGGATGTTTCTTGTCAATAAACCCTTTTGGATGAGTCATGTACACTTTTCTTTTCAAGATCACCATTTAGGAAAGCAATTTTTGCATCTATATGTTAAATCTTCCATGTTTTTGTGATGTCAATACACGAACAAATCTGATGGTCTTGATCTTAGCAGTGGGTGAAAATATTTCCTCATAATCAATTCCTTCTTATTTATTATATCCCTTTGCAACAAATCATGCTTTGTACTTATTGATAGATCCTCTACATTGTAACTTTTTTGAAAATCCATTTGGAGCCAATATATGGATCCATTTCCTATAAGAAGATCGACAAGTTCCCATGTATGATTTTTTTATCCGGAGTCATATTTGACATCCATGGACTTCTTCCACTATGGTTGACTTAGTGCCTCTTTAACTATATCAGGTTTGGTGATGTTAACAAATAAACTCATTATCATGCGAGATTTACCTCATTTCTCACTTGTCTTCTCGCTCGTAATCCCGATGAAGTATTTAGAAGATAGTTCAGGTGGGAGTCTTTGATGGTGCTTTGGAACCATTTTAGACGTTGATGCTACTGTTGATGTGAAGAATCATTTTCCAAATGGCCAAGATCGACGAGAAATTCTCCTTGCATCTCATCTTCTTTGTGATAATATTCTTCATGCTCCGCTAATTTTGTAAATGGTTTTCATGATTTTAGTTTTAATAATTTTATACATAATTTAATAAGAAATGGTAATATAATTGAATCTAATATTTTAATTATTGACATGATCCCGGCCTTATTATTTATTTATTTATATTTTTGGTATATGTTACGTATTTTAATGTTTTTAACTTTTTTAATTTGTTTGTTTAAGTAAAGCTAAAGGCATAGATTTTTCTTCTCTAAGTACTAAGAACATGTTTTTCTATCATGTATAGTTATTGAATTTTGGTTTTCCGTAGTTCTTTTGATAAATAAAATATATTTAACATTATTAACAAAAAAATTATATGGTTTAATGATTATTGTTTACAAATGTGTGATTTTTGGTATGACAGAGTAATTAGCTATACTTTTGATTAAGATGGAAGGACAAGACATCACTTGGAAAGATGTAAGAGAGATGAAATGTACACGGTAAATTGTTCAAGAGATGCTAAAGATGTTTGCTCCATATTTTAAAACATTTGTAAGGCCCTCCATGACATTGAGTATGATGGTTATACAATTCCAAAAGGATCTAAAGTAAGTTGTATGCTTCTCTTCAATTTTCACTAATTTATATATAATTGATGCAATTACAAACCTAACATTTTGAATTATTTGAATATTTTTGTGGACAACTTTTACTATGCATCTCAAAGAAGAGTATTTTATTGAGAAAAAAATCATGCCTTCAATGCATCTTACATGTATTTAACATTTGAAAGAGGCCTACACAAATATCTAAGGTGAAAATTATCTAAGATAAATATTATTATTTATAGATTATTTTGTGAATGCTTTCAATGGATACAAGACAAGTGATCTCGACAAGAAAATATCAGCAAATCATATACCTCCTTTACCTATTAATGGATGTCCCATCAAATGTTTTTAAAAATGTTAAGCCAAAAGATCGGTTAAGAAATGTCCCCAAAATAATAAAAAATAAATACATTACCACATAAACTTAAATTACAAATGAAAGAGACAATACACATATATGCGCAAAGTAAAAATAAATAAACCTATAAAAAAAAATTTCCTTTTTTAAGGGCTCATGTTTGCACATAATTGGTTGATCCAATGTTTTTCATTAATATATAGTTATTGGTTGGGTTAAAATAAGTGGTTAAGGTTTATGTCAGTTCTAAGGAACTTGTTAGTTGGTTAGGACTTATAAAGTAAATTAAAAAGTTTTTTTTTATGAAAAGGATCTTATATTATATTAATTCAATACGATACAAGATAACTTTCAACAAAAATCAGGTGGTATGAGAGAATGCCCCAAAACATCAAACAAATCTAGGTGAACTTAGAGCAACGAGAGTTAAACTAGGTTGAGCCTAGGAGAGTACAAAATATAGGAATTTCCTAAAAGAAGAAAAAAAACATAATCAAGAAGTAGCAACAAACAAGCCCAAAGTGGGTGGATCATGATCATCCGGCCACCCCAAACTAGGAAATTCCTTGCCAGCATCTTGAAGTTCCCAACCAGCAACAACTTCTTCCTCCAGGTACACTTCCCTGCGAGTAGGAATGATGAGGTTGAGGTGCAAGAATTTGTTTGATGGTGGTGGTTATGGTGGAAGGTTCCAAGTATCATGATCTAAAACAAAAAAAAAAGAGGAGAGCCCCACCCATGTTGATGAGGTGGTGAGCCCCAACCCTTCTTGTGAGCTGATGAAGGTAGCGGCAAGTGCTGACCACGACAGTGAGCTAGTGAGTAACTGTGCTAATACAATGGGCTCGGGGAGCGGCGAGTGTGACTAAAAGCACGATGTTGATACTGGCTGCGCCGAACACCACGGGAAAAAGGTGAGGAGTGCCTAGTAGGAGATGTAGGAACTCAAACAACATTATATGGGGCTTCCCTCCAGTGGTGCAATAAGGTCTGTAAGTGGTCCACCTCTAACACAACCTTATTAGTCTGAATTTGTATCTGCAGAAGCACATTGGAGATCACCATAGATTTATTATGAATAGAGAATTATTGATCAACTGCAGAATTAGGAAAGAAAAAATGATTTCTTTCTTTCCATATACAAAACATAATCTCCCCTCTGAAAACATGCCAAATTTGGGTGAACATAAGTAGAATCTTGGGATTGTCTCCCAAAAGGATATGATGCCAAGTGAAGCAATGAGGCCATAAAGGAAAGAAAAATGAATGGATCCAGTTCTAGGAATTTTGAGCTTTGGGAAAAAACCGAAAACACCCAAGATTGTTTTCGATGGTCACAAAGGACATTTGGGATCTAGGATCCCAATTTGAACAAGATGAGCCCCGATAGGAAGGCTTTGGTGGAGAATAAACCAAAGGAAATGAGAAATCTTGGGCTCCACACATAGAGTCCAAACAATTTCAAATCGCCTACTCCGAGTAAACAACATGGAATGAATTCCCCAACATGTATTTAGTTTTTCCACCATGGGAAAATGAGGTGAGAGCCAATGATAGCCTTTGCTTTGGATTTGTAATTACATATAATGGGGTATATGTATACCACTTCCAATTTTTCCACCATACATGAGAGGAATTCATAGAAATCTTCTGCAACATGTGGTTAGGAACTGAATTGATCACAGTAGTAAAAGTATCTTGGTCTTACTTGGAAAGATGAAATAGAATTTTAAAATATGGCCAAAAGAACTAGGATTGAGAATTTTTGCGAAAGAAGTCCTCGATGGTGTGAATTCTACATTTGAATAATTTGAGAACGAAGATTCCCAGAACCTCTGCTAAACACTTATCTCGAGATTGAAAAATCAGTGACCACCAGAGAGATTGTTGGTTGTGAAAGTCTATTTTGAAAGACATCCCCTTGCACAAAATCCAGGGCTTAAAAAATTCCCAAGCTTTCCAAATTTTCTTAAGCACAAAGGTTCTAAAACATTTGATAGGCATTGGGGTAATGAGCAGATTGACAAACCCCAATCCTTTCCATGTAGGGCATCTATAAGGGGATCCTTTAGCAATGTTGTACCATAGAAGAACTTTCCAAGATTCTTGGCCGCAATGCTTCGATAATCCATTTAGCGCAAATAGCTTGTCCTTGGCATTGAATGTGAATAAGGCCGAGACCCCAGAATTTTGAGGCAAACAACAAATGTCCGAGGCTACCCGATGAAAACCTTATCCATTACAAGCATTAGACCATAAGAAATATTTGAGCAGTTTTTATAGCTTTTAGATGGAAGATTTGGAAGGAATTCAACACGATAAGTAGTAAACATGTGTGGCTGCAGAACTTTGGAACAAATTTGGAACTTGCCATCCAAAGTTAAAGGCCCGTGATCCAATAATCCAAATTTTTTACCACCCTTTAAATGACATATTGTCATATTTGGTCGGGAGGATTGAAAAGAAAAAGGAATACCTAAGAATTTAAAAATCTCACCATGTGTCAGCATTTTCCATTCAAATGTGCCAATCCAATCTGGGATGGGAAGGAAAGATTGTCGATAACACTGGGTTTTTTGCCATTGAATGGATGAGCTAGAAGCTAAGTAGAAAATATCCAAACATTGCATAGCATTGTGAATGTTGGTTTCGTCTTCAATGAGCGTAAGAAAGGAATCATCCACAAAATGCCCATTAAGAATTTGAGAAGTGCGCTCAATAGGAAGCAAGATTCCTCGAACAATACCATGTGCTTTGGCATGTGCTAATAGATAGCAAAACCTTCGACCACAAGCACATACAATGTAGGGGAAAGAGGGAAACCTTTTCGAATAGCACGAAAAAACATCTAAAGTTTTCGACTCCGAGGCCATTGATAGAGATCCGAGTAGAAGCATCCATAAAAACATATTGGCAAAGCTTGGTGAGTCGTGCATAGGGTTGTTGAGCTTGAAACACGAGCTTGTAGTGGTGCAAAAAGGTTTGCAACATAAGTTTCAAGTTAGTAATTTGAGCTCCACCATCCATGACAGCTTGGATTTGTTGGGAAGGTTTTATGGCTTTGAGAGAAATAAAAATTCTTTCAAAACCTGATCTCCAATTTTTAGCTAGTGCATCCAAGTTGGGATTTGTGCACCCTAGCATTATAATTATTTGCAATATGGATTTGTTGCTGAAGTGTTGCAACTTGAAGTTGTAGAGTTTCAGAGAAGGGATCACCTTGAAGCACCACCATTACTTGGCTGAGAGCCGAGGTGTTAGCGGAGTATAAGTAGTGTCGAATTATTGCTAGCTATCGGCCATAGATTCTAAGAAATCTTGTTGTCCAATTGATCGTGTCCTCCAACCACTTTGAATCCTACCGGATTTTATAGGTGGATGAAACCAATGGAAATGACTGGGTCATGGAATTAAATTCCAAACATGCTTGATATGATTGATAATGGGGCCATGTTGCATCAAGGAAGTATTAAGAAAGAATTGGTCTTTATGACAAAATGGGTGTGCATCATGCCAATTGATACAAAATCGTATTGAGAATGATCTCGAAGGAAAAAGTCAAGAATGACCTCCATCGACATAGAATAAATGCTATCAAACTCAAAATAATCTTGAAGTGACAAAGCATGGCCTTATCGTGCCATTTGAGTACGCGATCTTTTCCTCCACGTAGATTGGTCCATGTATACCAAGCTTTAGAGGTAGGAAAGCGAGATGAGTTAGGATCGAAAAATCCAAATTTATTACGCATGAAGTACTGCACTTCCTTTCACCATGTGTCCACCTCATAACCAAGTAGCCACAATTATCATTAGGTGACTCAACCATATTAAAATCTCCACTTATTACCCAATAAACATCGAGAATGGAGTTGGCGATCCACCGCCATAGATCAGCCCTTTCGGCTGCATCGTTTGAGGTGTAAATATTAATGAGGCTAAAATGGAGGTCGTCGACATTAAAGAGGACCCATGTGGCACAATTGGTAGGGTCGATGTCATTGTCATAAGTAAAGGCCGCCATTTGGGAGAAAAAATTGTAATTAAACACCCACACCCTGCTTCATGATTACTATAGAAAGCCAAGTTGTCATGCCAGATGGACTTGCATACCCATGTAATTTTTAATTCCCGTAAAATAAAACATCCAATTTTACACATTATTTTGAGTTTCACAAATAACATATTTACTAAAGGAGTATGTTATACCTTGAACATTCCATGATAGACAATTCATGGGAAATGATGGTCAAGATCCATATCCGTGTTCTCCAATCCATCAAGGGCATGAGATTGATTTTACAGAAACGAGTATTTTTATGCTGTAAAAATCCTACGATCAACTTTTTTCTGATTGGCATACTCAATGTTGTACTCCACTTCAGTGGAATCAATGCTGCAAGCCGCTATGATCCCGAGAGATGCAAGAAGGGCTTCGGGGCCTTTTGGAAGGCCCTTGTGAGTTTCTCGCGGACTAATGGCACCGAGTGTGGGATGCGAACACTATAAATGCATATTGACCGGTCTATGAGAATTGACACCACGAGGGTGTGTTGGAGTACTTTGGTAATGGGGTAGTTGAGTTGGCAATGACAATTGGTTTTTGGCAATAGTCATTGGCTCTTTAACATGCACGTTATGCAATTGTTCCTTAACAGTTGGTTCCCGGTGGCCATTAGAGCTAGAGGCCTTGGATTTTTGTGCTTTGCTCTTATTGTGCCGACCTCTCCGGAAACTTTCCAACCTTCCTTTTGTAGGGGTTTTATTGGTTAGGAGCTCTTTTGGCCACATGGTGGTTTCAAGGCACATAGAGAGGATAGTCTTTGATCTTGTGATTGGAAGCCTGACAATGGAAGCATGTGTTAGGTAGATTGATATACATGACCCACTAAGAGTAGTGTTTGTCTCCCATATGGATATCCACAAATTCCTTAAGGTCTTGAGAGAGATCAATCTCAACACAGATTTTCTTCTCATGGGGTGAGCATGGTAGAACCTTTCACTTTCGAGGCAAACAATTTAGCTAAGAAAAGTGGTAATTTGTGACAAAATAGACACACATGGGAAATGAAGGCCAGAAATTCAATCCAAACAGGCACTTTAAGGGTGATATATTTAGATACCACGAAGTCCTTGTGCCATGGAGTTAGTACAAGCAAATGAGTTGCGAACATACCAAGCGGCTTTATTAGCCAGAATATTGGGTGCATTAGCAGTGTCAAAAAAGTGGAAGAGAAAGAAACCCTTGGTCATGTTTTGAACACTTTCCAGTCTGAATCCATGAGGGGTCTAAATGGTGTTCACCCAAGATTTGGGCATGATTTCGTGAGGTGATGCGGCCCAAAAATACCCATTGAGAAAAAACTTCTCTAACCATTTACATGCAACATAAAAATTCAAGAATGGGAAAAATCACATCAGAGGAGAAATATTACCTCATGGAATACTTTCGAATGAACTTCCCGGTCACTTCACCGTGGTGGTGCCATTGCACAAATATCCACTATATCCAACCATTGTTGAAACAACCGAGATGGAAGATGGAAAGGACATTATATAGGGGACACCCAACGGGTGAGAAACCCTAGGAGAAACTATAGAAATAAATTCCCGTAGAGCCCGAAAAGGCCATAGTATGGCAATGTGAAAATTGTAAAACCCTAGAGAAGACAATTCCATTTTTTTCGCGAGTTACGAGATTTTTTTCGAATATACAATACTTTTCAACAAATATTTTTAATCTTTTAGTGGCATTATATAACAAATAATCAAGTATTATAATTTTTTAAAAACTATTTAGGTCTTTATTTTATGGATTTTTCTTGTCATGTGTATACTTTCTTGATCCATAAGTGGTATAGAGCTTGATGGAAAAAATGAGAGTAGTCTTTATAGACAACATTTTATTTATGTAGCATGAGGACATTTTTCTATTTCTTTGCATTTGCATGAGAGATTAAATGGGTTGTTTCGAGAAACTCGAGAGTAATTTTAAGCTTAAGCGTATATCTACATCCTAAGTGTGTTGGATTGGAGGAGTATGAAGTAGTCTCAAAATTGGTGTTGGAAACGTGAAAATAGTTGCGTCTCATATTCAAGACTACATTTTATTTTTCTACTACTAAATTTTTGTTTTATCTTGCTTCATAATAAAGTTTTGATTGGTTGATTATAAGATAACACAATCTTTGTGTGCAAATCCGAATTAAAGGTTATGACCACCCTAGGAAATAATTGAATTAGATGCCCTTCTTACAATTTTAGTTATTTCTTTTTCCATCAAATAAATAAATAAAATCTATGTACATTTTTTTGTATTTTAAATTTTCCGTAAGGATCATAATAAATCGTTAATTTCGATAAATTACTATGCAAAAGGAATTAAAATATCCTATCAAATTATCAACCTAGCATATCTATATTAAATACATATATGTGATATATGCCAATAAGTATATATTATATAAATATATAGGTGCCTCGTGAACTTCACCTCTCGGCATATTTTACATATCATGTTTTGATTTATGTTTCTATATATAAGTAGAATATGCCGAGAGGTAAAAGTCATGAGGCACCTATATATTTATATAATATATAAATATATGTAATATATACTTCTCGGCATATATTACATATATTTATATAATATAGGTATGCTAAGAAACAACCATTGGAGTTGCATTATGTAGAAAATAATACCAAAAATAAAGTACGAAAAATAAGGGGGAATTTAGTTCGTGCATGAATAAAATAACATTTATAATTTAATATTATAATTATTTATTATAAAAACATGGTCACCTATATGTAATTTTCTATTATTCATACCTAAATAGTATGTTAAAACCTATTTATTAATCTTTAAAGTGGTGGCCCTATTATTTACTTAAACTTATTTACGTACTTATTAATCAGCCCTATTATTTACCAATTATCATATCCAAGATAAAGGTAGGAAAAGAAGGAAAACATTTAGTTTGTGCATTTAATAATCTTTTCAAATACTGATTTCGATAAAAATGTCACAAACAACTAAAATGAGAAAATGTTAACAATTAATCCTTTTAGACTCAAATATCTTACAAGGAACATCATAAATGCATTTAAAGAAGGAACCATATCTCTTAAGAGAATGAGTATGAGAAAAAAATCAAGGTCTATAATACACGAAGTTCTTATGGATTTTATTAGTAACCATATTATCAAGTTAAAAAAATAGATTTTTTTCATACGAATCGAAATGTGTAATGTACATCACATGTAATGAAAAATTCATAGAATGAAATGTGTGTTACACAGGGTACATTATTTATATTCCAAGGACATAAATCTTTTTTCCTCTACCTTTTGTTTCAAAAGTAGTTTTCCGTTCTTCATATTTGCATAGCGCTCATATGAAAATGGCGGAGATATTCTTAGACTCTACAACGACTTCACTCGAGAGATAGCCACAAATGTTAACCCCATTTTTTCTCTTTCTTCAATATCAATTGTAGCCTTGGAAAGAGTCAAACCTTGCGATTTATGTATCGTCAATGCCCATGCCAATCATAAGGGTAAGTGGTGTGTACGTCCCTTTGTATTGGCCTAATTGGGATGGTATGTGGAGTTCTATCTTTGAATGGTATTCCGAAGTAACTATCAAATTCAACCATTACATATGTTGGTGGGTTCGGTGGACCACTACCAGTGCATAAACTATTCTTCAAATATATCCCGAAAGTGCTCCATTTACAAGACCTTCTATCCAAAGATTGGATGTTAGCATAACCCTTGCATCATTAGAAATTAATAATTCTATATCAAGTTCACCATGCACCTCTTTCTAGTGTGTTGGCGGTACTTTTTCTAGTTGCATTGCTACGTACTATATAGGTTGTTTTAATGAATGTAATTTTTTTTGTGGTTATTCACGCTAATATTTTTCACCACCAGTGAATATTATTATCGAATTATTCATTTTTATCCTTGTCTAATGCAAAACTTTTTCTACTCATTAATAACATCTAATCATCTAGTGTCGATTCACATCTCCGAGATTTTACAAAAGTTGTCGAAAACATTTTTGGTCTTCATCTTCTCCTCCTTACCTAAATACCTTATCCAATGTAACAACTGTTCCAAATGCTTCCCATAAAATCTTTACGTGTCTATTACTATCATATGGCGGTTTATTGGTAACAGGAGGAAGTTGCCCCAAATCTCCTACCAAAATCATAGAAACACCACCAAAACTCATGTCTTCTCTTTAAGGGAATGCTTGACGAAGTTGGGAGTCCACGTTTTCTAGAAAAAATTATCTGAAAAATCTCATTTCATCAATCAATACATATTTTATGTGGCAGATCTCTTGTTGGAATGTTGCAAGTCTTGATCCTTTTAATTCTGCAAAATCTATAACAGGATTCGAAGTTGTGAATGGATCATTGAGGCACCAATATTAAAATTTTAACTCCTATTGGCACAAGTAATAAAAGAGGAGAATGTTCTGGGAATGATGCATCAAAAAGTGCCTGACGAATCGCACCAATCAAATAGGATTTTCCTGTTCCCACTGTTCCTTGAACTATCATGAGTAATGGAATGTTATTTCAACGTTGATTATAATGTGTCATTATTATATCAAGTTCTTTATTTTTTTAAGCACCCAAGGTGTCGCAATTAAAATTTGGGGCTAATTCATCGTCTATAACCAACCCATTATCTTTCATGCTTCTTATGAATTTTATCACTTTACTTGTGTATTCTTCACCTCGATATTCATCATTCCATAGTGCTTGTATGTGAATATCTCTCCTTCCCAACATATATATTTCTCGTCACTTGTAAAATTTGACCACGATGAAGCCTACACATGTTCTATTGTATTGTGTTGAACATGTTGATTAATTTCATATTCATAATCATTGTTATTTTCAACGTCCTCTACTGCAGTCCTCCTTTTGACATGCCATGGATTATAACAGAATGAATCCCAGTTTGAACTTATTGAATCAGAATCATGTCCAATATCTCTCTCTATATCTCAAAATGGCTTGTAAAGCAACAAATCTTACCAACAAAAATCAACCCATTTATGAGATTCCCGTGAAGGGACAAAGGAAAACCTCGGGAACACTCTCACAATAGCTAC
Organism: Taxus wallichiana var. yunnanensis; assembly: GCA_018340775.1. Classification (NCBI taxonomy): domain Eukaryota; kingdom Viridiplantae; phylum Streptophyta; class Pinopsida; order Cupressales; family Taxaceae; genus Taxus; species Taxus wallichiana. Next base: position 553,262,178 of record CM031244.1, on the reverse strand, counting down.
CAAACTCCTGACCTCCCACTTGTTATCCCATTTTCTCCTTGGATTATATGTCCAAGATCTAGCGGCATCAATAAGAGACACACATTCCATGGAAAAAGGCTTATTCTTGTACCTGTCAATGAAATTTTTTACATGTTCTTCATGGTCATTGCCATCAGTTGTTATTTTTTTGAACACCTTACATGCAACATTCAGATTGACAAATACTCTACCGCTTTTACCAAATGGAGCTCCAACAACATGTGACATGTTTCTTGTGTGCCAATGTCTCTTTCAACAATTGTTTCGGTTAGAAGTCTCTTGTATGTTGTCGATGCCATTTCATCCGGGTTTTCAATATTTTCCATCTGCATCAACATTTCATGATAAGTTTCATATCTTTTCTCTACTTTCACTGCATACTTTGCAATGTACTTGACTAAGACATGCTTGGAAAGAACATGTTTCCAATCTATGTTTTCTCTACACAATTGTAATATGCAGTGATTATGTGTATTTACCCTATCATCAAACTCCTCCACTCAATATATATTAATGGAGATGCCTCTCGAAATATTAAGGACATTTAAGAATCCATGGATGGAGAAAATTAAGCTCAGAATGCAACAAATATAATATTTTATACAATGTTGGTTACTCATCTAATTTACCAATATTAACTAGGTAATGGGATAGAAAACTAAACAAAACACCATTTTTTTGCAAAGTAATAAAAAAATTAGGTAGCTCTCATGGTTTTGTGAAGAGTGGTATTTGGACCAAGCTTACTAATTCCTCCATAAAAATAAACATTTCCCCAATACATTAGGAATAAAGAATTAAATAATTTTTTCCTTCAATTATACTTGCCTCTACTAGCTACACTAGTCACATTTTAAAAATACATGAACCTTTTCTAAGGAAAAATTACACACCTGAATTATTTAGAGTTACATTAGAGAATGAGTAACAATAATAACAATATTGTATGAGCTTAAAAATATGCATATGTATTTTTACTTGTAAAAATATTATAGTACATTTTTATGTGCATGCATGAAATTTATGTTACTTTATAATAATATCAATAAAAAATTCAATTAATATTGACTTCAGGTAAAAATTTAATGTTAAGTTCTAATAATAGCCAAAAATAATGAAAATCTTTCTATTTAAGTGCCTCCTGACTATTGGCACCTAGGCAATTGCACAGTCTTCCTAAGGCTTAATCCTCCCTTGTTTGTGTGTGAATTTTTCCCAAGAAAAAAAGGTGTTGCATATTTAAATGCTTTAAAGTGCAAAGATGATCACTAAGAAGGAATATATTGTTAGGATTATTTTTTTTTCATGTGTGAATTAATGTATATTTGAGAGTGATAATATATCTTTGAATAAATATTTTAGGAGTAAATAAAAGTGTTCCATATACACCTATATTAACTTGTAATATTAGTGTGTTTCTCTACCAAAACATTAATATATGATATTTGTAGTTGTGAAGTTATTTAAAGGAAGAATAAGAGATTAAAATATTTGTGGTAAATATAATTTTTTTATTTGTAGGAGATAGAAATCCTATACGATGTAATTGGCCATGTGTGTGTGTGTGTGTGTGTGTGTGTGTGTGTGTGTGCGCCTTGCATGCGCACTAAATGTATAATGATGAACAAGAAGTTTATTATTTCATAATATTTTTACTTTTATGACCAAATTTATTATTTGATATCATAGGCATGTGCATGTTATGTGAATAATGGGAATTTCAAGATAGATTCATGGTTGCATCTCTATGAGATGTTTTTGTACCTTTTATATGAAATAAATTTACCAAGAGGAAGCGTGGAAGCCGAAAAACCTTGACGCCATCATAAAGAGGGAGATTTATTTTATTTTTGCAGACCAAGAGGAAGCACGGGACGCATCTACCTGTACATTGTTAATTTATTAGCTTGGAAAGTTGTTCATCCATTTGCTAATATTAGATAATAGTTATCTTATTTTTGAGAATGTATTTAATTATTTTCTAATTTTTGATTTCCTTTAGTGACACCTTGCAACCTATTTGTTATGGTTGTTAAGTTGTTATGTATCTCAGCCATCGATTGAGAATTGATCTCGGCCGTTGGTTTACCAATGAGAGTAGTATAAAAGGAGGTCATTGGGCATTTGGAATACACAAGTTTTGAGAAGCATTTGTAGTGCTAGTAAATGTGTTTGTAAGTTTGTAGTGATAGCAAACAGTCTTGAAGTGTTAGCAAGGGCGTAGTGATAGCATTGGGGATAGCAATGGGGAATATCAGCGGGAGAAGTGGGGAGATTATCGATTTCTGCCAATAAGAGGCAAGGAATCTTTATATCTCTTAATTTTTTGATGTTAATATAATTCCTCATCTCAGAACTGGTTTTCCTTAAGGGTTTTTCCAGGACAATTTTTCTCAAAATATTGTGTTCTTTGTGTTATGCATTTCTTTCCGTATTTTTATTATTAGTTAAGTTGCAATTGTGTTATTTTTGATATTAGTTGTGAATTAGTTTTCATGTTAAATAATATTTAAAGGTAGGAGATTAATAATCGGTAAGACTGCAATAGAATTTTTCATGGTATCGAGATGTGTTAAGGGTAGAAAAGGTTTGCCTAGGAAAGAAATTGAGGGTTTCTATAACCTAGTTTGATCTCTTTAAATTCTTTTTACTTTTATCCTTTGAGATGGCTTCAGCTGGTTTGAGAGATCAGGATAGATTAGATGGTGCCTCAAATTTTGGTGTCTGGAAGGCCAGACTTTCTTTATTGTTGGAAGATAATGGTATAAAGGATTATGTTACCACTATTGTAATTATACCTACAAATGTAACACAACTTGCAGCATACAAGAAAGAGGATGCCAAGGTGAGGAGGATTGTCCTTGATGGTGTCAAGCATCATATTGTTCCACACATCTTTGAGTTAGATACGATGAAGAAGATGTGGGATGCCATTCTGAATCTGTACCAGAATGCTACCACTAACCAGAAGACTATTCTCAGAGAAAAGTTGAAGAATACCCGGATGAACAAGGGAGAAGATATTACAAGTTACCTCACTAGGCTTAGAATCATCAAGGATGAGTTAGTAATTGTTGGAGATAAGCCAGATGATGGTGAGACAATAAGAATAGCCCTAAATGGGTTTACTAAATAGTGGGATGTCTTTGTTCAAGTTGTTAGTGGACGAGACACCTTACCGAGTTGGGATCGACTATGGACTAATTTCACTCAGGAGGAGTTTAGACTAAGTCTTGTCAATGGGGCCAACAAGAGTCAAAAAAGTGAGGGAGAACAAGAAAACGTTTCCCTAGCGGGAAAAGGGAAAGAAAAGAAGGGATTTAGCAAAGGATCAAATTCTCAAAGTGAGAAGAAGGACATGTCTAAGGTCAAGTGCTATGGCTGTCACGAGTTTGGCCACTATGTTAGTAACTACCCACAAAGGAAGAAGAATGATAAGAAGGGCAAGAACTAGGTGGCAGCTTCAGCAAGTGCAGAGGAGCTCTCTAGGAGATTGGAGGATGAGTTTGCACTCATAGCTTGTATGGTCAGCTCAACCTCACAGTGTGTTTGGTATATAGATAGTGGGGCATCATTTCATATGATAGGAGTTAGAGAGTACTTCTCCAGTTACAGGAGGAGGACACCAATATCCAGATTTCTATGGGGAACTTGTCCAAGCTCAACCTAGTTGGGAAAGGGACTGTTCAGTTTCAGAGGGAGAATGGAAAGATAGTTCCACTTCATGATGTCTTGCATGTGCTAGGCTTAGGTATGAATCTGATTTTTGTATCTGTTCTTCAAGATAAAGGGTATAATGTACTTTTTAGAGGGACACATGTGTTGATTAAGCACAAGGATTGGAAATCACCCATAACTATTGGAGTTAGGAGTGGTCACCTTTATAGGTTACAGTTTGATACTCCTAAGGAACTTATGAGCAACAATAATCCTAGAGATCTTGGAGAGCTATGGCATAGGAGGATGGGCCATATTCATCATGGAGCACTTAAATTGCTTCGTGAGATAGTGACAGGTGTTCCAGAGGTGAGCACAGAGCATGATGATGTATGTAAGGGATGTGTGTTGGGGAAGTTTGCGAAAGCATCTTTTCCAAGGAGTGACAATAGATCTAAGGGTGTTCTTGATCTAGTACATTCAGATGTATGTGGACCAATGTCGACAAAGTCTCTCAGAGGATATGTGTACTATGTTACATTTATTGATGATTTCTCCAGGAAGACCTGGATATACTTCTTGAAGACCAAGGATGAGGTTTTCAGTCGCTTCCAAGAGTTCAAGGCTCTTGCAGAGAACTCGACAGGAAGGAAGATAAAGGTTCTTCGGTCAGATAATGGAGGCGAGTACAAAGGAAATGACTTCCAGGATTTGTGTACCAGAGAAGGAATCAAGAGAGAGTGGATGGTTCCTTACAATCCATAGCAGAATGGAGTTGCTGAGAGGAAGAACCATTCTATATCGGGGTAGCAAGGGCTATGCTACATGATCAAGACATGCCCCGCTACCTATGGGCAGAGGCATGTAGTACATTAGTTTACATTCAGAACAAGGTTCCACACAAGGTACTAGGGAAGATGACACCAAAGGAAGCTTTCACAGGGAAGAAGCTAGATGTAATTCACTTCAGGATATTTGGGAGTTTGGCATATTGCCATATTCCAGAAGATACATGTACCAAGTTAGATCAGACTGCAGAGAAGGGGTACCTTGTTGGGTATAGTGAAACTTCAAAGGCATATAGGATTTTTATTCCAAGGACCAGAAGAATTATTTTCAGACGTGATGTCAAGTTCATGGAGGACAAAGCATTTAGAAGGTCTAGAGATTTGCTAGTAGATGATCAAAGTGAGCAGCCAACAAAAGCTCCAAGTCCAAGTCAAGGGCAGCAAAGCTCAAGTACAATTACTAGTACAAGTATAGATTCAGGTAATGAATATTCATAGAGTATGGAGCAACTGGTGTAGCAGGATATGCATCTAGAAGATATAGAGGTTGATATTTCATCCTCTACCATTGGCAGCAGGAACCGTGAGGTTCAAGACACACAAAGGGATACTCAGGAGTTTGTGGGAGCTCCTAGGAAGAGTATAAGACAAAGGAAAGAACCAGCCAAGTTCAATGACTATGTGGCATTAGTCAGCCAGTTGGTAGATAGTGAACCTTCCAACTATCAAGAGGTTGCACAACATCAGGTATGGCAAGATGCTATGGTTGAGGAATATACTTCAATAATGCATAATGATGTGTGGGAGGTAGTGCCTAGACCAACAGATAGGGCAGTAGTTGGATCACGCTGGATCTTCAAGATAAAGCACGGTGCAGATGGTAGCATCAAGAAATACAAGGCAAGGTTTGTGGCAAAGGGGTTCTCTCAGAAGGAGGGAATAGACTATGAGGAGACATTTGCTCCAGTGGCTAGGTATACTTCTATACGAGTTGTAATCTCATTTGCAATGCAGATGGGATGGCAGATCCATCAAATGGATGTCAAGACAACATTCCTTAATGGTGAATTGAAGGAGGAGGTATACATAGAACAACCAGAAGGATTTGTAGCACACAACAAAGAGACCCACGTGTGCAGATTGATGAAAGCCTTGTATAGACTCAAGCAGGATCCTAGAGTGTGGTATGAGCGCATTGATACATACTTGCAAAAAATGGGCTTTGTGAAGAGTGAGGCAGATGCTAACCTCTACTACTTGGTGGTTGGGGGCGAGGCTCTCATTCTTGTTCTATATGTAGATGACTTGTTTCTTACAGGTGCACTAGGGCTCATAGAGGATTGCAAGAGGGACCTTGCAGAAGAGTTCGAGATGAAGGACTTGGGACTCATGCACTATTTTCTAGGCATGGAGGTGTGGCAGACAGATGGAGAGATTTTCCTTGGTCAAGGGAAATATTGCATTGAAATCTTGAAGAGATTCGAGATGGAGGACTGCAAAGCCATGTCTACACCTATGATCACTAATTGGAGGAAGGTAGATACATCTAAGGACAAAGATGTAGATCCCACCTTATATAGGCATTTAATTGGTTTGCTCATGTATTTGGTTAACACCAGGGCGGATATAGAATTTACAGTAAACTCTCTTAGTCAGTTCATGGTTGAGCCAAAGAGAGTGCATTAGACAACGGCCAAGCATGTGTTGCGTTATTTGCGTGGTTCAGTTGAGTATGGGATCAGATATGTTCGAGGTGAAGGAATCAAGTTGATAGGCTATACTGACACAGATTGGGTAGGCAGTACAACAGACAAAAGGAGCACTTCAGGGTGTTGTTTCAGTTTAGGATCAGGAGTTGTTTCTTGGTTCAGCAGGAAGCAGAAGTCTGTGGCTTTGAGTTCATCAGAAGCATAATACATTGCAGCTAGCATGGCGACATGTGAAGCTATATGGCTTCAGAAGTTGCTAGTGGCCTTGTTTGGTCAGAAGGTTGAGACTACTGTGATACACTACAAAAATCAGAGTTGCATCAAGTTATCTGAGAATCCAGTGTTTCATGATAGGTCTAAACATATAGATATCAGGTATCACTTCATCAAGGATTGTGTACAATGAGGTATTGTTCAGCTATAATACATACCTACAGAGGAGCAGGTAGTAGACATTCTGACTAAGGCATTGGGGAAGGAAAAATTTATCTTCTTCAGAGATAAGATGGGTGTCATGCAAAACAACTTCCTCGCTAAGAGGGAGTGTTAATTTGTTAGCTTGGATAGTTGTTCATCCATTTGCTAAGATTAGATAATAGTTATCTTATTGTTGAGAATGTATTTAATTATTTTCTAATTTTTGATTTCCTTTAGTGACACCTTGCAACCTATTTGTTATGGTTGTTAAGTTGTTATGTATCTCAGCTGTCGATTGAGAATCGATCTCGGCCGTTGGTTTACCAATGAGAGTAGTATAAAAGGAGGTCATTGGGCATTTGGAGTATACAAGTTTTTGAGAAGCATTTGCAGTGCTAGCAAATGTGTTTGTAAGTTTGCAGTGATAACAAACAGTCTTGTAGTGTTAGCAAGGGGCACGGTGATAGCGTTGGGGATAGCAGTGGGGAATATCAATGGGAGAAGTTGGGAGATTGTTAGATATCTCGCAAGAAGAGGAAAGGAATCTTTGTATCTCTTAATTTGTTGAAGTTAATATAATTCCTCATCTGTAGAACTGGTTTTCCCTTAGGGGTTTTTCCAGGGACAATTTGTCTGAAAATATTGTGTTCTTTGTGTTACGCATTTCTTTCTGTATTTTTATTAGTGAAGTTGCAGTTGTGTTATTTTTCGATATTAGTTGTGAATTAGTTTTCAGCAGTTAAATAATCTTTAAAGATAGGAGATTAATAATCAGTGACTGCAATAGAATTTTCACACACATGAGCTTATTATCATTCTTTTTCCTCATAAGGATCTTCCTCCAATCATGCATATTATATTGATCTTCATTGATTAAGGCTTTCTATGCATGTCTTTTGTGGTACTTAGGTTACATTCTAACGTGTGTTCTTATACATGTCTGCAGGCATCTCTTTTGCACTATCAAACTCCACCGCTAAATATCAAACTCCATAGCTTTGAGCAGATTTGGAATTGAAGAGCATGTCAATTCAGTCTTTAGTTTGTGTTCTTTTGAATCAAATTCTTCATGCATCATGGTTGAACGTGCTCTTATAATGTAGTTTTGTTTTATCTATTCGCATACGCAATTCTATAATGTAGTTTTGTTTTATAAGTCTAACTCATATAATAAATGTTGAGAAAAGGTCTTAAGAGTCTTTTTCCATTATCTATACGTGTCATCAATATTCATGGTTGTTATTGTTAAAAAAAAGTGTCATCCAATGTCTTATTATAAAATCATAATTTAAGAAAAAAAATGCTTATATTTTGATTAGATGTATTTTCAATGTAATCGGATGTCTAAACTGTAGGGGTTTAAAATTTGATCTCAAATGTTATTTCTTGCTCGATTAGAAACATCAAACTAGATGTTAGAGGCATCATGGTAAGGAGGCTAATTAAATTTTTTCATCGACGAGGTCATGTTCTCTTTTGGTGGCATCTTCTTTTCCATTGTTTGGTGTGTTGTTTTTTCTTTATTAGATAATAAGGTGGTTTTGAAAGGATCCTAAAACATCTTACAAACCGAAAGATGAAACATTTCAATCAACACAAATAACCTAAACCCCGGACAACAAATCGCTTACTTGAAAACAACCCACACTCAACCGTAAGATGAGTGAACAGAGTTGAGAGGTAAAAATACCACTCAAATGACATCCAACACCCTAAGGGCTTGTGAGAAATACCCCATTACTCTTGTTAGAAAAAGTGTTTAATTTTTCCCTAGTCTATTATTAAGAAAAGCAAACAACAATTTACTTTTTACATGCTTTTAATTTTAAACAGTTTAGTTTTAGATTCCTAATTTTAGGAAAAGAAAAGAAATAAAAAAGCTTTGTATTCATGCACAAAAACATTTGCTATTTTTAGCTGATAGTTCTATTATTAAGATTGCTCTATTTTTAGAGTTGAGTGTTCTATTATTAGATGAAATACCTCTATATATTGGAGGCAATTGTAAGTGTTTTTACACACACATATTGTATTGAGTTGAAGCTCTAACAGGAAGAAGATATATGCACAAAAGTGCTGATTTGAGTTTGGAATACTTTGTTTATTTGTAATATTATTTATTTTATTTATGTTGTTTGATATTTTATTTTCCTAATTTCTACAAATTGGTATTAGAGCATTGTTTTTCAAGAGAGTTCTAATTGACAAAGCAAGTTATGAATTCTATATCCGGTTTGCGAGACATCACAATTTACTCAAAAGAATTACTTGTATTGGTCATTAACCATGAATGCACTATTCTTGTATCGCCTCCGGGAGATGATCTATGTTTTTACCTTATCTAATAAAAATGAAGGCACTATTCAGATCCCAAAAGGAAATTGTAGAGAATGGGTACACAAATCCCATAGATGCAACATCATATAATGCACTCTCACAGCAGAGAAAGATACTTTGAAGGAATTAAGAAAGAAATATGGAAAAACTCTTTTCTATATTCATCAAGCCATGCATGAAAGCATTCTTCCTAGAGTGGAAGTAGTCAATCAAGAAAAAATTACATGGGAAACTCTCCAAGTTGTATATCAAGGTAAGGAGAAAGTAAAAACTACCAAGCTATAGTTACTTCGTAGAGATTTTGAAAATATGTCAATGAAAGATTTAGATTCCGTAGAATCATTCTTTACTTTTGTAGTTGGCCTAGTCAATCAAATCAAATCCCATGGATAAAATATTGAATACTTGAACGATTATTGATAAATTTCTTAGGAGTTTACCTAGTGAATTGAAGGATCACGAAAATCATTAACCCTAAGGCAAGCCATAGATCTGTCGGTGGTAGAAATAGAGAAGGAGGTGGCAAGGAGAATGAAGACCCAAATCTATGCCTAGCTAAATCACATGGCCTCGTGGATTGGCTCGGTTTGCGGTTGTGATGTAGTAGACCGACAACAAGAGTTTTCCTGGATTATATTATCTTTTCTTGAAATCATGACCCTCCTGTGACACAACAATGGTTATCCGCCCAAACCAAGGGTCCATGAAAAAGGAGGCTTAGAAAATGAACTTCCCTCCCCTCCAAAATGTGCTCAACCAAGCGAAATGACAGATCTGGTCATGCGGATCGGGAAATAACACTTCCCTCAAAGAGGATGGTGGAAGTCAATGGAAACAGGAAGTGGCTCAACTAAGTCGGGGAAGATGGCTGCACCAAATCCTTTTCTCAAGTTGTCTCCAACTAGATGGAAAGTAAAATAAATGGTGAAAGACTATTAATACCAACACGAAGGCTCCAAAGTGTTGAAGATTAAGGAGGATCTATTACAAAAGGTCCTCAAGGAGGAGGAGAATCTCACCCAACTTGGCCTCATTTGTAGATTTCAAAATGTCTGGCCTAAGCTCTCTCAACTCCACGATTGGATTTCCCAAAGATGGAGACAAATGATTAAGGGTAAGATTGAACTTTACCCTTGTGTTAAAGCCTACTTTATTGTTGTTTTTGAAACCCCATGACAAGGATTTAATTTTTAACCAATATTGGGTTTGGGGAGAACATGGACTCATGTTCAAGCCATGGTATCTATCTTTTGACCCCCTAAAAGATGTTTTTGATACCTACCCGATTTGAATCGATTGTCAGGACTCCCATTGCAGCTCTAGAATAGATCCTACCTTATTTCCATAGGAGATACCATAGGATCTTCTGTGAAAGTTGATGATAAAACCTCCCATCAAACACATACAACTTATGCTAGAATTTTGGTTGATATTGACACCTCTCAATCCCTTCCAACAAAGATTCACCTGCAAATAGGTGACAGGAAGTGGGTACAGAGGATTGCATATGAGGGTTTATCTTTCAGGTCCGAAGATGCTTTCAATCGGGGCATCTTTCATATGATTGTGAGAATTCCAAATGCAAGGGTAAACCTACATGGTGTAAGGACTCTATACCAAATCATTTAACCGTTAGCCCCATTCATAACCGGTTTTGGATTCATCAAACCCCTAAAAGGTAAAAGCTACCCCTATTGAGATATCATAGGTTTCTTTTGCCCCAGAGGATGATGCTAATGTTGTGAAGTATTATGCCCCATTGCCCCTTGTTATGGGTCACACTCCTATCAAAAATCTTGAAGTTTTTCTCCCCATCTTCACGGAAGATGATATCATAGACTGGACGGTGGTGGAATAAAGAAAGAAAGGGCATAACTAAAATCAAACATTATTTTAGTTTTGGATTGAGATATATTATCTCTTGGTTCTATGTGCATCTATTGTGGTGTGGTTACAGAGCTGAATTTTTGTTTTCATTTGTCTCTTGTTGGGATTATTGTAGGTAGATATTCTCTACCTTTGTTCTTCTTTTCTTATATCTTTTGGTTGGGGTTTGACCCCATAGATCAAAAAACCACCTTATTAATTCTTTTTTATCTTGGTTTTGATCCTTTTTGATGTACTTCTGGGTAAGGTCCCTCAAAACCTTTTATCCTTAATAAAAAAATTGATCCTTTGGTAGTTGTTATTGAAGAAACTAAGGATCTAAGTTAGTTTTCAATTGATGAGTTACATGCATCACTAATAAATCATGAATAGAGGTTGAATAGATCACATGCAATTGTGGATCAAGCTTATTTATCCTTGTGTGGGTATCACGAATCCATGGAAGAGGAAGAGGAAGATTCATCCCTAGAGGCAGAGGAATAAGTTCATCTAGAGGACACAACAATGGTCCATCAAACTCAAGTGGAAGAGGACATAGTCAATAGCACAATCATAATCATTTTTTTGGTCAGAGACAAGATAATTCGCATGTGCAGTGTCACTATTGCAAGAGATATGGGAACTATGCTTATGATTGTAGGAAAAAGTAGTATGATCAGAAAATACATAATCAAAATTAGGTTGCAAGATCTACTTCAAGCTCCATATTTATTTCATGCACAAATATTTCTAAAGAAACACCTTCTTTATCACCTATCAAGTGTAATCTATTACAAGAGATTCATTTTCATGTATGGTATTTGGATTCTAGTTGCAGTAATCACATGTCAGGTAACTTAGATTTATTTTCCAATTTGGATGAGTCGGTAAAGATAGAGGTTACACTGGGAATAATAATATAGTGTCTATAGAAGACAAAGGAACAATAAACATTCTATCTAAAAAGGAGGAGCAAAAGATTATGCAGGATATTTATTATGTTGTAGGTTTGAAGGATAATCTTATGAGCATTTCTCAATTTTTATAAAAGGGATACAAAGTTTATATTTAAGACATCAAATTTGTGATCGTGGATAAACCTATTGTAATTAAATTACTTGTATAATTCAGATTGTGAGAAACAATAGAACACCAAATAACACAATATTTCAGAATAATGATCTCAATATGTAATTAAAATAACTTCGCCACTTTGAGGGGGCAACCTCCAAACCATATAATAAGAATCCAATGCTCAAATGATAATGAAATAATACCTAAAATCCCATATATATACTATTCATATGCTATGGCCATCACCAAGGCCTACCTATTAAGCATGAGAAAGTATAAATGATATAATAAAATGATATGGTAAGCCACAAGTCGGCTACTCATATCCTAATACAAGTAATAGGTTCAAGTGGTGTAGCATGATCTTCCCCTTTAAACCAAAATTGTCCTCAACATTGAATAATCTGGATGTTGCTACGAAAAACCTTCATCCTCCCGGAGTTGCATCTTCTATGCTCATATTCTTCCACTTGATCGATATTCCTTAATGTCTCGTGGTTCTCAACCTCTTAGTACATGTTTGCAGAATCTTCTCTCGCTCAAAATGATTCTTCCTTCCTCATCAAGTTCTAACTCGGTTTGGGCTTCAAATTTCTTTCCAATAACCTTCTTCAGATTATGAAACATGGAATACTAGGTGTATGTGTGAAGATGGAGGCAACTCTAGTGTATAAGTAACACTAACAATTTTCGTATAACCCGATAAGGGCCATAATATTTAGGAGAAATTTTATTGTGCTTTTTCTTTTTCTTTAAGGAAATTTGTTTGTAAGGATAGAGACGTAAAAAAACCCATTCACCAATTTCAAAATGTCTTTCACTACGGTGTTGATCAGCTTGGTGTTTCATCTTGTTTTGTGTTAATGCTAAATTCTCCTTCAAACAAGCCAAAACTTGTTGTTGATGTTGAATGTATTCCTCAACATCTCTGACCTTATTTTTCACCCTCAAGGAGGAAGTGATAGAAGGTGGATGGTAACCATATAATGCTAAAAATTGGGTAATTTGAGAAGAGGTATGAAAAGATGTGTTATACCACCATTCTACAAGTGGTAGCCATTTAATCCACCTTTCCTACTTATCTAGATACAAAACAACATAGATACCCCTCTAAGCATTTGTTGACCACTTCCATTTTCCCCTCAGTTTGAGGATGATAAGATTAACTATGAGCTATTTGAGTACCCAAACATGAAAATAATTTCATCCAAAAATTACTTGTGAAAATAGGATCACGATCACTTACAATTATCTTTGGGGTTCCATGTAGCCTTTGAACTGTCTCAAAAAACATAGATGCGAGTGTACTGGCTGCAAATGGACGTGATAGGGCACAAAAATGGGCATATTTTGTGAGCCTATCCACAATCACAAAAATAACATTCTTACCCTCTGAACAAAGCAATCCAATGATGAAATCCATGGAGACCTCCTCCTATCTCTGGCTAGGAATTGGTAAGGGTTGTAACATACCCCGTGTCTTAATTATTTCCCCTTTGTTTTGTTAGCACACTTAACACTCTGATACAAACTTTAGTACATCCCCCTTGAGTCCTTCCCAAAATAATTCTCTTTTTATTGTATGATATGTCTTCAAAAACCCAGAGTGTCCTCTAACAAGTGAGGCATGTAGCTCTTTGCAAGAATATTATGCTTCAACTCGGAATCTTTACTCAAGTATAACCTTTCCTTGTACCATAGGGAATTACCTTTCCACTCAAATTTGTTATATGTCAAATATCCTTTATTTATATTCTTTATTAGAGATTGTGTTTCCTTGTCTTGATCTCATTCCAATCTTGCTTCATCCACCCAATCAGCCGTCAACATGGACATTCCACATAGTAAGGCATCTATGGATGTATCCCTTCTAAAAACGCATCAACTACTACATTTTATTCACCCTTTTTGTATATGAATTCAAAATCATAACCTAACATTTTTTTACCCACTTTTGTTGTTCATCGATGATAACCTTTGCTCCAAAAATTATTTGAGACTATCATGATCGCTTTTACCTTGAAGTGTCTACCCATGAGATAAAGCCTCCATTGCTTGAACACATGAAGAATAGCCATAATTTATTTCTCATATACAGGTTTGAGTAGATATTTTCCTTTGAATTGGTGACTCTCAAATGCAATTGGTCTTCCTTCCTACATTAGAACTACTCCCAATCCTGATCCTGAAGCATCACATTCAATAATGAAGGTTTTTGAGAAGTTGGGAGTAGCCAAAACTGGGGTGGTGCACATGGCTTCCTTTAACTACTCAAAGGATTTAGTGGCTACGTATGTCCAATGGAAGGCATCCTTCTTTAGAAATGTAGTGATTGGGTTTGCTATTATACCATATCCCCACACAAATTTTTTGTAGTACCATGTTAGTCCTAGGAACCCATGAAGATTTTTTATATTTTTGGGCCTTGGCCATTCCACCATATCTTTGATCTTCTGAGGATCAACTTTGACACCTTCATGGGACACAATGTGATGCAATTACTCTACCTCTTGTACACCAAAATTTTTTTGGATGGCTTTATATAGAGAGTATGTTTCTCTAAAACTTCCAACACTTTATTTACATGTTGTAAGTATTCTTCCCATGTATTACTATAAATCAATATGTCAAGAAAGAAAACTAATACAAATTTATTCAAAATGGCCTAAAAACAATGTTCATCAAGCTTTGAAAGGTTAAGGGCATAACCAAAAACTCATAATGGCCCTCATGATTCCCGAAAGCCATTTTATGAACATCTTCCTCTTTTATTCTAATTTGATGGTACCTTGAATGAAGATCTAGTTTTGTGAAATAAAGAGCACCATGCAATTCATCAAGTAAATCATCAATTACTGGAATAGGAAACTTATCTTTGATGGTGTACTTATTGAGTTCTCGGTAATCTGGACACATCCTCCATGTTTCATCCTTCTTACATACCATGACCACTGGTGAAGAATATGCACTCTGGATATGCCTAATGATACCTACCTTCAAAATTTCCCCGAACCATTTTCTCGATCTCACTTTTCTGGGAATATGGGTATCTATATGGTCTTATGTTAGGTGTTTGGCTCCCTGGAATCAACTAATCGACATGATCATGATCCCTAACTAGTGGTAGTCCCTTTGGAATTGCATCAAAAATAGATGAGTGAGCATCAACAATACTTTGAATATTGGGTGTGTAATACCCATTTAAACAACCACTTGAGACCCAAGAAACAACCTAGGGTTAACTAGAAAAATTATGGGATAATTTTTTTATTTAAAGTGTCTACAACCAGGTTGCAAGACATTAGTTTTCACTAATAGGTTCCGGAACAAGACCAAATTACTACAACATATGTTTTCCTTTATTAACTAATATCAAGTTCACAAGGTTCAAATTTTAGGGTTATATGTTTTAGTTAGGTTCAAGGAGTAATTTACCCCCATGCCTGCTCTCTAATAGGCTTAGAGATTCAACTAGATTTTTATCCTATTTAATGATTCCAAAATTTTCCTAAACCATTCCCAATGGATAGAAAATTTTCTCGCCTTTCTCGGTGATATAAAGAAGCCCTCATAATTCCCTATAGATCTCTAGGTATGGCCAAAGGCGGAGTTCTAGGGTAAACTTTTCCCTTAGGAAACATGTGTGAAAAGGAGGATAGCATCTTGAACGGGTTGGTGGGTCACGGGAAGCTTAGGAATTTTTCCCATTGTGCAAGCTCAAAGTCTCAAAACATCCCGTGCCTCCACGGGTCCTCTACGGAACACGTGTCACCTACCGATTGGTTGGGAGAAGTGACGGGCCGACGGAGCGGGTTGAGACTTTAATTCTCTTTGCCAAAATTCACAAAGGGAACAAATGGGTCCGCGCCTCCACCTATGCCATGAGGTCGATATGTGTCACACGCCAAATGAGAAAATAGAAAACGGGGCGGTGGAAGAAATTAGTGCCATGCACCCGAGGGGAGGAAAAAGGAAAGAAAGGATGCGCATGTCGGCGTGTCCGCGAGAAGAGAGAATCCGAGGGGGAAGGTAGAGTTGCAGACCGCGGGAGAATTTAAGAAATTTTCCAAAGGCCGAAAATAAAAAAAAAGGGGTTCCACCCTACCCACTACCACCCCCCAAAGTGCCACATGGCACCTTCTCATTGGCTGCGGGCCGCGGGGCCAAAATGGAAAATTTTCCCCAAAATTTCAAAAAAGTTAAGTTCAAAAAAGAACCGCACCCATGCCGTAGCCCCTAGAGGACATGTGGCAGCCTCTGATTGGCTATGGGCCATCAAGGAAAAAGTGAAACTTTTCCAAAAAATTTCAAAAGGGATAAGGGTTAAAAACAAACCATGCCTCTGCCATAGCCATTAGAGGACACGTGGCACCCTCTAATTGGATGCGGGGCATGGAGGAAAAAGGAATTTTTTTCCCAAGTCAAAATTTTCAAAAAGAAATTTTTTAGTTTGGTCCGCCAAAATGAGCTGCCATGTGGCAGTCCCGATTGGTTATAGGATGGTAGGGCCATGAACTTTTTGGGAAATTTTTCCAAAGTTAAATTTTAAATTTTTCCAAGAGTTAGATTTATTTATTTTTGAATGTCAATTTGAAGTAAAACTTCAAATGGCCATAACTTGAGCTAGAGAGCTCGATTTTGGGAAAATGAGGACTTTTCGGAAATCTCTTGATGCCCTATTTACACAAGAGTCATCAATTTTGGAAATCGATCAAGTTTGAGTGGTCAATTTATAAAACCAATCTGCAGAGTTTTAATTAGTGAACTGGCGCTTTCCAACTTCACAATTTGGTTAAATTAAATTTTCTCCTTAGGACTTACCAAGTCTGAATTTCAATGTTTCATATCTTGTTTCTTGGTGCAAGTTTGAACTACTCATTTTTATTAAAATATGAATTGTCAGAATGAAGTTTATAACAGTGAACTACTTCTTTTAAATTTGTATATCAATTTTTTCATTTAAATGTGTGTATAGCTTCTAAATTAGTCCAATACATTTTCTTGTTAAATCAACCATTCAATTCTAAGTTAAAGTGCAGTTCTGATTTCAATCCTAATATACATTTTAAGAGAAATCACAACATTGTCCTTCTTCATACACATTCTTCTTTTTTCAAACAACAATCTCATTCTTTGATAGCAAATCAATTCCAATACACAATACAATTTTGAAAACTAATGCAATCCTTTATTCATATTCCAATAAAACTTTACAACTTATCACTTTTCCATTTGATTTCAAATACAATATATAAAATATACAACACTATTTCTTGTTCCTTTCCAAAACAGGAAAAATGGAAGATAGTTCTTTACATTTCACCATTTAAGTTCAATCTTTCCTCTATCAATGCACATGGTTTCACATTACAAATATTATACAACTCATCCACTCAAGGTGGGAAGGGTTACAATGAACTTGCTCAAAATAATGGGACTGTCAAACTGTATATTCTTCTTGCTCCAAAACAGTAGCATGCTATTTCTCCATCTTTTCATCTTTGATCACAACAAGGAAGGGGGAAAGGCAACACTCTCCACCCAACCAAGACATCCAATGAGAAGGGAGAAGCCATCCTTCCTCATTGGCCCCTCGAGCCCCAACCATATTGAAATAAGAGATGAAAATCAACACATGGCAACAATGGCTTCCACAAAAAACAAAAATATTCCTTCACATGCATAAAACAATAAGAAACACAATCCGACAAAAACAACAGTTCACAACTGCATTTGGAATCATTCACATAAAAATTAGGCTTGATCAAGCAAGCCAACAAGAGTAAGGAACTATGGGGAACTACTTATACCTCCCTATTTGGAATTGGGCATCCACCTACAGTCATACCACCAATATCACATATCAAACCCATAAACCTTATGCCTCCCAACCCCTCCTTATGCCCCTCCAAAGTTTCTCCCTTATGCCCCCAAGAGTAAGAAATGCAAGCTATTTATTTTCCAGGTGGATCCCAAACCAAAGCTCCCTCCACAATAAAACAGATGCCATTGGCATTCCCTTATGCCCCCATTTTAAATCCCCATAGCCTTCTCCTACACCATGTCTTAAGCAATCTACCCAACCAGCCAAGAACACATAACACATTCACCATTTCATACATGCATGCAAGAGAAATAAAACATTCTAAAAAGGCTCAAGTTCCTACCTCTCCATAATGGAGTTTGTTCCAAGATCCACAAGCTTTCCAAATGTCAAAGTGCAGTCCAAAACCAGAAATGTCCAAGCATGCAAAAAGGCTCCAACTCCTTCCACAACAAGCTCCCAAAACAACAAGCAAAAAAATGTGCCCCCAAGAGGAATAAACAAAGTTTCAACAACCACAAATAAGCAAGGAGTTTTGAATTTAAAGGAGAGGGAAGAGAAGAGGATGATGTGGATCCATGTGGGATGCCACATCATTCTTCCTCAACCCCAAGAGGAAAGTCAACATCATGCACCTAAACACAATAAATAAAAATGACAAATTTACTTCCACACTCCAAAATAACCCATACTCCAAAAGGACTGAATTAAAACCATGTAAGAGAAGTGCAATTAAAAATTACAAATAGTCATTTCAAAATGCATTTAAAAGGCCTAAATTTAACCTCCAAACCATAGGTATGGTTGGTGAATCATTTTAAGAGGTGTGGGACAAGCTTAACTTGTCCCACAAGCCTCCAAATTTAGCCTCCAAGGAAAAATTCGAATTCCTAAGAGGATGAAGTGTCTTTCACTCCAAAATCTATCTTACATTCTCTTACATATCTCTTACACCTTCTTACACATTTCTTACAACATTTCTTACACACCCTTACAACATTACATTTAAGATCAACAACTTCATTAATTACATTCTTATGACATATTAATTTATTTATTTTAACACATGATTATTTACAACATTAACACAACATATAACAACTAAAGAAGAAGGTAATACATCACAAAATAAACACATGCAACATTAATAAAGAAACCACATTAATAAATTACACAAACCCATGGTCACATATAATGGAAATCTCCCCCATGGAATTCCTAGCAAAAACACAACACACACACAAATAACAGTTGCCATGGTGACCTTGTTGAATTCACCTAGAATTTCAATATGGTTGGTCTTCAATCCCCGACATTGTTGTGATATTTTAACTTTGAAAATGTAAATACCTTCTTCGGCCTCGTGGCCTTATCAAACATCCAAATGATATAAATATACTAACAAAACCATTTATTCATATGAATCACAACAACATCAAGAAATCAACATTATCATTTTAAATTAATTAATCAACTATATCATCATCCACATATAAAAATGTCTCTAGTAGCCATTATGCATAATAATCGAACCCGGATGAATAATAATCCATGATCTAACATCTAACCGTCATACTAAAACAAAACATAATAAAGGTCTATCATATGATCAAAAGTATCAAGATCAAGTATCTAAAAGTGTAAAAGAGAAGTGGGCACTACGTCATCCTCCCCTTAGACTCGAATTTCTCCTAGAAGTCACTGGAACAAATGTGGAAACTACACTTGTAATATTGTGGCATCCTCCCAAGTGGCTACAGTCTCATCGTATCTGTCCCACTGCACCCATACCTGATCAATCTCTCTACCTTGAAGGCCCAAGGTCCTATGATCTATGATATAGATGGGCTCCACCATCACCTGCCCCTGATCATGCACCTACAATGATGTCCAATCCAATACATGAGACGGATCTGCAATATATCTCATAAGAACAGAAACATGAAACACATCATGTACGCGAGACAAGTTAGGTGGCAATGCTAGATGGTAGGCCAAAGGGCCTATATGCTCCAAGATCTCAAAAGGACCAACGAAACTAGGGGCCAATTTAGAACCTTTTCCATAATGGATAGGGAACTTGTGAGTTCTAACACGAAGGAACACCTTCATGCCCACATCAAAACTATGGTCAATCCTATGCTGATCTCGCATATTTCTTCTACCTATCATGTGCCTCCTGTAATCTCTACCTGATCAACACTACCTACTATTGCTCCATGTCCTATAGAAGAGTTGGTCTAAGAGATACTCTATCCTCTAACCTTTCCCAGCTAAGAGGTGTCCTGCACTCTCTACCATACAAATCTTGAAAAGGAGCCATGCCTATAGAACTCTAAAAACTATTATTGTAGGCAAACTCCACTAAGTACAGGTACTCCTCCCACTTAGACTGCTGACCCATTATATACATCCCGAGCATATCCTCCAATATCTAATTCACTTGCTCAGTCTTTCCATCCGTCTCGGGGTGATATGTTGTGCTAAAGTTGATCCTTGTCCCGAGGATGTACTTTGTATGGTAGTCCAAAAGTGTGAAGTGTACAAGGATCACGGTCCACAAATGATCTTCTCAGTGAAATCCTGTGCAACCTAAAAATCTCATCCAAATATACTCATGCCACTGCTCTAGCTGTATAAGTGGTATTCATCGGAGAAAAGTGATCCACTTTTGTCAATTTATCAACTGTGACCATAATGGCGTCGTGGTGATATCTCGACATCGGTAGCCCAACAATGAAATCCATGGAAATGGTGTCCCACTTCCATTCCAGTATAGCATGAGGATAAAGAAGGCCTACTGGATGTTGATGCTCAGCCTTTACCCTCTGGCACTCTAAACACTATGACACAAATTGGGCCATGTCTGAATTAATTTCCTCTCTAGTCATATAACTGTCTCAAGGTAGCGTGCATCTTCTTCACCTCGGGATGGGCTGAATAGGGTGCATGATGTGCCTCTACCAAGATGTCCTTCCTCAATCCTCCCTCTCTAGAACATATCCTACCTCCTCAGAAGACCATCTTCCTCTAAGGAAAAACCATCAAACTTCCCCTCAAGGGGTCTTTGTGACTCTATCTCTGCTCTTATTGAGATGTAGAAGTTGTCAAGAGGAAGCTACTGAAGAATCCTACTCCGCAAGTTTGTGCTCACTATAGTGGCCATAGCCACATATCTCTATCTACTAAGAGCATCTGATACCATATTCTCCTTCCCCTTCACATGCTTGATCTCCATGTCATACTCACAAAGTAACTCCATCCAACGCCGCTGACAAGCATTGAGATTGGGCTGCGTGAAGAGGTGGCGAAGACTCAAATGATATGTCCTGAGTGTGAATCTCCGTCTAAGAAGAAAATGTCTCCATCTAACCAAAGCATGTACAACTGCCGCAAGCTCAAGATCATGGGTCGTAATTAAGCTCATGATCATTGAGTTTTCGAGACTCAAAAGCCACTACTCCGCCATCCCGCATCAACACACCTCCTGTGGATCCGGCACTACAAGAATGGGTATTGTAGTGAGGAACTCCTTCGCTTTTCTAAATTCTGGTCACATCTATTCATCCAAACAAACTTCTTCCCTTTCCTCTGAAGGGAAGTGATGGGGTGCGCAATTTGAGAGAAGTCCTAAACAAATCTCCTGCAGTAACCTGCTAATCCCATGAAGCTACACACCTCAATCACTATAGTGGGTGCTAGGTAATCCATAATGGCTCTAATCTTGGAAGGATCAACTATGATACCTTCCCCAGAAATAACATGACCCAAATACTACACCTCTGTTTGAAAGAAAGCACACTTCTCCAAGTTCCCATAAATCTTCTCGCTCATGAAGACACACCGAAGAACTCAGCGAAGGTTCCCCGTACAATGGAAATGTCACATGTGCACATGGGAATCTACAAGTACCTCTTCCTCATACCTCGACCTCCCGAGGTTGTGCAAGACAAACTGGTGAATGTTGAATATGAATAGATATAGACAAGCTAATCAGGTAATCTTATGTCCTTAATATGCAATAATGGAATCTGTGAATCTAAGGCAAATAAGGCCCTCCTTACCTAAATTTGTGTAATGGATTGTTTGGATATAATGGCTATTCGGAGGCTCCAATCAATGTCAAGCTCTGTCAAGATCCTGTTTCTTGGTTGTTGGATACGTGGGAAGTGGCCTGTGGGAGCTTCGTATATATCTCCAGACAAGGTCATGAAAAATGGTGGTAGGAGGCTTAGTGGATTCGTAGTGAACTATAGGTGGTTTTCCGGTCTACCCCAGAAAATATTAGATTGATTGGCTTCTATATTTAATACGGAGAACTGTGTTATAATATTTGGTTGGAGTGGTGAGGATCTAAATACCAGCGTTCGTAAGAAGGTGTCAATACTTAATTGATTTGCAGGCCCATTGGGTTTTGGGACTTGGGGATCACAACTATGAGTTCGTAGTTGTTGTGGACCTATTATGGTCATGTGAAGAATCAATCCCTTCTTCCAAGTATCTAATAATCATACACCCTTTCACCTCTATATTTAGAACTAGAAGTTGTATAATTTTCTCGAGAATACCTTGCAAGTGTTATGGCAACTTGAATGCGTAAGCTAGTACCTATGTGGACGAGGAGATCTCTGCGTCGGGTTATGGAGCTAAAGGGTTACAACCAAATGCTTGTTCTCTTTCGAACCCTTGTATGGTCATTCGGATATTTTATCAAGGCATCTATAATTAGGATGGTTTGACCAAAATGTGTAAGCTTTGTTGTCTTCGATATTTAACCCTCTCACTTTGTTCACTAATTGCTTGCAAGTTTTCCATTGCTCGAAAGACTTGTATCCTAAGGTCTTGATCTATATTAGCTAATGTTGTGGGTAGATTTGGTTGAGGCACTATGGGTTCGAGATATATATTCTCTATGCTCTCTAGGTCCCGTGATTAACATACAAAATGATTCAACTTTTAATTAAAATTAATAAACTAATTACAAAAGGAGTATCTCGCACTATGCAAGCATTCTTCTATTTTTGTATTTTTGATGATGTATTTTAATGAAATTAAAGAGCAGATATTCTAGTAGATTAAGAGAAAATGAACAACTAATATAGTAACATAATTTAAAACAAACAAAGTAGCTTGGTGTGGCTATTTGATTTGTATATAATTGTGATTTTATTTTAAATATCTAAGCAACTAATTACTTTGAATTTGAAAGACTCTTGATCCTACCTCAGAAGTGAGGAATGAATCACAGTTTCTCAGAAACTATCAATCCCCATAGCTTCCTCGGTGATATCGAGAGCAAAATTTTAACTGAAATAAAATAATTCACTACTCTATTTGATACGTTGTAACTAGAACTTTGATAGCTCAAACTTGGTGTTTACAAAATAGTGGTAAATCCAGTTATGTGTGATTTCATCCCCTCAGTGTGATCTCCTCATTCCTTTGTGTCCTCATGAATCTAGAAAAGTGTGTATATGATAGTATCAATAGAAGATGGTATTCAAACAATGGCAGCTTTGGATATAGACCGAATACAATGCGAGTAGGAGAGGGATAGCGCAAGTGAATAGAGCTTGACTATGTAATTCCTAGCGGGATTTATTGTGGGAATACAACACAAGTGTGCTAAGAGTTTTAGAATCTATCCTTGTGACAAAACAAAACCTGCAACTTTAATGGATTCTAATCTAGAAATGAAACTATTCTATGCTAATGACTTACATGGCACAACAATGAAGCAAGACTAAAACAAGAAGATTGAATGACCTCTAAAAGACCAACAATGGAGGCAAAACATGAAACTGATAGAATTATAAGCAAGAAATTCAAAGACTGAATAAGAGAATTGAGAAGGTGAGGGGCCATTTGTTTGAAAACAAGTTGGCTATTTATAGCAAATGCAATTACCAGAGGGTAACTCCCAATTGAACTCTTTTACTATAAACAAAGGGAAAACACTATTACCAGGAACCAAAAACATTAATGCAAGCCAAAGTGGTTGAAGAAAGCATGTAAAATTGAAGATTTACGTTTGACGCGATCATCGGAAGAATATGGAAAATGCATACATGACCGCCGCCCTATGTAGGGTGGCGGTTCAGACCGCCGCCCTGTCCTAGGCGGTGGTCATGGGATCGCCGCCTAGGTAGGGCGGCGGTTTCATCACTAAATATTGAAATGCAAGAAAAGAAGAGGTAGAGGAAAAAACAAAGCATGTAGAGGCCAAGCAGGGAATGTGGGATACAAACGTATACTTAGCGAGCCTTTCTGGATTCCGAACACCTTACAAGGAGACCTATATCATCATTGGGGCATATGTAACATCGTTCGGGTGGCACAATACCTTACAATTTCAAGTACATACATATTTCCCCCTTGGAGAAGCATCTTAGCCATGAAGAGGTGTAAAATAGTGGATCCAAGTATGGCGGTCCCGAAATGGGGAGTTAGGAGTTATACCTGACACGCCCATGTGTTGGAAAGTCGCCATCCAAAGTCCCGCTATCTACAAAATAAAAAAAGGGGACTCAAGTGCAGATAGATAAAATAAATTGAGAAATAAAACAAAATTGATATGAAATGAGGACTTACCATCTATGCGGGGTTTAGAACTTACCTCCGTTGATGCTCTGACCCTGCGAAATACATTCAAAGTCAATTTTAAAAGTTATATATATATATAAAACAAACTCATTTCACTATTCATTTACGTGGATTGATTTGATAGTTTTTGAGCTCTGGGACCCACTAGTAACGGTTTTCGGCGAGTATAGTAAAAAAACATTCATGGTGAGATAGTGATCATGCCTCTCGAGAGGGGAACATCGACCCATTCGAAAAGTCTCGGGTTAGTTTTTCTCGATTTATTTTTTTGAACCTAAAATGTGGAAATGATGAAATCTTTGTCCTGGGGGGTATTTTTGAAAATACTAGTTTTAAATGTGTCTCTAGGGGCGCCCATAGGGTAGGTTTATTTTTAGTTAAAATGGTGTATTTGCTTGTTTTTGGGCATTTTTAGGGTATTCGAGTCGTTCGTGTTTTTGGAGAGGACCGTCACCCCGCAAGTGCGGGGTGGCGGTTATGGGACCACTATCTTAGAAGGCGGTGGTTACAGAACGGCCACTTTACACAGGTGGCGGTTCGTGACAGAGAGCCAAAACAATACTATACTTAACTTATTTTTACATTTTTAGCATTTTTACTTGTTCTTAATAGTCTTTCCAATTGGATTTTGATACTAACTCACTCCTTTTTGTGTTTTTGGGTGTATGCAAAAGAAGGAAGAGTATATTAGATGGAGCCAAGAGAGGGATTGTGATTGGCTCCCAGTAGTGTTAGAGGCACTCTCCCAGGTAGAGCAAGATACCCTTCAGAGGGCTGGCATTTGTAGGATTACGCAGGTCCCTCATGTTACACCTACCAATCACATACTATGTGACTTATTTTCATACTGGGATGTGGATCGAACACCTTCTCGATTGCCAAGAGTTAGGGGTGAGTGGACCATCACCCTAGAGGATGTTTACTGGATATTGGGGGTTCCGATCCTTGGGCGGTGGTTGTCTCTTAAGACAACAGTATCGAGATCCCAAGTGGTTTAGTGGGCCACCTACATGGGGGATGTAGTTGTATCGATGGGATCAAAGAAGGGAGTGAGGATCCACTCCATTATTGAGTCGACATTCCTGTGCTCTAAAAGGCCATCATGGGCATCCTTGCTTCAATACTGATTGGGGACAAGGGAGGAGACACTCTCTTATATTGCTGGGCCCCCATTATTGCATAGATTGAGGGCCATGGACGTGTCTATGCTTGGGGAGCAAACATCCTTAGGACTACCTACCATGATTTATACAAGGTAGTCCGATTACAAGGACAGTCACTGAGCCACCCGAATCTTGTCATGAGTTGGGTGTATGAGCATATCACCCCATATGGGAGAGGTATAGAGGTAGAGGATCTCGGGGCTGTCAAGGTAGTGAGGTGGACAGGGATGATAGTTCTTAGAGCACCCCACCAGCCAGTGGCCTCTTTGACCACCGCAGACATGGAGGCCACTCCTTATTAGGCCATGGCAGGGGTATGGGGAGAGGAGACTGTTACATTGATTGCTTATTAGACTACCACAGTTGGTAGACAGGGCGGGGAAGTTGGAGATCCACCCCTTTGATAGAGTACCACGGTTCAGCCTCCCCTATATTAACATGTTTACTCCAACGGGGCCAGTGTATAGATCTATCCGTGAGGCTCGGGGAGGTCATAGAGGCCGAGGTTGGACCATTGTTACTCCCAGTGTTCCCATTATGGCCAGGAGGGTAGTATGTGCTCGAGGGAGAGCCGGTGCTCTTCAGAACCTTTACTTTGGATTGCCACCGGTCCCACCCATAGCAACAATGAGCCTATTGATGTGGACTCCAAGTCTAAGGAGTTCACTAGGGGAGAGACAAAGGAGTAGATAGAGGAGATGGAGATCAGTGAGATGGGTGGGGGATGATATTGATCCCGAGTGGCATGATACTCAAGAGATCTTATGGGTCGAGAGGGCGGAGCGGAGCGTAGAGAGGGTGACTCTGGTCTCAGAGGAGTTTCTCTCTCAGGACTTAGGTGGAGATGGCGAGTCTATTACAGGCCGTCACATTGCCCCAGATGTGGGAGAGGGACACCAGTCAGTGGCAGCATTAGTGGCAGGTGTAGATCCTAGAGATCCTTCTTGGAGGCCCGGAGATCCGAGTGAGTTGTCACTCTTCTCTTGATATTTGTTTGAGTTAGAATTATCTTAGTTATTATTTCTTTTTGTTTTGCTTACTCTTGGTTTTATCTTTGATTGTTTTCTAACTTGTTTTTCTCCTTTTCTTGCAGCAATTGCTGATGAGTGGTGAGACTTGATTCACCGAGTATGTACAAATACCTTGTTTCTCCCCTTGGAGAAGACTCGTGCTGAGCTATCTGTAGATGTGGGGGAGCCTTCAGCAGCCAGTAGGCATACCGATGTTTTTTCCTCTGTCTAGCATGTGCAAAGAAAATGACTTATCTCTGCACTGAGGTAGCTGGATATAGGATGGCCGAGTGCTTGATGAGGAGGAGTCACTCTCATAGCGAGACGGCAGCTACTGGCCGTGACCGTGAGCCCTCAATGCATTCGAGCATCGCGCGTGCCGAGTCCTAGATGTGGTCGTGCACCTTCTGAGGGATCCCATAGGGATTGAGAGGCCACTTTTGTAGTATTTTGTCAGATATTTATATGAGTGTTTTTGTACTTTTCGGGCTCATTGAGCATTTTGACCATGCCTAGTGCATGATGGCATTGTATATGAAACTTGATATATATATATATATATATCTCTTTTTGATCTAGACTTTTGGTGCCTAGAATTTTGTGACTCGTTTCCACATGTGTACTTAGATGTTTTTATAGTATTTACTTTTGTGCTTTTCAAGTATGTATGCAATGGATGAAAAATGATAACAAATGTTGAGTAAAATGTTTCTCTTTTTTTATGCTTTTGTAATGCTGATATGCGATGATATAAACATATGGTAGCTTTGAACTTTTGAACTCTTTGGGAAATGTTTGTAATTTCTTCTTATGTTGGAAAAACATGATGAATGTAAAGTGATAAGGAGATGAACTTGCCCCAATCCCAATTCCACACAACTAGTAAGATGTGAGGGCTCAACACCAAGAGTTAGGAAGGGCACAAGTTGTATGAGTTTAACTGAATGGAACGATGAGAGACAGACAAACCAGTAACAAAAACCAAACATAGACCTACACGCCTACCCTACTTAGAGCTACCACCAAGCTTAGAAGGCCACTTACTTTCCAGTTTATCTAGACTTAGTTTCATAAATGGCAACCTAGTTGACAAAATCTAGTTTTGAGGATTTGATCTCTTTGTAATTTGGATATTTGTTTTCTCTTGATAGAATTTGATTTCTGCTTCTAGCATACCAAGATTTGTTAATTTGTGTGAATGGACCCCCCACACCCTACCTCATGCCACTAGTAAGAAGCATGGGTTTTTTTATATAAAGCGAGTAAGGGCTCTTCTTTCCTTTCCCAACCTCACACCACCAGTAAGAGATGCGGGCTTCTCACTGAAGGTTTGTGGGGAAAATTAGTGTGTAAAATAAAATATTTTGTTTGCTTGGCACTTTTGATTTCATTTGATTTTAACATTTCTGATCTATGACTTTGGGATATCCTTTCTTTCAAAGAGATTTAAGAGGGATAGATGTGACACCAAGAAGCTTCTAGAATAGACCGTAGGTAAGGACAACTTCACCTAGTAGAAAGAAAGAGAAAAACCAAGTATCGAGGCCTTGGTATGGTTTTCCTTAATACTTGTCTGTCAAACTTGATGAGAAGATTTGAAAATACTTGATGATGTTTGAAGAGATGTGATTTGAATGCTTTTGCCAATACTTTCAGAAATTTGTAATAAATTGCTTAAGAGTAAGTTCCTGGACTACCATTTTTACGAAATGAGTGGACAGAATGAAACAACTAAATGACTAATGCAATGTAGGTAGCTATAATGTACAAGTGGTGATTCTGATTTCTTATGCGTAAAAACATTTAAGATGTAAGGAATTGACAGTTTCACTGAATTCCTCACCTTCTAGTGTGCACAAAAGATACGCACCATTTCCGTAGTCCTTCATGACTCGGTATGGGCCCAACCACTTGGGCTGGAACTTCCTTCCTTCATTGGTTTTCTTATCGATTCGGTTATCTAGCCCTAGAAATAGATCTCCCTCATATATTTCTCACTCATGGAATTTTTTGTTATACTGCTGGCACATCCGGTCAAAGATAGACTTTGTGCCATTGTTTGACATTTAGCCTTTCTTGTCAAGGCTTTCCAGGTTGAGAGATGCATACCTCCCTATAAGATTCTTCATCCAAAATCCCTTGTAATGAGATGCGGAGACTAGGTATTTCAACCTCAAGCGGGAGAACTGCTTCTACCCTAAATACTAGCGAGAAAGGGGTTGCTCCTGTTGGTGTTCTTATTGAGGTTCGATGGGCCCACAAGGCCGGATATAGTTTTAAATGCCAATCTCACTTGTTCTCCTTGACCATTTTGAGGAGAATAGCTTTTAACGTTTTGTTTGTCACTTTGGCCTGCCCATTGGCTTGAGGGTAGTAAAGAGAGGCCATGTGATGGTTTATCTTGAATTTTCTACATAACTCACGGAATTCGTCATTTTTAAAGGACGTGCCATTATATGAGATAATGACTTGTGGGACACCATACCTGTAAATGATTTGATTCAGAATGAATTTGGCAATTATCGAACCTAGTATGGTGGTGAGAGGCATGGCCTCCACCCATTTGGTAAAATATTCCATGGCTATAATTATAAAATTATGGCCATCGGTTGATGAGGGATAGAATTTCCCTATCAAGTCAAGACCCCACATGAAGAAGGGCCACATGGTCGCTATTGGCTGCAGGGATTACGCTGGCATGTGAATCTCATGAGAGAATTCTTGGCATTTGTGGCACTTACGTATAAATTCCACTGCATCATGCTTGAGAGTGGGCCAAAAGTAGCCCATCCGATGTATTTTGTGAGTAGTGGTGTGACCACCGAAGTGGCCTCCACATATCCCATTGTGGGATTCATGAAGAATTTTTTGGATTCTTCTGTGTCAACACATCTTAGAAGCATGCCGTCGAAGGCTTTACAATAGAGTACCTATTCTAAAACAACATATTTAGCGGTAATAATTCATAACCACCTTCTTTTTTGTGATGTGGCACCTTCTGGGTATGTGTGGTCTATGATGAAATTGATGATATCAATATACTAGGGACATGTAGAGATGGGAGGCCTAGTTTCGATGAAGTATATACACTCATCAGGAAAGTCTAGATTTACCAGATTGCCTCCATCTAGTGGATTTTTAGCTAGCCAATCTGTAATGATTTGTCCCTTAATGGATTTTTGGTTTACGAATGTCAACTCAAATTCGCCCATTAAGGTTATGAAATGCCCGACATTTTTAGATAAAGACCCTTGCGTAAGGAATGTTCATAGATGATTTGTTTTTACAATGACCCTTGTTTCTTGGTATAACATGTAATGTCTTAAAGATTTTGTTGCAAAGACTATGGCAAGGCATTCTCTCTTTGCCTATGTGTAATGTGTTTCATAATCAAGCAACGTTCGGCTAATGAAATAGATGACACATTCTCACTTATCATTGTCTTCTTGGGCCAGCATGCAGGCTAGCGAGACATGAGTGGCTCATGAGTATATGATTAAAGGACGGTTTGATTCGGGAGGCATTAGCGTGGGTGGAGACAACAAGAAGTGTTTAATTGCTTCGAAGGCCTCGTTGCATTCTTCAGTCCAATTAATGCTATAATCTTTATTTAATAGATTGTTGATTGGATGAATGGAAAACTTAAATCTAGGATGAACCTTCGGATTGCACCGAGTTTCCCAAGAAATGACCTAATTCTAGACTTGTCTGATGGTGGGATCATTTCAAGAATAGCCCGTATTTTGGCTAGATCAACATCAATCCCTTGTGAAGATATAATGTAGCCCATAAGTTTACCTCCTGTCAAACCAAACTAACACCTCTCTAGGTTTAATGTGACACCATATTCAATTAGTCGTGAGAGGATGATCCGAGAGCACTTACAGATGATCACAAATGCGCTTCTTGTCCTTGACCAACAAGCCATCCACATAGGATTCCATAATTTTATGCATAAGATCATGGAATATATATGTCATTTCATATTGATATGTAGTGTTGGCATTCTTAATACCAAATGGAATGACAGTGTAGCAATATGTTCCCTAGGGGTTTATGAATGTATTTTTGGCTCGATCCTATTTAGATATTTTAATCTAATTATACCCTGAGAACCCATCCATGAGGGACATCAATTCAAATCAAGTTTTTGCATCAATGATAACGTCAATGGATGGTAATGGGAAGTCATCCTTGGGAAAAGCTTTGTTAATATCCCAAAAATCTATGCAAATTCATATCTTCCCATTCTTTTTTAGGACAGGGACAATATTAGATACCCATTGTGAATATACAATGGGCTTGATGAATCCCACTTGGAGAAGTTTTATTACTTCCTCTTTTACCATGAGAGCCACTTTTGGCTTCATTGGTCTTGACTTTTGTTAAATTGGCTCCGCATCCGGTTTAGTGACAATATTATGTACTCGACATGTGGTGCAATGCCCGTCATTTCTTTATAGTTAAATGTGAAAGCCTTTTGATGTTATTTGAGGATTTGGGTGTGTATTTCTATCTCCTCCAGAGTTAACGAGGATCCCAACTTCAAAATTCTTGGTTCTTCCTCCATTCCAATGTTTATGTCAATGGTTTCTTCTATTAAAGAAGCATTACCTTCTTCAAATTTAGGTGGGGCTGGAGGTAGTTCCAAGATTTCTCCATTTTCTATCTTGTAGATATTGAGATCCTTCTGTGGAGGAGACTCTACCATGGGATTTCCAAAATAGGAAGAGGAATGTGGTATTAGGGAAAGATCAACTATATGGTGAGCAAGGTGTAGCTCCGCATAGGCGTTTAGATATTTGAGAGTGACTCTATCATTGTCAAAGTGATCCATGATAGAAAAATCATCCTCAGCTTCTCCATGAGTCAGGAGTGAGTTTGTTGATATTTTATGCACTAATGGTTTGGTATAAAGTGATACCATGAAATTTGTATCTTCTAACCCGCTGTTTGGAGTGAAACGGGAAGCTGAGGTTGCTATCGAGTCTATGAGAAGGTTTTTCTCGTGGGATTGCTTGAATTGATATAAAGTTGAATCCCTTGCTTAGATCTAACACCACTATTTTGTATAGTTGTAAATGTTCAGCCCTAGTTTCATATACTTTAGATACTTGGTTTGCAACTACTTGCGAGTCTCCTAGCACTCTAATGTTATCGACGCCCATTCTTTTGGCTAGGATGAGGCCAAGGAGGAGAGCTTCATACTCAACCCCATTGTTTGTACATTCAAAGTTTAATTTAAAGGTGAAAGGCAGGATCTTTCCCTCGGGTGAAGTAAAGATCACTCCTGCCCCAGCTCCAAAGTGACATCTAGCTCCATCGAAGTGGAGCGTCTAATACTTGCTTGGAAAAATGGATGTTGGGATATCTGTTGTATCTATTTCCTTTGCTTCAGTTACTTCTACCATAAAAATTTCATCTGATGGAAGAGAAGCAATTCCTAGGGTGTGTCCCATACCCATAGAATCAAATGGTAGGAGAATAGGTAAGTCCTTCTCTAGCAACTCGACAATTTTTGCGGTAGTCCCTAGTGACACTATTTTTATAACATTGGTCTCATTTTTGAGTGCTGGAATGTCCTTGGCTAGATTTGTAATTTCTAATTCTGTGGTGGGTATCAACTCTTCTTTTGGTTTCGAATTAATTGGTTTGATGAGTTGATTTGTTGGGAGTTCAAACTCGGAGTGAACACCCGGTCTTTTCTTCAAATCAGCTAGGTGTATATCAAAGGGTTTTGGGTCACCTTGTGCCACAAATATTTTCCCTAAGTGTAGAAATATTATTTCTTGGAATAACATGGAAGGAATTGCCTTCATACAATGTATCCATGGCTTATCAAGGATCATATTATAGTTGGCTTCCCGATCTATAATATACAATTTTGTGAGGACCATCTTGGATCCTAAAGTGACTGGTAAAACTATGGTTCTAATTGAAGTTGCCTTGAGGCTATCATATCCTCTTAACATATTTTGTGTTGTGGAACAATTTGTCTCTCCATATCCTAAATTTTGAAGAAAAGTGAAGGGGACTATGTTAACTACTGCCCCATCATCAACCATTACACGTTTAACATAATTATTGTAAATCCATACTTGCAAATGTAAAGTTGGGTCGCCTCTTTGTGCAATCTCAGCATCTGTTGGCATTTTTCTTATATCAAATATAAATTCAGTATCCCTATCTAGCTGCCCCGGAGGATAAACGTCAAAGTCTACATGGTTTACTTGCATTTTCGGAGGAGGAGTGATGTTGATTAAATGACCAAGGCCTAATGCTTCTAGGAGGGAATCCTCGTGGTCGAGAGTTCTTTAATAAATCCAAGAAGGAGATGTGAGATAATTTTTTAGTTAAGTCATTAATTAAATCATAGGCGCCTATCGGTTTTACCAACATTTGTTGACTATTGTTTGGTTCCAATGGATAACTTGGAGTAGGTTGAGAAGAATAATCCCGTGTTTTTGTTATGGTTTCTATGGGTAGCTTGGTGCTTAATTCTACCAAACCAATAAAAGGAATGATAACCAAATTGTACCAAGCCAAGAACAAAGATGCTAATCAAACACCATGATCAATAAGATGAAAGTAATTCGCTAGAATATCTTTACACAAAACCTTTGCAAACAAATGAGTAGCAATATGATATATTATTATGGAACTCAATGAAATAAAATGAGAATGGTCCTTGCTTATATAGGTAAGGAATAATAATCTAAGAACCATTCAAGGTCATAGATCAAGCCATAAATCATGGAAATAACTAGTCATCAAAGAACTAGTCAAGTCCATAGATTTATGAGATAACTAGACATCAAGGATCTAATCAATACCATAGCTCTAAGAAAGAACTAGTCAATACCATAGATCAAGGAAAGAACTATACCTAACAACTAGATAATATCTCTTAATATCTAAATAAATAAAAAGAAATATCCACACACATAAGTGGGTGAGGATAAATACAATAAAGGTAAATAATGTACCTAGGTGAACATGAGCTAAGGTAAATACCTACTCTAACAACCCCCTCAAGTGAAGCTAGGGGCCAAAATAGAAGTGGCATGTCCATAATATGAGTCCTAGAAACTAGGCCTGATGAGGTACTCATGTACAATATATCCATGAAGAAATCTCAAACCAAAAGAATCTTGCTATAAGGAAAGAGAAGAAGAAGAAGGAAGATGTTCTCACGAACACCCCCAAGAACAACTTCAAAAACCCCAAGAATTCCACGCAACTAAAGGTAGTGAGGTGATGCAAAAGGCTTCGTAAAGATGTCTGCAACCTGTTGCTGAGTCGGAAGGTACTCTAAGCAAAGAACTCCATCCTAAATGTGTTTCCGAATGAAGTGAATGTGTATCTCGATATGTTGGGTCCGCTGGTGCTCAACTCAAGTTGCAAGAAATGTGAATTGCACTTTGGTCATTCACACCAAAGTACAATCGGTGAATCCTATGGGAATCTAAACTCACAATAATCGGTGAAGCTAAAGAATCTGTGACTTGTCAGTAATCGCTGCCCCGTACTTTGCCTCTGAAGATGAAAGTGCAATAGTTTGTTACTTTTTGCATGCCCAAGCAACTAGAGAAGAACCAAGACAAAAAATATAGCCATAAGTGGAACACCTATCATCAATAGAACCTGCCAAATCTGAATTTGTATACCCAACCAACTGAGTAGAACCCCTAGTGTAGTGTAGGCCAAAGTGGGAAGTACCCTGTAAATAGCACAAAATTCTTTTAGCATCCTTCCGATGACTACTATGAGGATAATGTGCAAACCGAGATACAAGCCCTACTACAAATGAAATATTAGGGCAAGAATGGGTCAAGTACATGAGACTCCCAACCAACTACCTATATAATGTAGGATCACAAAGTGGTGTGGTACATGTGGAAGTAAGAGTAACCCCAGATTGAAAAGGAGATGGACTTGGCTTGTAATCAGCCATATCAAAGTGCTGAAGAAGATCATGGGTGTACTTTTGCTGACTCAAATGAATCCTTGAATCTATCTGAGAAATCATAAACCAAGGAAATAATGCAATAGCCCAAGATCTGTCATGTCAAACTATGTAGAAAGAGCCCTCTGAATACTCTAAATGTGGGAAGAAGAGCTCTAGTAAGTAACATGATCATCAACATACAAGACAAGTATCACAATATCCTCACCGACATGCTGGAGATACACTATATGATCAGAGTGGCAATGAACAAAACTAGTAGATAGAAGAAAAGAATCCATCTTCTCATACCAAGCCCGAGGGGCTTGTTTGAGACCGTAGAGAGACCTTCGAGCCGATAAACAAGAGAAGAATCCTAAAAAATCCAGCCGGCTACTCCATATATATTTCCTCTTGTAGATCTCCATGTAAGAAGGCACTCTTCACATCCATCTGGTATACGGGCCACCCCTGTGATGCAGCAATAGCAAGTACAAGGTGTACAGAATCCATCTTGGCAATGGGTGCAAAAGTCTTAGAGTAATCAATACCTTTGACTTGTGAAAAACCTTTGCAACAAGATGAGCCTTATACTTGTCAATGGACCCATCAGCTACGTATTTGGTTCGGTATACCCACTTACACCTAACCATCTTTCTTTCTTTAGGAAGAGATACCAAATCCCAAGTATGATTCTTCATCAAAGAAGAATACTCAACTTGCCATCACATCATCCCACTCCTGTATCCCATGAGCCTTTGAAAAAGACTATGGATCCTCATAAACTACCTGACACAAAAAGTACAGAACCTGTAGAATGTGTGTGATGATGCCTAGTGGGTGGAAGATCCTCTATGAAAGGTGTTGCCTCAGAAATTGTAGTACGAGCCCACTTAGGCATAGTGACAACATCAGTGGGAATAGGATCCTCAATGGCATCTATAACCTCCTCATCAATCTCCTCAAAGAAAGGATCCTCAAGATGAGATGAAGAAGAAGAAGGAATGGAAGAAGATGAAGAATCATGAGGAGTGAAACACTCATCAAACTAAACATGTGTTCGAAAAAGAACATCATGTGTATCAGGATCTAAAAGATGATAAGCTCTCATGTCCTCACAATACCCTACAAAGATCAAGGGTTTACTCTTCTTATCCAAAGCTTTCCTTTTCTTCTTTGGCACAAAGGCCCAAGCATGGCTCCCAAAGACTCAAAAAAATGAGACATCTAGCTTAGTGTTGGACCAAGCTTCCTCTGGAGTCAAATGCTCAAGTGCTCTATGTGGTGTGTGATTCTAAATATAGTTAGCACAATTAACTACTTCTGCCTAATAGATAGGAGGTATATCTCTAGAATGCATCATACAATTAGCCATTTCCTTCAAAGTTCTATTCTTCCTTTCTGCTAAGCCATTCTATTGTGGAGTATGAGGAACAGAATGCTGGTGAATAATGCCTTGAGTTGCCAAAAATTTAGAAAAATCGTCGCTGAAGTACTCCCCCCCATTATCAATACGAAGGTTCTTTATGCAACTAGAAGATTGTTTCTC
The DNA here is from genome assembly GCA_018340775.1 of Taxus wallichiana var. yunnanensis. Taxonomy (NCBI): domain Eukaryota; kingdom Viridiplantae; phylum Streptophyta; class Pinopsida; order Cupressales; family Taxaceae; genus Taxus; species Taxus wallichiana. The sequence continues at coordinate 553,226,215 of CM031244.1, read as the reverse complement.
GACCAAAGCCTTGAAGAATTTGAAGTGTGAAAAAAAATCACTTTTGTACTTGAGAAAATAAACCCAAGTACGCCTCGAGAAATTATCAATAAACGTAAGTGCATACTTAGCTCCATTGAAAGAGGGGGTAGGAAAAACCATCAAGTCACTATGCACAAGCTCAAGTGGTGAAGAAACTCTCTTAGACAAATTCTTAGGAAATGGATCTTGGTGTTGTTTCCCTAATGCACAACCAGAGCAAACTCCCTCAAGACTAGAAACTCTAGGAAGACCATCTACCATACCATGAGTGCTCAACTCCAAATATTTGTAATTAAGATGTCCAAATCTTTCATGCCAAAGCTTACTCTCTAAATCTGCATGAGAAACCAATCCTATCCCTATAGAGGAAGTGTCATCAAAACCCTCAAAGTGATATAGTCTAGAACTATGATCAACAATACCCTGAGCAACAAGTGAATTTGGCTCCAACAAAGTTCATACTTTTGCCCCATGTGGTGTAAAAGTCATTGTTTTCCCTTGACCAAAATGACAAATTTGATACATAGAAAGAAAATTTGTAGTGATGTTAGGAACATATAGTGCATCTTGGATACTACCACCATCAAGTTGTATATCACATTTTCCTTTAACAGAAAGAAAGGAAGAATCTCCAACCTCAATTTTGGAAGTAGAACTCAAACCTAGAGAAACAAAAGACTCCTTAGAAGAAGTCATGTGATGAGAAGCACCAGAATCTATAACCCAACTATCTGCAAGTGGTGATTGAGATCTCCCAACAACATTAAGTGCTTTGCCATGCTGATTAGGAGGTGGAGTAGAGATAGAAATTTTGTGTTTCTTGATTGCATCCTCTAAGGCTTGCATTCACTTATAACACCTATGTTCTTCATGATTACTACCCCCACAAAAAGAGCATGAATGGCTAGACTTATTCTTGGATTTAGAAGACTCCTTGGGTTTTGAGTTGTTTTCTTTGGGTTTAGGAGCATTTTGAGATGGAGAAGGGGTGGATTTGGTTTTACTGTTTAGTTTTCCCTTGCCCTTAGGATTAGATGCAACTAATGCCTTTTGAGAGATGGAAGACTCAAGGTGAGACAATTTGGATTCTTCCCTAGTAAGTCTTTCACAAAATGTTTCTAAGTCAGGCATCCATGCTCCATGCTAGAAAAAGGTAGAATAAAATATTTGAAATGGTCCTCTCAACTTGGATAGAATCAAGTAAACACACTCTTCATCTTTCTTATCTCTTCCACTCCCCTTCAACTATGTCAACAAATGCTTGAACTTGGTAAGATAGTCTATAATTGTTGGAAAATCTTCAAGATTAAGAGAGGTGATCTCAATTTCAAGTTGCATGGCTCTCATATGATCCACCTTACCAAATAAATCCTCCAATTTCTCCCATATTTTGAAAGGAGAGTCACATTTTTCCAAATGAAACAAAAGACTATCACTTACATAAGTTCCTATCAAACCCATACACTCATCAAATTTGCACTGTACTAAAATTTTTCATATTCTCTAGTGAATACTGGTTGTTCTGAAGAAGTTAAAGCCCATAATCCTTTCCGCTTAATTATTGTTTCCATTCTTGGTTTCCATGTGTGGTAATTATGTGTTGTTAATGGCTCAACATGATCTAATGTAGAAGTAGATGCCATTCTAAAAAAATCACCAAAATAAATGCAAGAACCAAGCAATGCAACAAGACCCCCAAGCAATGCACCAAGAGCCCCCAAGTTTTGGCACTTTATAATGAGTGCGTGTTATAATATGGCACTTTATAATTATAGTGCAATTCTCAAAATAAATATTTCCAATGGAAAGAACACGGAAAAACAAGTGCTTTTGCAAAAAATGGCACTCAAAACCGAGTTACCGATCAAAATTTACAAGCTTTTCAATATTATGCTCTACTATTTATTTTAGTTGCCACTAAAATAGAATAAAATGCTCTTGCTTTCACCACACAAATAAAATGAAATGGGGCTGGAGTTAAGAACCTACTAGTAGGAATCACAAGCTTAAGCCCTCATACGACCATACCATATGACCAAGGGCTAAGGATTTTATGGGTTTATGCTCCACTTACTATTCTCGCTACTCTTCTTCGGTAAAAATACTATTTTTGGACTATGTGGACAGTGACATGTGCTTTCTAAAAATAGCAAGATACACACTTTCCCGAAATAGCAAAATCCGATCTCGGTCGTCCTGGTACCCTGCCAAAAGAGGAAAGTTTTGTCCTTCCGAAAATGTCTTCTACACACGTAACCTAAGAATAATATGCAGCAATAGAAAAATGCCCTGCATAGATCTCGAATCAAACAACAAAACCCAAAAAAAAATTCTGCACTTTTTCCTAGCTGACGCGAATCCCGAGGCAAACAATGGCCTTCCTTTGCAACAAGAAAAAAACCAAAAAAATGACTGCCTCCAGAAATGGTCAACTTTACAGTCGATCTTAGGTTTTTCCACCTTCCAGATCCAATGGAATACTTTGTTTTGCATAAAAATGCATGCATCAACAAAATACAGACAAATTCTGAATATATGAATATAGAAAAAAAAAGTTTACAAAGCAAAACTTACAGACGAATGTCAACAGCAATCTCCTACTCTGATACCATAAAAGGAATGATAACCAGATCATACCAAGCCAAGAACACAGATGCTAATCAAACACCATGATCAATAAGATGAAAGCAATTCTCCATAATAACTTTACACAAAACCTTTGTAAAAAAATGAGCAACAATATCATATATTATTATGGAACTCAATGAAATACAATGAGAATGGGCCTTGCTTATATAGGCAAGGAATAACAATCTAAGAACCATTCAAGGTCGTAGATCAAGCCATAAATCATGGAAAGAACTAGTCAAGTCCATAGATTTATGAGAGAACTAGACATCAAGGATCTAGTTAATAGCATAGATCAAGGAAAGAACTATACCTAACAACTAGATAATATCTCCTAATATCTAAATAAATAAAAAGAAATATCCACACACATAAGTGGATGAGGATAAATATAATAAAGGTAAATAATGTACCTAGGTGAACATGAGCTAAGGTAAATACCTACTCTAACAACCAACTATCTTAGTTTGGGGTCAAGTTCTTAGTTGGGGTGCAACTGGTGGATTTAATGAAGTTGAAGCCTCATGATCATTGTTTCATGTTACAACACCCTTGTTTTTTTCGTTATGATCTAGTCCAAAGTTATTGTTAGAATGGTTTGGGAGTGGATCATTAAAGATCTTGAGGGGTGCATTTTGAGGGGAAATTGCCCCTGTATAAGTGTTTGGCGTGGGTACTACAGAATTTGCTAAAAACATATCTATAAAGAGTTGTTTTTGATCTTCTAGCAAATGCTACATGAATTTATTGTATTCACGACAAGTCCTAGTATCGTGGCCTTGAATCTTGTGGAAGCCACAATATAAATTGGGATTATAATTTTGAGGTTGTTGATTTAAAACTCTGTTGTGGCCCAAAATTTTGATAAGGTTGTTGGTTGTTAGAGTTAAAATTTTGAGGTTGTTGCCTTTGGTTTTGACTCTGATATCTGGTTGGGTTTCAATTTGGACCTTGTGTTTGGATTTTTTGTCGTTTTTGTTGTTGTCATGGTGGACGATTAAAATCCACCGTGTTGATTGTTGGAGTAAAATTGTTATTTCGTTGATTATTAATAGGTGGCAAAATGTTTACAACATTTTCCCTTTTAACTTGGTCAGTTACTCCATCTGTTGTAACTCCATGGTTCTTGTTAAGGATCTTAGGTCCTTGATTAGTGTTCCTAGTATTAGGATAGGCCACGGTGTTTTGATTGGGAGTGGTTAATTTCCCATTTGTTCCATATGTCTTATGACCACTATCTATCACTGCTTGGTCGATTCGGAGAGCACTCTCGAGTACTTCATCATAAGTTCTTAGTGGGAACTTCTGGAATTCTTCCTTTATCTCTCTATTGAGAGAATTAAGGAATAAATTGCATAGTTCCATTTGATCCATGTTTGGAGCACTCGCTGATGAGTAGAGAACCGTACGCCATCTTTGGATAAAATGAGCAGCAGATTCATTATGTTCTTGTTTAATATGCAAGAATTCCCTGATTCATGTTCTTAATAATTTGTTCATGTCAAAAGCTTTGATGAACTCTGACATGAGTTGTTTAAATGAGTGTATCGAGGCTTCAGGTATTCTGTAATACCAATCAAGGGCAATACCCTCTAAGGTCTTAGGGAATATCTTAGCAACAACCCCGTCCCAAGGGAGTAACTCCCGTATGGTTGTGGCATAGGCCTTAATGTGTGCATTTGGATCACCTTCCCCTTTGTATTTGGGTAAATCGGGAAGAGGTCTTGGAAGCATAACACCTTGTATGGTGAAGTCTAGGGTATCTTTTAAATATTTTGAATAAGTCCTCATCACGAGGCCTCAACCATCGATGGTGTTTCTTTGAGGGGGTGATGGTGGCATGGGTTGTTGATATGGCATAGCATATGCATTTGTAGGGACATAAGGGAATCCCTATGGTTGAACGAACATCCCAAGAGAAGAGAACATGTCCCCTTGTGGTGACTTTGAATAAATGTTTAAGTAAGGAGGAGCATTGTTTTAGTATGGGTTGTTTGGTGCCAAGCCGGGAGGTGTCATGTTTTCAACTGGAGCGGCATTTGAAAATGTAGTCCTAGTTGGTGTTTGTTATGGGTAACTATAAGGATTTTGAGGAGGCATGCCTAATGTGCATGTTCCTGTAAGGAGGTCAACCTGAATGGGATGATGCAGAGGGTTGGGTATTCCTACTTGCCCCAAATATGAATTTTGGTTTTCTTGAGCAAGTTCCAACCCTCTAACCTTTTCAACTAAGGTTGAAATGACCTCTATTGGTGAAGACACAGTGCTTTTCCTTAATGATGTTTGTTTTACACCTTGAGGTTGTAAACGGGTGTGATACCTGTTATGAACTGATCGTTACCTCGCCAATATTCACTGAGGGTATTTCCCATAGGTGGAGGAATGGGGGTGTTTTCTTGGAATAGGGTATCAGATTGTATTTGTAAACTCCCTATAGGTGGATACATGTTTTGGAAACGTTGTTCACTTTTAGCATAGCGTGCTAAGTACTCCTCATCCAAAAAGGAGTGGATCTGACTGTCTACTAATCTGTGGTCTAAACAAGACCTGAGGAGATGAAGTGGATTCTCCAATAAATGTCATATTATTAGAGCCTGATGGCTTTGGCTGTTGTGTTTGTGCAAGCTAATCAAACTCCTCAATTCGAACAAAGAACTAGAACTAGTTCTGTGAGGGGGAGTTTGAGATGACAAGTAATTACTTGAATAGTTATCAGCCCATGCAGAAAGCGAGGGTGATGGTTGTCTATTTGTTTGACTATAGTTTACTTCGAGACCTGAGAGAGGTCTACCATATGCATCGTATCCTCGACATATTCGGGGTATATGAATACCCGCAGAATAATGGGAAAGAGAAAAGGTGGATGAAAGAAATGAAAATTAAAAGAGGAAGAATTGTTTGTTCATGTCGGGTTCACCAATTTTGTACAATGGAAAAGTGACATGCGAGCATGGGAATCTACAAGTACCTCTTCCTCATACCCAACCTCCCGAGGTCATGCCAAGATAGCCGGTGAATGTTGAATATGAATACATATAGACAAGCTAATCAGGTAATCTTATGTCCTCAATACGTAATAATGGAATCTGTGAATCTAAGGCAAAGAAGGCCCTCCTAACCTGAATTGGTGTAATGGATCATTCGGATATAATGGTTGTTCAAAGGCTCCAATCAATGTCAAGCTCTGTCGAGATCCTGTTTCTTGGTTTTTGTATACATGGGAAGTGGCCTGTGGGAGCTTTGTATATATCTCCAGACAAGGTCATGAAAAATAGTGGTAGGAGGCTTAGTGAATTCGTAGTGAACTATGGGAGGTTTTCCGGTCTAGCCTAGAAAATATAAGATTGATTGGCTTCTATATTTAATACGGAGAATTGTGTTATAATATCCGGTGGGAGTGGTGAGGATCTAAATACCAGCGTTCATAATCCGGTGTCAATACTTAATTTATTTGTAGGCCCATTGGGTCATGGGGACTTGGCGATCACAATCGTGAGTTCATAGTTGTTGTGGACCTGTTATGGTCATGTGACGAATCAATCCCTTCTTCCAACTATCCAATAATCATACACCTTTTCAGCTTCTATGTTTAGAACTAGAAGTTGTATAATTTTCTCAGAATACCTTACAGGTGTTCTGGCAACTTGAATGCGTAAGCTAGTACCTATGTCAACGAGGAGATCTCCTACGTCAGGTTGTGGAACTAAAGGATTACAACCAAATGCTTGTTCTCTTTCGAGCCCTTGTATGGTCATTCGGGTATTTTATCAAGGCAATCTATAGTTAGGATGGTTTGAACCAAATGTGTAAGCTTTGTCCTCTTCAATATTTAACCCTCTCAGTTGTTCACTAATTGCTTACAGGTTTGTCGTTGCTCAAAGGACTTGTATCCTAAGGTCTTGATCTATATTAGCTAATGTTGTGGGTAGATTTAGTTGAGGCACTATGGGTTTAAATATATATTTTCTAAGCTCCTTAGGTCATGTGATTATCATACAAAATGATTCAACTTTTAACTAAAATGAATAAACTGATTATGAAAGGAGTATCTCAGTATTATGCAAGAATTCTTCTATTTTTTATTTTTGATGATGTACTTTAATGAAATTAAAGAGCATATATTGCAGTATATTAAGATAAAATGAAGAACTAATATAGCAACAAAATTTAAAACAAACAAAGTAGCCTGGTGTGGTTATTTGCATGTGTAATTATGATTTTATCTTAAATATCTAAGCAACTAATTACTTTGAATTTGAAATACTCTCAATCCTACCTCAGAAGTGAGGAATGAATCACAGTTTCTTAGAAACTATCAATCCCCATAGCTTCCCTGGTGATATCGAGAGAAAAATTTTAATTGAAATAAAATAATTCACTACTCTATTTGATACGTTGTAACTAGAACTTTGATAGCTCAAACCTAGCATTTATAGAACAGTGGTAAATCTAGTTGTGTGTGATTTCATCCCCTTAGTGTGATGTCCTCATTCCTTTGTGTCCTCATGAATCCATAAAAGCATGTATATGATAGTATCAATAGAATATGGTATTCGAAAAATGGCAACTTTGGATATAGACCGAATACAATGTGAGTAGGAGAGGGATAACATAAGTGAACAGAGCTTGACTATGTAATTCCTAGCGGGATTTATTGTGGGAATACAACACAAGTGTGCCAAGAGTTTTAGAATCTATCCTTGTGAAAAAAAAACCTATAACTTTAATGGATTCTAATCTAGAAATGAAACTATTCTATGCTAAGCTGACTTACATGGCACAACAATGAAGCAAGAGTGAAACAAGAAGATCGAATGACCTCTAAAAGACCAATAATGGAGGCAAAACATGAAATTGATAGAATTCTAAGCAAGAAATTCAAAGAATGAATAAGAGAATTGAGAAGGTGAGGGGCCATTTGTTTGAAAACAAGTTGGCTATTTATAACAAATGCAATTACCAGAGGGTAACTCCCAATTGAACTCTTTTACTATAAAAAAAGGAAAACACTATTACCAGGGAACCAAAAACATTAATGCAAGCTAAAGTGGTTGAAAAAAGTGCCTAAAATTAAAGATTTACATTTGACACGATCATCGGAAGAATATGGAAAATGCATACAAGACCGCCCTCCTATGCAAGGTAAGCGATTACGAGACCGCCACCCTATCTTGGGTGGTGGTCACGGAACCACTACCTGCAAGGCGGCGGTTTCATCACTAAAGACATGAAATGAAAGAAAAGAAGGGGCAGAGGGAAAAACAAAGCATGTGGAGGCCAAGTGGGGCATGCGGGATACAAACGTATACTTGGCGAGCCTTTCTGGATTCCAAACACCTTACAAGGAGACCTATATCATCATTGGGGCATGTGTAACATCGTTCTAGTGGTGCAATACCCTATAATTTTGGGTACGTATAATGCCCTTCTGCTCCTCACGTGTACGTGAGTATATCAAAATGTCATCTAAGAAGATGAGCACAAAGTGATCTAAAAGGTCTTGAATACCCCATTCATCAAACTCATAAACACTGCAGGGGCATTCGTCAAACCAAAAGGCACCACTATGAACTCATAGTGCCCATATCTCATGCGGAAGGTAGTCTTATGAATGTCCACCTCTGAAATCCTCAACTGATGGTAGCCTGACTTGAGATCAATCTTAGAGAACACCGTGGCTCCCTTCATCTGATCAAACAAGTCATCAATACGAGGAAGAGGATAACGATTCTTGATCATTACCTTGTTCAACTGGCGGTAATCAATACACAACCGCAAGGATCCATCCTTCTTCTTCACAAAGATCACTAGTGCACCCCAAGGGGATACACTAGGATGGATAAGGCCCTTCTCCAAAAGGCCCTCAAGCTGCAACTTGAGCTCACAGAGATCTTGGATGGTCATCTCGATAAGGTGCTCATGATATAGGCTCTACTCATGGAGGTAGATCTATATGAAAATCAATCTCAAGTGGGGGTGGCATCCTCGTAGCTCCCCGGAAAAAATTGGATGATCATTAAGTGATGGTCCACTAGATCCATCCTCCGATCTCACACCACCATAACAACATACATCTAACAACCCCATCATACACACTGCTTTAAGCTGCATAAAGCAAAGATGGTGTGAATAGAAATGGGTCTCCTGACCCCTGAGATCACCGACTCAACTCCTAAATCATTTATACAAGCTATAGTCTTGTGATAACAATCCATCCTAGATATGTGTGTACATAACCAATCCATACCTAAGATGAATCCATATGAGCCCAAAGGAAGAATACGGAGATCTGAGGTAGTGGTGAAAGGTCCAAAATCCACTACACACTCCTTAACAAAGGAGTCCATAGAGATCTTGGCTCCAGAATCCATCTCAACATCCCAACTATGACCCTACCTAACTACCACCAGCCTGCATCACTCTACTAAATATGGTGAAATGAAAGAATCGATGAACCAGAGGCAAACAATACAGAGGTAGGAATACCACCAACGCTACTGTGGTCTCAATGACTATGCTCGGTGCTCTACCCGGTGGTTCTCAACCACTGCATAAATCATGTGACTGTGTCCCATGTCACCAACTATCATCTCTGAAACCTATGATTTACCCTTGCTAGGGTTCTCGAGGGAAATCTCTCTAGAAATGTCCAAAGAACTCCACATCTGAAGCAACCACTTGATCCTCTCCAAGGAGTAGGACCTCTAGCAGTGCCCTAAAAGCTTGTGGTGTGGATCCTCGATGATCCAACAGTCCTCTGCAGCCTCTACCGGTGAGCTACCACTAACCGAGCTCTAGGTCCACCATGTGTCCTGATGGGACCCCTGTGAGGAGGCCCCATACTCTGACCTCTCTATGCATCAGCTCTCTGTGGATGTCTATAAGGTGGAGGGGACTACTGTTGTTGCTGTGGTTGTGGCTTAAAGGATGACTGTGAGGAATGTTGACCACCATGAGGAGGAGGTACTGAACCTCTTGATCTACCATCCTCGCATCTACCGAATGCGAGATCCTAACTCGCCTCTAGCCTACTGGGTTTTACCCTGAGTCTCCTCTGCAATATAGGCCTTCTCGACATCCTCAACTAAATTCTATGGATACTGAATCCACACTGCACCTCCAATATCCAAATTCAGGCCCGATGAACCTGTGAATCCACACCTACTCATTCTCGCATATACTCTACATACTAGATTAGATCCAAAACCTACTCTCATACTGCCATCGAAAGAAAATCCTATCGAAGGTCATAGAACTCGTCGATCCTCTCTAGATGAACCTCCTTGATAGATACCTACTACCGAATATCTCCTCAAACATCTCCTAGGTCACTATCTCTAAATCTACATGGAGCTTCTACTCCTTTGTCCTCCACCACACTCCTGCTCCATCCCTCAAGAGATGGATTGTAACATGAGCTTTCATGTTGCTAGAACAAGGACAAAGCTTGAAGCAACCACTCAATCTCACTAGCCGTGCTTCTTCCTAAAATCCACCTATATCACCTAAGTAATGTGAGGGCCAAAGCTTTAGGATCTCCCGATGTGATCTCTTGTTTTTGTCTATCGGCCTCTAGGTCTCCTTGTGCGCTCATCCCTATGCCTAGGGCTCCGAGACCTCTCTTTATGCTCTGGAACTCTGTCACCCTATCTCCTAGGTGGTGACTCTACTCTAATTGACTCTACATGGGAGTTATCTCCTTTACGCTCCTCGCCGAGTCAAGGAGATACTTGACCCTCTATAGAATGGGCTCTATCATGACAATTTGCATGTTCTCCACCTAATCCTCCGCGTGAGAGCGGCATTAACATCCCGAAGGGTCTCGTAGAATATGAGGTAATATGGCTGCTACACCCGATCCGGTGGTGGTGGTGGTAGTGGTGGTGAGTGTGAGTCCCTATGAAAGTTCCTCTCGCTCCGTCTCGAGCCTCCTACACGAGACAAAGTGAGATTTAGTTCATTTTGTTAAGTTTATACAACTTCCATGTTTACTAAAATATACAATTTCTTGCTAAGTTGTTTTCTAATTTTTACAAGTGTACTAGGTTTAAGTTTTCATGTCTCAAGTTTTCTAGTGTGCCCAATGGTCCAAGATTTTGAACCACTGCTCTGATACCAAACTATAATGCTCGTTTAAACAACCACTTGAGACCCAAGAAACAACCTAGGGTTAACTAGAAAAATTATGGGATAATTTTTTTATTTAAAGTGTCCACAACCAGATTGTAAGACATCGCCACTAACAACTTCCGGAACAAGACCAACTTACTACAACATACGTTTTCCTTCATTAACTAATATCAAGTTCACAAGGTTCAAATTTTAGGGTTATATATTTTAGTTAGGTTCAGGGAGTAATTTACCCCATGCCTGCTCTCTAATAGGCTCAGAGATTCAACTAGATTTTTCTCCTACTTAACACTTCCAAAATTTTCCTAAACCATTCCCAATGGATAGGAAATTTTCTCACCTTTTCGGTGATATAAATAAGTCCTCCTAACTCCTTGTAGATCTCTAGGTATGGCCAGCAGAGTTCTAGGGTCAAATTTTCCCTTAGGGAAACACGTGTCAAGAGGAGGGAAAGTGCCTTGAACGGGTTGGCGGGTCGCGGGCGGCTTTTAGGAAATTTTTCCCATTGTGTGGGCTCAAAGTCTCAAAACATCCCGTGACTCTACTTGTCCTCTAGGGAACACGTGTCACCTCCCGATTGGTTGGGAGAAGTGACGGGCCGACGGAGCGGGTTGAGACTTTAAGTCTCTTTGCCAAAATTCACAAAGGGAACAAGTGGGTCCACGCCTCGCCAATGCCATGAGGTCACCACATTCACATGCTAGTTGAGTACAGGGAAAATGGGGCGAGTGTAAGAAATTAGCGCCATGCGCCCAAGGGTGAGGAAAAGGGGAAGAAAGGATGTGCGGTCCGCGTGCCCGAAAGAGGAGAATCCGAGGGTGGAAGGCGGAGTTGCAAACCAAGGGGAGAATTTAAGAAATTTTCCAAAGGCCAAAAATTGAAATAGCAAGGGGGTTCTGCCTCTAGCCACGCCACCCAAAAGTGTCACGTGGAACCTTCTCATTGGTTGTGGGCTATGGGGCCAAAATGGAAAATTTTCCCAAAATTCCAAAAAAGTTAATTTCAAAAAGAACCGCGCCCACGCTGTAGCCCCTAGAGGACACGTGGCAACCTCTGATTGGTTGCGGGATGACAGAGGAAAATTGAAACTTTTGCAAAAAATTTCAAAATGGATAAGGGTTCAAAACAAACCACACCTCCACCATAGCCGTTAGAGGACACGTGGCGCCTCTAATTCAATGGCCAGGGGCGACGGAGGAAAAGGAAAATTTTTTCCCAAGTCAAATTTTTCAAAAAAATTTTTAGTTCGGTCCACCCCACTGAGGTGCCATGTGGTAGGTCCCAATTGGTTGTGGGATGGTGGGGGCCGCGGACCTTTTTGGGAATTTTTTCCAAAGTTAAATTTTAAATTTTTCCAACAGTTAGATTTATTTATTTTTGAATGCCAATTTGAAGTAAAACTTCAAATGGCCATAACTTGAGCTAGAGATCTCGCTTTGGGAAAATGAGAACTTTTCATAAATATTTTGATGTCATCTTTACACAAGATTCATCAATTTTGGAAATTGATGAAGTTTGAGAGGTTAATTTTGAGAAAGCAACATGAAGAGTTTTAATTAGTGGACTCATGCAGCTTTTCAACTTCACAATTTGGTTAAATTAAATTTCCTCCTTCACTCAACATGTCGAACAAACATGGAGGATTGGTTTAGGGAGGGTTTAGAGTGTTTTAGGGAGATTTATTTTTCTAATCTATTCAAGTTTGAATTTTTCCAACAGTAGACAGAAAAATGATTGTGCAAGTTCCAAATTGGATTTTTATAAAGTTTGAAAGTTCTTTCTTAAATGTTATGGTAAATTTGAGTTCCTTAGGACTTACCAAGTCTGAATTTCAATGTTTCATATCTTGTTGCTTGGTGCAAGTTTGAACTTGCTCATTTTTATTAAAATATGAATTGCCAGAATGAAGTTTATAACAATGAACTACTTCTTTTAAATTTGTATATCAATTTTTTCATTTAAATGTGTGTATAGCTTCTAAATTAGTCCAATAAATTTTCTTGTTAAATCAACCATTCAATTCTAAGTTAAAGTGTAGTTCTGATTTCAATCCTAATATACATTTTAAGAGAAATCACAACATTGTCCTTCTTCATACACATTCTTCTTTTTCAAACAACAATCTCATTCTTTGACAACAAATCAATTCCAATACACAATACAATTTTGAAAACTAATGCAATCCTTTATTCATATTCCAATACAACTTTACAACTTATCACTTTTCCATTTGATTTCAATACAGTATATAAAATATACAACACTATTTCTTGTTCCTTTCCAAAACAGAAAAATGGAAGATAGTTCTTTACATTTCACCATTTAAGTTCAATCTTTCCTCTATCAATGCACATGGTTTCACATTACAAATATTATACAACTCATCCACTCAAGGTGGGAAGGGTTATAATGAACTTGCTCAAAAGAATGGGACTGTCAAACTATATATTCTTCTTGCTCCAAAATAACAGCATGCTAGTTCTCCATCTTTTCATCTTTGATCACAACAAGGAAGGGGGAAAGGCAACGCTCTCCACCCAACCAATACATCTAATAAGAACGGATAATCCATCCTTCCTCATTGGCACCCGAGCCCCAACCATATTGAAATAAGAGAATAAAATCAACACATGGCAACAATGGCTTCCACACCAACAAATAATATTCCTTCACATTCATAAAATAATAAGAAACACAGTCCAAACAAAAACAACAGTTCACAACTACATTTGGAATCATTCACACAAAACTTAGGCTTGATCAAGCAATCCAACGAAGAGCAAGAAACTATGGGGAACTACTTATGCCTCCCTATTTGGAATTGGGCATCCACCTACACTCATACCACTAATATCACATATACAACCCATAAACCTTATGCCTCCCAACCCCTCCTTATGTCCCCCAAGAGTAAGAAATGAAAGCTATTTCTTTTCTAGGTGGATCCCAAACCAAAGCTCCTCTCCACCATAAAATAGTTTCCATTGGCATTCCCTTATGCCCCCCATTTAAAATCCCCATAGCCTGCTCCCACACCATGTCTTAAGCAATCTACCCAACCAGCCACAAACACAACACATTCACCATTTCATACATGTATGCAAGAGAAAGAAAACATTCTAAAAAGACTAAAGTTCCTACCTCTCCATAATGGAGTTTGTTCCAAGATCCACAATCTTTCTAAATGTCAAAGTGCGGTCCAAAACCAGCAATGTCCAAGTATACAAAAAGGCTCCAACTCCTTCCACAACAAGCTCCCAAAACAGCAAGCAAAAAAATGCACCTCAAGAGGAATAAACAAAGTTTCAACAACCACAACTAAGCAAGGAGTTTTGATTTTAAAGTAGAGGAAGAGAAGAGGATGATGTGGATCCTTGTGGGATGCCACATCATTATTCCTCAACCCCAAGAGGAAAGTCAAAATCATGCACCTAAACACAATAAAAAAAAAATGACCCATACTCCAAAAGGACTGAATTAAAACCATGTAAGAGAAGTGCAATTAAAAATTACAAATAGTCATTTGAAAATGCATTTAAAAGGCCTAAATTCAACCTCTAAACGATAGATATGGTTGGTGAATCATTTTAAGAGGTGTGGGACAAGCTTAACTTGTCCCACAAGCCTCCAAATTTATCCTCCAAGGACAAATTCGAATTCCTAAGAGGATGAAGTGTCTTTCACTCCAAAATCTATCTTACATACTCTTACATATCCCTTACACCTTCTTACACATTTCTTACAAAATTTCTTACACACCCTTATAACATTACATTTAAGATCAACAACTTCATTAATTACATTCTTATGACATATTAAAATATTTATTTTAACACATGATTATTTACAAAATTAACACAACATATAACAACTAAAGAAGAGGGTAATACATCACAAAATAAACACATGCAACATTAATAAAGAAAACACATAAATAAATTACACAAACCCATGGTAACATATAATGGAAATCTCCCTAATGGAATTCCTATCAAAATACAACACACACACAATAGCTGCCATGGTGACCTTGTTGAATTCACCCGAAATTCAATATGGTTGGTCTCCAGTCCCCGTCATTGTTGTGATATTTTAACCTACAAAACACAAATACCTCCTTCGGCCTCGTGGCCATTTCAGAATATCCAAATGATATAAATATACTAACAAAACCATCTATTTATATGAATCGCAACAACATCAAGAAATTAACATTATCATTTTAAATTAATTAATCAACTATATCATCATCCACATATAAAAATGTCTCTAGTAACCATCATGCATAATAACTGAATCCAGATCAATAATAATCCATGATCTAACATCTAACCATCATACTAAAACAAAACATAATAGTGTCTATCATATGATCAACAGTATCAAGATCAATATCTAAAAGTGTCAAAGGGAAGTGGGCACTATAGGGTGGCATTACGAGACTTTTTTATTTTTACTTCTATGGAAAATAACTTTTCTATAAATCCATCTACTCCTTTTCTAAGAACCTTCTACATCTGATGAGAGCTAATAATATGTGGAGACTTAGCTACCATCTCATTCAATTGTATTGTCCTTCCATCTAAATGAAATCACATGAACAATTCTTGGAAATTCATCTCTATAGTACCTAAGGTTGTGAGCCATTGGACACCCAAAACAATATCTGCCCCTCCCGGAGAAATAGCAAACAAAGGTGAGTCTAACATGTATTCTCCCATGGAAAGCTTGATACTATGACACTTTCTTGTGCAATTGACTATACCACCATCCATAATCATAGCTTGCATTTCTAGAGTGGGTAAATAAAACAATTGAGGCGAAACTAAATTACTATTTATGAAGTTATGAGTACTCCCGAGTCAATTAACATCATCACCTTCTATTTTTAAGATAGCCAATAACCTTGAGTGTTTGAGGAGTACTAATACTGACAATGCATGGAAAGAAATTGTAGGTTGGTGATCCTATACTTCATCTTCTACTAGTTCCTCAGCCTCTCATATAATTTCAGCTTCCTCATCATTCTCATTACCTCCGTCAATATAGAACAACTTCTTCTTAGCACATTTGTGTCCCGGTCAATATTTGTTATCACAGCTAAAACCCTAATCCTTTTTCTCTCTTTTCTTCCATTTGTTGAGGATTCAAATCTAATTGGCCTAGAAAATGAAGGGGAAGAGATACTATGGTCTCTGTGTTAATGAAAGGAGGCCTCTTACTACGAAGAATTTTTCCTCTTCTCAACGTGTCATGATAATAGAATCGGAAAGCTTGAGTGGATTAAACATACATACCTCATGCTTGATGTGGTCCTTAAGACCCCCAAGAAAGAAGTCATTTAGATTCTCTTCTGGAATATTCTCCACCCTTAAGGATAGGTTCTAGAATTGATGCACATAATCTTTGACTGATCCTCTTTTCCAAAAAATTTCTAATTGACTAAAGTAGTTCTATGAAACACTAGAACTATAGTACAATTGCAACTCCTCGGTAAAACCTGTCTAAGTGACATTGAGACCATTCTTATGCCTCTGAGCACATAACCATCGATACTAAACGAATTGGTTTAGTTCAAGATATAGGGATGCCAATGTCACCTTTTGTCCCGATGGTGTTTTTGTAAGTCAAAGAAGTTATCCATTTGATTTATCCAATTCACTGGGATCCATACCATCAAATTTACGCATATCCACTTTCAAAGATCATGTTCCGTGGTTGCAAAATAAGTAAGATTTTGATCGGGCTGAAAAATTGATCCAACGTGGTTATTTTTTCCATGATTTAGAAGTGAAGATCCTCTTTGGGTTATATAGGCCAGATTTGGGCCATATTTTTTACTCTTTACATGTTGCGTGATATCATCCAACCGATGATTGATTTGTTCTATGTCTCCTTTAGAGACAATCTAATATTGTACATTTCATAGCTCATACTCAAGTTGGCTCTCCTTATGATCAACCGAGGTAAACCCTAGTGCTTTGAGGAATCATGTTTACCCCTCATGACTCCATCTCTTCAATCCCTACCCCATCTTTATTTGGGGTTTTACCCAGCAGTAACCAGATTCTTTTTACTCTTGTGGAAGGCCTCACCATGATGTCAAACCTTAGGGTTTAGGGTTTTGATACAAATTCGGCCAAATAGGAAACACTACATAGAAGATATTGATACTATTTTCTTGAGAGCTTTCCGAAATTGTAAAGAACATGAAAATATTCCACAATTTTCACCCTAGGAGATATTTTATGAAAAACCATAAATTTGTAATACCTTTTGCAAAATAAATCAAAAAATTATGAAATTTTCCAGAACCTTACTTGAAATGTTTCACAACTCTGGTAAAACCATCTCCCAAAATCTATCAATTTCAAA